>JAKSZU010000015.1:1701457-2199407 GCA_026018925.1 Tupaia tana
CCTCAGCCCCAGGCACCACGGTGGACTCACCGGGAAGGTCCGAGTCCACACCCGGGGCCTCCCCACGCATGCCTGAAATGCACGTGTGTGCCACGACCCGGCCTGGCCCCTGTGGGGTGCCTCTCTCCCTACCCCTCCCTCTCTCCCCTCCCCTTCTCCCTGCAGAAGTAAATGCCTAAACTTAGAAAGCACCGGCCCAGTAAAATCCAGCTCTGTGGAAGAGACTGGAAGAACCACACCTGCCTGGGCCCCACTTCACGTCACACATGACCTGAGGCTCCTGGCCTGCCAGGTCACACCGCTGTCAGAGTCCGTCCGCTCCGTCTCCTGGAAGCTACCGCACACTCTCTCCGCGCTCCCCGAGCCCCGGTACCCTGCCTGGCACCCCCGCGGCCAACCCGGGTCGCAATCTCTGCCTTCTGCCTCTGAGGCAGGTGCGAGTGTCCCCAGCCAGCCCTCTGCAGCGCGAGCCACCTCTCCCTGCCCAAGGGCTCAGCCCCGTCACGCCTCTCCCCTCCCTGTCAGCGTCCACTCTACGGGGCCTTCCCCGGGCCTGTGAAGACGCCCTCACCTTACACCCCGCCATGGCCACCCGCTTCTTGGCGAGGCTTCTCTAACTCCTCCCCACCTGGCACCGTCTCAACCAGCTCTGAACAGCACCGTGGTTGCCGTTGTTTCCACACGAAATTGCTCTTCTCAAGGTCACCTTGCCAGATCCGGGGCCCCTCCTCAGTCACCGTCTTACTGCCCTGTTGAGCACCCTCTCCTCCTGGGCTCTGCGGTGCCCTCTCCTGGCCCCTCCCCTCCTGGGCTCTGCGGTGCCCTCTCCTGGCCCCCTCCCCTCCTGGGCTCTGCGGTGCCCTCTCCTGGCCCCCTCCCCTCCTGGGCTCTGCGGTGCCCTCTCCTGGCCCCCTCCCCTCCTGGGCTCTGCGGTGCCCTCTCCTGGCCCCCTCCCCTCCTGGGCTCTGCGGTGCCCTCTCCTGGCCCCCTCTCCTCCTGGGCTCTGCGGTGCCCTCTCCTGGCCCCCTTCCCTCCTGGGCTCTGCGGTGCCCTCTCCTGGCCCCCTCGCCTCCTGGTCACTCCTCTCCCTCCTTCGCCAACTGCACCTCTTCTCCAAGACTTCTCTCTCGTCCACCCGTCCTGTGTGGCCTGCTCTTCCGTAACTCCTGCCTCCCCTTCCCAGCAGGCGCGGGGCCGATCTGGACAAGCGGCTGTGGGCAGAGGAGGGTCACTCCCCAGGTCTGCACGTGACCCTCCAGCTGCCTTTCCGTCTGCTGCAGCTATTTGAGGAAATCCTCACGTTGAGGTGAGAGGCGCAAAGCTGAGCAGCTGCACGGCTGAGTCACTCGCGGAAGACAGATGTCCTGGAGAAGAGCCCAACCCGGGCGGGCCTCCCTGCTCAGAAAGCCAGCTCCTGCTGCGGCAGCCACCGGGGCTTGGGAGCTACTTGTTACCAAGGCAGAAGCCTAGCCTGCCCTGACTGATACATTTATCCTACCTGACCCTACAGCTTTAAACACTCTGTGTGCCAGCAGCTTCCAGGCTGACGGGTCTCTGTGCAGACTCGACACCTCCCCAGCCTCCACTTCATATGGCCGATGCGAGCCCCTGCCTTTTTTTTTTCTTTTTTTTTTTTTTTTGGAGAGGTTTTTGCTATAGGGCACACACGCTCGCCAGAAAGACAGAGAGAGACAGACAGAAAACAAGAAATCACCCCCTAGCGGGGATGGCCATGCCACAATCCTTTCTCCTCCGTTCTCCTCTCGGGATCCTGGGCACGCACGCACACACACCCGACGTGAGTCCAAGCCACCAGGTCCAGGACTCGAATCGCGGTCGACTACATGGGAGTCCAGCGATGTAGCCATTATGCCAACCGCTGGCCCCAACGAGCCCCTGCTTTTAGCCCACGGCGTCTCCCAGCTCAGCCCTTGGCAGTTCCAGTTCCAGGCGGTCCCCGTTTCACCACTGCCACTGCTCCTGCCCTGCTCCCGGCCAGCACCATCTACCCCTGAGCCCGCCGTGGGCCCCAGGTGGGGGCCCTGACCCTCCCCTCATCCTGCACAATCTGGTCTCTGGTTACCGAAAGGTCCTTTCATAACCCCCTCTCTGCTGCTCTCTCTCTCAAGAAATAAACTTTTAAAAAACAATAGCTCCCGTCTTAGTCCGTCTGAGCTCTCGTCACAAAACACCATGAGCGGCAGCCTCTAGGCAGCAGATTCCACCCCCACGTGCTGAAGGCCGGGAGTCCGGGGTCGGGGCACCAGCGTCCTGGTTCACAGACGAGGCGGGGGCTGGGTGGTGGCACAGCGGTAACACCGGACCGCAAGGCAGTCCCACATTGGTAGGCTGCGGGGTCGGTCCAGAGACCTCCCCGAGCACCCTGGACACGCGCTTGCCCCTGGTGCAGGCTTGGCTGGGACTGGGAGGACCGAGGCACCAAGGCCCTGATGGGGTGCACTCTCTCTCGCCCTTGCTCACCCTCGCTTGCCCTCGCTCACTCTCGCTCGCTCTCTCTTGCTCTCGCTTGCTCACAGGAGAAATAAATTAAAAAGGAAGTAGTGGGGACCAGCAGGTGGCATGGTGGTTAAGGCGCTGGACACTCCCACGTGGCTGACCAGGGCTGAATCTGGTGGCTTGCTTTCTCACTTCCTCTCTCTCTCTCACTCTCACCTTCTGTCTCTCTCTGGTCAAATTAAAAAATAAATGAATGAATAAATAAAATAAAATAAATTTTTTTAAAAAAGGAAGTGCAGGACAGCTCTCTGGGGTCTCTTATAAGGACGTTGATCCTGGGACCAGCTGATGGCGAGTTGTCACTGGGTTCCCATATTGTCGAGCACAGTTGGAGTCCCCGACCCCGCGACCTGGGACTCATGCTGCCACCTGTGCGTGCGTGCCCAGGATTCCAAGAGGAGAATGGAGGACAAGGGACTGCGGCATGGCCAACCCCCCAGGGGGAATTTCTTGCTATCTCTCTGTCTCTCTATGTCTCTGTCTCTCTGGTGAACATATGCACCCTATAACAAAAATCTCTCTAAAAAAATTAATTAAATAAAGACATTATGGGGCTGGCAGGTAGCATTGGGGTTAATGGCACTGGACTCCCACATGGCTGACTGCAGTTCGAGTCCCAGACCTGGCAGCTTGCTTTCTCACTTTCCCTCTATCTCTCTTGCTCTATCAAACAAATAGGTCAAACAAATAAATACAGTTAAATAAAATAATTCTTTTTTAAAAAAAATTAAAAATAAGGACATTAATCCCATTCACACGGGTTCCACCTTGTGACTTAATCACCTCCCCGCGGCCCCACCCCCAATGCTGTCACTTTAGTGATTAGGGCTCAGGGTTTGTGGAGAGGGGGCGCAGACCACCAGGCGTTGCAGCTTTTCCCCAGTCTACACAGTGACGCGTCACTCCTGGTCCCTGATTGCTGTCCGAGGTCATCTGACCACTCACACGGGTCTGCTTGCAGTGTGGCCACAAAGGGAACGCTGACCCGGAGCGGCCGCGGGAGGACGGGCAGGAGCAGCGGGTGCCAGGCCGGCTTCCCCAGGTAGTCCGGGGGCACGGGAGGCTAAGTGAGCACCGTGGGCTGCCGTGGCAAAGGGAACTGGGGGCTTTGGAATGATTTTACAAAGTCTCTCCGTTAGCAAACTAAAAGGAAGAAGGGAAATCCCTCCGAGAAGTTGCACGTTGGTATGAACGAGGACCATGAAGAGCCAGTCATGCTAAGACTGGGATCAAGTCGGTGGTGACCAAGGGGCAAAAACATGGAACGAAGCCGGTGTGTGCCGAGCAGGAGGAGGCCCGGCGGGGTACCCAGCCCCCGTGTCCGCGGGAAAGGGGTCCGAGCGTGGGCAGGACAGGCCAGCGGCCGGTGGGGCAGGACAGGCCAGCAGGCCGGTGGGCCAGGGCGGGTGGACGCGCGACGGGCCGGCGGGCTGCGCTGCGCCCAGGGCCGGGAGAACGGCGGGGGAGGGAGGACCGGGCCGGAGCCGCGTGCTCTGGGCCGCTAGAGGGCAGCGGGCCGCCTCCTCCACCCGCGTGCCGGCGGCGCCCACGGTGCCCTTCCCCGCCCTCCACCGAGGCCCTGACCCTGACGGCCGGTCCCACGGCCCCGCCACGTGGGGACAGCCCCCGCCCGCACCCAGCGGCCTGGTCCGTCCCAGCGCTGGGCTGTGCGCAGATGCATCGTGTTGGTGGGACGGGAGGCGGTGCGACAGGGACAGGGTGCCACAGGGAACGGGAACTGCTGGCTCTGGGGAAGGACTGAAGAGCCGGGATGTTCTCTGGCTCAGGGACTGGCCTGCGGGATGGGAGCCCGCCCGCCGAGAAAAGTCCAAGGGGCCCAGCAGATGGCCTAGCGGTGACTCGCTGGACGACCACAGGCCGACAGGGGATGGAGTCCCACAGCATGGCCTCAAACTCACCTCCTGTGCGTGCGTGCCCAAGATCCCAGGGGCAATGGAGGAGAAGGGATAGCAGCGCGGCCATCCCCCCTCCCCAGGGCATGACTCACGTCTCAGTCTCTCTCCTTCCAGGGAGCACACACGCGCTAAGATAAAAGCCTCTTTAAAAAAAAAATGGTAATTCACTTCGGACCCAGCAATTCCACTCCTAGGAAATGAGTCTAAGGAGCTCGGTGCACCTAGAGCGGTGTTGTGTAGACTTGAAAACTAGGAGACTACCACAGGGCAACAGTGGGGGCTCGGGACACATGAAGGTGTGTCCACACCGCAGGGTGCAGTATCACCTTTCTTTAATGGGGGGGGGGGGGGGGGGGGGCGAGGGCATTTACTTTTCATTGACAGGTTTTTGCTATAGGACACGTACGCTTGCCAGAAAGACAGAAAGAGACAGAAAGCAAGAAATCACCCCCTGCAGGCGATAGCCACACCACAATCCCTTCTCCTCCAGTCTCCTCTCAGGATTTTGGGCACGCATGCACACACGCCAGGCATGAGTTTTAAGCAGCTGGGTCCTGGGACTCAAACCACAGTCAACTATATGGGAGTCCAGCGACACAAACCGCGGTCGACTACGTGGGAGTCCAGCGACATAACCATTCCACCATTGCTGGTCCCCTGGTCTAATCATTTTCTAATTGGGCGTTGGATGCAAGTGCAGGTTAGACCGAAAACGTGTGCCTGCGTTACGTGTACCGTGCCAAGGACTTTCCATAACCACATAGAGGCTACCCTGGCTCTCCATACACGCAGCGTGCTGCCGTAGTACAGAAAGAGTTCCTCAAAATACTAAAAACAGAACTACCACCTGACCCTCAGCCCGCTTCTGGGTACTTCTCCCAAAGAACTGAGCTGCCGTGTCCACCGCAGCGCTGCTCACGATGGGGGCGGTATGGGACCAGCCACGTGTGGCCAGTGCATGACTGCACAGAGCACGTGGTGTAGACACACGGGAACGCTTCGTAGCCCTGAAAAAGGGGAGACCCATTCATTTGCAGCAACACGGAAGCACCGGAGGACATCTGGCCGGGTGAAGAGCCAGACACAGGAAGAGAAGCACGGCACGGTGCCACTTAGCTGGGGGTTCTAAAAGCCTCAAGGTCGTTAACTCGCAGTCGGAGGGTGGTTACAGATCTGAGGGGCGTGCTATTACAGGGGCGCAGTTCCCGTTGGGAGAGCAGCCCCAGGCTCGTCGGCAGCGCGGCTCCCGCGGCGAGCGCTGCGGCCAGCACCCAGCCAGTGCTGCGCACAGCGGGGGCCGGGTGTGTGACCGGCGGGCCTCAGCCTGCGCACACAGCAGCCACCACGCCATCCTGTCCTCCGGCCACCGAACATGTACACGACGTGTCTGTCTGCTAAACCGAAGGAAGCTGAAAACAGCACACACACAAAACAGTCTCTCTGAAACAGGTTTTCAACTCCTAGCCAACAGGCCACATATTGTATGCTTCATTTTAATACAATGAAACCTAAATGTGTGTGTGTGTGTGTGTGTGTGTGTGTGTGTTTTTTGTTTGTTTGTTTGTTTGTTTTTTGAGGGAGAGAGGTTTTTGCTATAGGGCCCATGCGCTTGCCGGAGAGACAGAGAGGGAGAAAGTGAGAAATCACCCCCAGGGGAGGTGGCCACACAGCAACCCCTTCTCCTCCATGTTCCTCTCAGAGTTTTGCACGCACAGGCACCTGGAGTGATACTCAAACCACCAGGCAGGATTTGAACTGCGGCTGACCATGTGGGAGTCCAGCGCCTTAACCCCCATGCCACCTGCTGGCCTCTTGCTAAAGTCTGAAGGTAAATTAGACACCGTGGCATGTTACCCGCGATACTGATGCCGCTCTAAAACTACTCGCATTGTGAAACCACACGGCTGTGAAACCACAACCCGTCATCCGTCGAAACAAGGCCAAGTCCAAGCGCATAACGCTGTTGACTGCCCGGCGCTCTCGGCTCCTCCAGCAATGAGAACGCCCTCCCAGCAGGTTGTTCCAATCCACCCAGGACTGTCCGGCCGCAGTCCACACCACCTGCTGACCCAGTTTGTTTATCATTTCTTTTCACGAGAGAGAGAGTGAGGTGCCCTTGAGAAGCCCTCATCACGCCACCCCCAGGATCGAGGGCATGCGCAGGAGTGGCCGGTGTGTGCGTGCCAGCCTGGGATCGGAACACAGGCCTCCCGTGGGGCTCCGGCGCCACACTGCAGCGCCCTACCTCCTGCACAGCCGGCGGGCCAGGTGCTGTCTCAACCTCTCCTTCTCATCCATGTTTCCTATGGACTGGAAGTCAGACCCAAAGCCACGCTTCCCGAGCAGTAGTCCCAGCCTCCTCACAGAAAAATTCAACGTCAATGCGCCCAGGGGTGAAGGGGTGGCAGCAGGTGGCATGGTGGTTAAGGTGCTGACGTGGTTCAAGTCCCAGGCCCAGCAGCTTGCTTTCTCACTCCTTCTCTCTCTCTGCTCAAATTGAATAATAATGATAATATTAATAAAATCAATGATTCTTTAAAAAAATAATAATAACAGTTCCATTGCAGAGTCAATCCCCACAAGTAAGAGTGCAGCTCCTCGGTCACGTGACCCACGCCTGGCGGCCCAGGAGCTGCCGTGGCCACCAACCGCGGCCCCGGAGGTGCAGACCTAAAGCCTTCCCGCTCTGAGGAGGGCCACTGGCCACGCTGCTCCAAAGGCCCGACCTGCTTCAGGGCAAAGCTTGGGCAAGAAGGCCGTGCAATCAAGTACGGGGCTTCAGAGCCCGTGGCTAAAGAAGTGATTTTGCGCTAGCTGCCCTCTCCTGGCAGGAGACCAACAAGGCCCAGACAGTGAGACTCTAGATCTCAAAATCCCAGCCGGAGTGTGACAGCTGCACGCGAGAGAAAGCCGCGAAGCCCCGGCTGCTCTCAGCCTGTGTGGCCAGCTCAATGCCGGGAGGCCAGGAGGATTGCCTCCTTGGACACCCCTCTGGGCTTAAGCAAGTTACCCAAACCAGGCCGGGCGCTGCAGTCCACACCAGGAGAAAAACCACGTGTGCCCACCGCCCCTGGACAGGCGGCGCCCACGGGACCCGGAAAGCGAGCGGGAGGTTTGCAAGCAGGAAGGAGAAAAGGCCGGACCCCAGGTGCAGAGCCGAGAACTGAACATGGAACCGAGGAAGTGAAACCCGAGGTGCACGGAGAGGTCCCGGTGATGGCGGAGACACAGCTCTGACAGGCAGTGGCGCCGAGTGCTGGACCGCGTGAGACAAGGCCGGGAGAGAGGAGCTGAGCCTGCCCACGGGGACAGGCTGCGGGCAACCAGCTGGGACAGCCCAGGAGCGTGAGGCCGAGCCCTGGGCTGGGATCGGCGGGAAACTGTGATCACTCATCTCCAGACAGGCTCAGCAGGGGAGGCTGCAACGTCCCCGCCAGGGACCACAAGGCCTGCTTGTTCCAGGCCACGGCAACGGCCTGTCAGAGCTCATGCTGAAGAGCCTGCTGCTCCTCCCAGAGCAGGTGGAGAGCACGCCCTGCCTACCATAGTGTAAACTGCCTGGAAACCTGCCCGGCTCTCGGCCCGGGGTTCTCAGTCCCCTCGTCCCAGACTTCCGTGCCTGCCTCTCGCTTTGTCCACGGCACCCAGCCTTCGCTTGTCCTGTCCTGTCCTCCGGCCCGGACCCGCCATGCGAGACAGTCTAAGGGATTTGGATGAAAATCTAAAAGAAAGGTGAGCATGGTGGACACCGAGCAGAGGGCAGAGTGAAACGGTGAGATCCGGGCATGAGAAACGGGTCACTGGGTGCAGGGACAGGTCCAGAGAGGAGCAAAGGGTCGGGGAGGGGACATACGGAGAGGGCATTCGTTAGGAAAACGCGGTACCCAGTCACGGGAACACGGGCAGTAAGGTGCAGCTGCACAGGATTGGAGCCACAGACGGGGCTGGGATTCAGATCTCACCCAGTGTGGCCCTGACCCTGACGGACTGGGAGGCGGGGAGTGGAATAGTGTATGGAAACCCTGTCGGTCTCCACTCTTCTCTCTCAAAAAATGAACAAAATTAGGGACTAGCAGTTAGTGCAGTTGCTATGTCGCTGAACTCCCATGTAGTCAACCGCTGTTCAAGTCCCAGACCAGGTGGCTTAAACTTACACTGGGTGCATGTGCATGCATGCCCAAGATCCTGAGAGGAGAATGGAGGAGAAGGGATTGCGGCGTGGCCATCCCCCCTGGGTGGTGATTTCTTGCTTTCTGTCTCTCTGTCTCTCTCGCGAGTGCATACACACTATAGCAAAAACCTCTCCAAAAAAAAAGATACTGATTTCATTCTCCCTTTTTTTTTTAAGTACCTGTTTACTTATTATTGTTTCAGAGAGATTTTTGCTATAAGGAGCATGCGCTCAGTGGAGACAGAAAGCAAGAAATCACCCCCAGGTAGGATGGCCATGCCACAGTCCCTTCTCCTCCATTCTCCTCTCGGGATTTGGCCATGCACGCACACGTGCCCAGCATGAGTTTTAACCGCTGGGTCCAGGACTCAAAGGAGTCCAGCAATGTAACCATCTCGCCATCTGCTGGTTCCACTTTGTCTCTCTCTGGCTCTCTGATGAACACATGTGCCCTACAGCAGAAAATCTCTCTAAAAAAAACGGTTGGGAGTTGCTGGGGGGGGTGGAGTCGGGCCACATATTTCAAAGGAACGATTTATAAATTAGCATAGAATATTACAAGCATATGGTAGAGAACAGCAACGTGTTTGAGTGTCTTCTTTCTTTATTTGTGGTGGAGGACACTCATGTGCACCAGAGGGGAAGGAGGGGCAGAGAGAAGGGAGCACTCCCGTGCGGCCCTCCGCCTTCCAGCACCTGGGCACTTGTACACCCGCCTGGCCTGCTGCAGGGTGGCAGGGCCAAGGATTTGAACCTCAGCTGTTACCTGGAATCCAGCTTCTCCTGAGCAGCGCATCACTCCTGTGCCACAAGCCACTTGGATGTCTGGAATTTCACTCTTCGTACCTAAAATGATCACATAAGTCTATTCACCAAAACCCCTTTACTAACTATTCCCCAAAGTAGGTCTCATAAAAAGTAGAAACTGAGAACCTGGAATTGTGAGTCTGTGGCTAGAACTCGGAGCGACAATATGCAACCGCAGCCACTACCCTCTCAGGCCGTCACTTCCTTTGGTAAGACATATTTTATAAAGTCCGATTTACTACCCCAAATGAAATTCAGAGACAGTAAGCCCACTGGGCCAGACCATGGTCCCGTGGTTAAGGAGGCTGAATCTCACATGGCCAATTGCTCGGTTCAAATCCCGGTTCTGGAGGCTTAGGAAAGGTGCCGGCCACCCGTGCGTGCGCGCCCAAACACGGACACCAGATTTGTAATCGCAGCAGGTAACACCTGCCAGTGGTCCTACTGCACAATCTCATCTAATAATGAGGAAGGGTCTGTTGGCGTCCCACTTAACCAAAAGCAGAATCCAGACTTTCTGACTCCGGCCCACTCACCCGTGTGCTTTCCTGCTGAGCTGAGGAACAGAGCCATTTAAATTTTTTAAATTCTGCTTTCCTGACTCATCTGTCCCAGTTTCCTTATCTGCCCTTTTAGGCTCGTTCGGAACAATGCTGCAGAAAAATAACGAGGTGGAAAATATAAAATGAGAACTGAAAATTAAAAAGAGGAAATAGTGTCACAGAGAAAGCCGGGCCAGGGGTCTCTGTCCTGCAGCAGGCCGGAGCCCGGCGGTCCTGGGAAGAGTCAAGAGCAGCGCCCACGAGCGGGCAGAACCGGCGGGCCGGTGGCGCTCCCGGGAGAACCTCGGGACCCGGCGGGGGCGCGCGGGGCCGCCACCCGCCCCGTGCACGTGCGCCCTCGCGCCCGCGCGCCCGCGCGCCGCCCAGCGCCCGCGCGCCGTCGGGGCCACGTGACCGGCCAACATGGCCGAGCCGGAGGACGGCTGCCCGGCGGGGCGGGAGGCGGAGCGGGGGCCGGGGCCCGGGCCGGGGCCGGAGCCAGGAGAGGAGTTCGAGATCGTGGACCGCGGCCAGCTGCCGGGCCCGGGCGAGCTGCAGAGCGCGGCGCGGCGGCGGGCGGCGGCCGAGGGCTGGTCGGCGCCCATCCTGACGCTGGCGCGGAGGGCCACGGGCCACCTGTCGGCCAGCTGCGGGAGCGCGCTGCGCGCGGCCGCGGGGCTGGGCGGGGACGGCGCGGACGGCGCGGCGCGCGCAGGTAGGTCCTGCGGGCGGCCCGGCGGGTCCTGCGGGCGGGAGGTCCGGCCCGGCCCTGCACGCGCCCCGCGCGCCTGGGCCTCCTCCCCGCGGGCCCAGGTCCGACCCGTGCGCAGCCCCGCGCTCCGGCCCGTCCCCCGCGCGGGCGGCCCTCGTCCTCGGTGGCCACCTTTAGATAAGACGCGTGAGTCGGGCTTCAGTAGTGAGTTAACTTTTCACATCGAGGGGACTTGAAAGTTCGCGGGAAAGTGGAAGTGAAGCATGAGTTTATTTTGAGGGCAAAACCATCTTGAAATCCGTTTTTCGTTGTATGCACTTTCCCGGAAGTATCTGATGACCCCCTCGAACTTAAAAGCCGAATCCAGAGTTGTCCTCTTGCTTGTAAGTCTCTCGCGCCCGCCTGTCGCGCCCCCCAGGTGTCCGCGCACCCTGCGCTCGGGGCGGAGTCGCTCTTCCCGGAGCCCCGCCTACCTGGCCCTGTGATGGACAGGCCCCCTCCCCCACGCACCCACATCACCCAGCCTATAAAACGGGGTTTTCCCCCTAAGAATTACTTTATTTCACTTATCATCATCATTAATTTTTGTTTAATTTGGCTGAAAGAGAGAAAGGGAAAGTAGGAAAGCAAGCCTCCAGGTCTGGGACTTGAACAGTGGTCAGCCATGTGGGAGTCCAGCGCCTTATCGCCACCTGCAGGCACCAAGGGGACTTTTTTTAACACCCAATAATTTCTTTAAGTTCTTTTCATTCTTGTTAGGTAGAATAGAATGAGAGGAACAGAAGCATTAAACGATTATGATATTAAGATTTTGACTTAAAAAGCTCTCTAAAGCCAAATATTTAGAGCTGCCCTGGCCAACCACTAGCCACTTGTGATGTTTAAGTGTAAAATTAATTAAAATCTCATTGTAACCAAATTATATGTTAATTGAATAGTTTAAAGTTGAATTAATTTTTCATCTAATTAAAATCGAGCTCCTCGGTGTAGTGGCCACATTTCACGTACCCGGCAGGCCGCGGAATTGGCAGTGCGTGTGGCGGATTTCCATCTTCCTAGGAAGCTCCGTGGGACCGAGCTGGCTCAGCCTGCCGGGCCGTCCAGGAGGCATTTCAGTGTGCCGTGGCGTTTCCTGGTCTTTCCTGCCCACCAGTGCAGGGACTGGAAGTGGCAGTGCTGACCCCAGGGTAGTGAAGTGGGGGTTTTAGTTGTCGACAGGGGTGAATGAGTAAAACTTGCAGGCCTCGATTTTGAGGTCCCAGCAGCGGGAGGTAGGGTGAGAGGGTAAGGAGGGCCCGTTCCGCCCAGGAACCAACCGCGAGTCTGACCCCTTCCCTGGAGACGGTCCACCCGTCAGTGGATGTTCCCCAGTGCGTATGCAGTCATCCTGCGTGTCAAGGCGTGGGGCCCGCTGGAGGCCCCTTAGATAGTCCACAGCACGGCGTAAGCAAATACTATCGGCAGGTCCCCGATACAGTGTCTGTCTAGCACAACGTAATAAACGTAAGTATTGCTGAACAAATGTGTGTTTGAACCATGCCTGTTGTCCATCTATGGTGGTGAAATGGTAGGCAGTGCCTGCTAGGTGCCCGGCGTGAGTCTCAGATCTGTGCGCGTGGTCACGGCAGGGCGGGCTGGGGGCACGTGGTCAGTCAGGGCGGTCTTGAGCGGTATGGACGCTCACAGGGCCAGGCTCTGGGAACACCCAGGCCTGAAACGCTGAGTAACTTCCACTTTGAATCCATGCTTTGCTGGTGAGGACCAGTGGGACAAAGGTGGGGGGATCGGAGTCAGGCTCAGGTGTGGTCCCACCTTTTACTGCTGCCCCAGGACAGGCTCTTGGCCGCCCTGGCCCACTCCACCTGCCTTGGATTTTCCCTACCTTCCTCAATCCCACTTTTCAACCAAGGCTGTCTGGCGTGGGGAGGGCTGGGGTCACACCCTGCGAATCTCAGGGCAGGGCAAGCCACCCATTTGGGAAGGACTGCAGGCCCACCCCATCTGGGAGGGAGGTGCTGTCCATTAGGGCCCCGAGAGGAGGAGGTCCACGGCTGCCCTTGGTGTCCCGGCCTTGCACACTGTGTGGCCGGCCCCACGCGCACACTGTCCCCGTATTATAAAGGGGGAAGCCAAAGGGCAGAGAAGCTGAGTGACCGGACAGGCCTTGACTGAGCCAGCCTGCCTCTCGAGCCCTGACCGCCTCTCTTCAGTAACTTCATATGTAAAGGCCACATAGACGGGTTTTTAAGTAGCCAGTCTAGAGAAAGGAGTGGGCACATGACTGCCCTCGTGAGCGTGGCTCACGGGCTGAGCTCGGGGAGCGCTGGCGAGGCTGCTGGCACGCAGAACACGGTGCTCTGCGGGGTTGACCGGGAGCGTCCGGAGGCTCCCGAGGACACTGGGGCTCACGCGTCCTGGTTCAGGGCTGGCGCCCTAGTTTGTTTTGTGTTTTTGTTTTTTTTAATCGGGGAACTGCTTGAATGAGTGGATGGCTGATACCTGCAGCCCCAAGGGTTTGAAGCCCCGAGAGGGCCTGAGCAGAGAGGGGAGGAAGTGGACCCAGGCAGCAGGCCCTGCAGAAGCCTCGGAAAAGGAGAAGGACGGTGGCCGGCCGCGGCCAGGGCCTCCAGCTCGTCAGGCTCCCTGTGGGTCTGCGCCTGAGCAGTGGGCAGGCGCCGTCTGGCCGGCCCTGGGAGCCAGCGGCACTCCCACTGGAGAGCGTTACCTTGGTGACAGGCTAAAGGAAAATGGGATGTTTTAGAATGTTACGCACGCGGCTCTGGTACCATAGTGGTTGTGCTGTCCATCCTCGTCTTGTTCATTGTTGTTTTGTTTTTTTTTTCTAAATGCATATGGTTCAAAGGGAAGGGGGCAGCTGACCCCACAGCCCAGCGGTTAAGGGAGACAGATCCCGCGTGGCCACTGCAGCTTGAGTTCTGGCGCCAGTGGCTTGAAAAGTATGCCAGGCACATGTGTACACATGCCCCAGATCCCAACAGAGGGAGAAATGGAGGGGTGAGGCGTGACCACGCTCCACGGGAGGGGGTGCTTTCCCCGCCTTTCCGTCTGACGAGTGCACGCACCCTCTGACAATTAAAGGGTAGAAATACCAAAGAACATTCCGCAGATGGAGTAAGTTCTCCTTCGCAGAAACTGCCCCCAGGTGCCTACATGTAGGGTGTCCTTCCGGTGTCTACATGTAGAACACGTGCTCTCCTCCTGCACACCTGTGTGTGGGCAAGTGGGTGTGCACACGGGCCCGGCACCTTGCGGAGAGTGATGCCTCCTCTCCGAGGGACAAGCGTGCCTGTTGTAAGAACCAGCCTGCCGAGCAGCGCGGCTCAGCGTCTGCTCCTGGGTGTCCCTCAGAGCACTCGCGCCCTGCGGTTCCGGCAGACCGTGTGTCTTTGCCTTTGGATCGGTGATGTGTTCTCGTTCTTATCCATGGCAAAGTCTATTCTCCATGGGTCAAAACACCCGGCCTAACTGCAAAATGAAGCGCTTTCACTCTTCTCCTTCACATTGCCGGGCCCCTGAAATCAGCCACTGAGATGACGAGTAAGAATTCCTGAAAATAGAACGCTCCCCTCCCGCCAGTGCAGCTTCGCACCGTGGTGTACCAGGCCTCCCACGATGCCAAGGCTGCTCAGCGCAACACAGCGTGCAGCATCTAGTCGCTCTGCACAGCCTCCCGCAGCCCTGTCGTAGGCCCAGGCCCAGGGAGGGAGTCGGGTTGCCACAGCGATCAGACTTGAGCTGGAGGTCCGGTCCGAACAGAGCCTGTTCAGCCTGAGTGCGTCGAACTGCTATCGGAGATGCAGAGGTGTGAGTGGTGCCCGCGGTCACGAGAGGGTAGAATGGAGAGCTCCGACAGCCCTGGCTCTCCCACTGGGTACAGACGGGCGTCAGTGACTGAGCAGGGCACGGCCGAGCAGCTGCTGGCCACTGCGGTGTGCCTGACAGCGGGAAGAGCCACCGTCTCCCAGTTCTGATCACACAGATCGTCACAGCTTTTGCTCACATGACTCTTTAAGGAAACCTTCAGCATTTAAAGTTGACATACGACGTCTATCCTAATTTTCAGTTTGCTCAGTATACATTGTTTGGTTTATTGTAAATTTTGAGGTTTTTATTTTTATTTATTTTTAGGTAAATTTTTGGTATAAGGCTTATGCACTTATCAGAGAGAAAGCAAGAAATCACCCTTAGGGGGGATGACCACATCACAATCCCTTCTCCTCCATTCGCCTGCTGGGATCCTGGGCACGCACACTTGGCATAATTTTCAAGCCACTAGGTCTGGGATTTGAACCATGGTCAGCCATGTGGTAGTCCAGTGCCTTAGCCACCCTGCCACCTGCTGGCCCTAGGAAGAGACAGTTTTGCTACAGCAGTATTGCTTGCCTTTGGACTCCTTCCAAGTTATATACCCCCAAATCACATTGCTCTAATAGGAAAAAAAAAGTAAAAGAGGGTTTATTTCTTGTTCAGGCAACTTATTGAAAACCATCTGAGTGGCAAACCCGTGCAACTCAGTCATATTAATGAGTTACCAAAGAGTTGCCCACAAAAAGATTTTGCAAGACTTATCAGATGATAATTATTCTTTCTGTCACAGTAAGACTCAGGAGACATCATCTGAAGAAAAAAGGAAAGTTTATTGAGAGAAAGATCACCCGGGGGTCTGAAGCCGGGGTGCCTCCTCCCGCCCGCCAGGCGCCAGGCGGGAGGATTCTCTCTCGGGTGACCAAGCTGTCCTGGAAGATTGTGGTGACTGCTGCGGGGAGCTAGGCACAGTGGGGTGAGCACACCTGAGTCTTCGCTGGATCTTTGTGACCCACCTGCAGCAAGTTAAACCTCCCAGGACTCATCGGTCTTGATCTGCTCCTTCCGGGTCGGCGTGCCCTTGCCGTGCAGACCTGGAGTGTGGGCCCTGTCAGGCCTGGAGGATACCAGGCTGTGCTCAGGGGACATTTACTGAACAGCGCATCCTTGGGGCCAGCAGACGGCATAATGGTTACATCACTGGACTCCCATGTGGTCAACTGCAGTTCAAGTCCTGGACCCGGCTGCTTTCTGTCTCTGTGCCTCTGTCTCTCTGGCAAGTGCATACTCCCTATAGCAAAGATCTCTCAAAAAAAAAAAAAAAAAAAAAAAAAAAACTTGGAGCAGCAATTTCAGGTCAGGTCATTTCATTTATGGAAAATGTCCATCGAGTTGATGTCCTAGGGATATTGGACTGGCTGAAAAGAATTACATATACTTGTATTTGTGGGAAAAGGAACATTAACTTTCTAGTATAAATTCAAAACACCCACCAGTGGGCTAGAGACCACCCCTCACCCCCAAGGCCAAGCTTCCTCAACTAAGCACAGTAAAACTGGGGGATTAGAGACGGCCCGTTTTGGGTGACGATTACTGCCATCAGGGGAGGTATCACATGCAACTTGGTCACATTAATGAAATGTGGTTGGGACTTCCCACCCGTCACTGTGGTCACTGCGCCAGGAGGGACGGTCGATGGTGGACGAGGGAGTTGACTGCTCTTCTGTGGAGGCGGAGACCTGAAACTTGAGGCTTGGGAAAACGAGTTCTTTAAAACCTCAGGGCGTGCCCAGGCCTGGGCAAGGTTTCCTGTGTGTGCATTCCTGTTCGAAGATCAGTCCTTGAGCAGACAGGGCTTGCTGTCCAAGGTGGGTCTTTAGACGGCTCCGTAGTTCTTGGGCTCTCAGGGCCCCTGCTTTTGCTATGGTTTTCTGGTTTTTGTCTCTTTTGCCAATCAAACATTTTGCTGAAGTTTAAACAGTATATTGCATACACGTCTCTCTAAATTCAAAAATAATTAGACCACTCCTTCCAGATGCTTTAACCTTTTCCCTTTCCACAATCAAGAAGAAATGTTTAGAATGCTTTTTCTTTCTCTGCTTTCTTAGGTTTTGCTGAGAGAACTTAGAATTTCTATTCGCAGGGTGTCTCGATAGAACTTGAGACTTAACCCCCTTTATTTTAAATGTGCAGTTGTAATACTCTTCTTTTAGGTTTAATCATAAATATATACAGTGCATAAATTATGTGTATACATGCTCTTTTATGTCCTTTTTAGTTATATTTTTATTTAACCTTATTTATTTATTTTTAATTTTGACCAGAGAGGGAAAGTGAGAGAGAGAGAGCAGGAAAGCGAGAAAGCAAGCCGCCAGGTCCGGGACTCGAACCCGAGTCTGCGTGTGGGGGTCCAGCGCCCTTGACCACCATGCCACCTGCCGGCCCCTTTTATGTCCCTCCTAATGCTTAGGAAGTAAAACTGGTTAATATCCAGAATATAGGGATCAGTAGGACACGATTGAACGCGAAAGCCCAACACTTGAGCAGGCAGTTAAGAGGAAGCCGCGGGGACGGACGACCGGCCCGGTCGGACGTGGACGACACAGCGACCACAGGACGCGAGTCTGGGCTGAGGCCACGCGCGCGACCGACGAGCAGATGGGGAGCGGCAGGCTCGGGGCGCCCGGGAGGATCCGCCCCAATCCCGGCCAGGGCGCAAGATGGCGTCCGCTTGCTTCGTGGGCGTGGCCTCGAGCTGGCTCGCCCAATGGAGAAGCTCGGGGGCGGAGCGTCTCCCCGGCTTCCTGGAGTGTGCGCTCTGCCATTGGTCGAAATGGCTTGTAGGGCTGGCCAATCGCGGTGAGTCTTGGTATAGCCGTCGCCCTGGCAACGCGCGGAGCCGCCTGGGACAGGCCCTGGTGCGCGAGTCCAGGTGCCTCCGACTTCGGCGGCTCAGGTGGGGCCTGGCCCCGGGGGTCGCAGGTCGGCGGGCCGCGACCCGCAGCTGCCCGCCCTGAGCAGACCGCCGGCCCCGTGCCTGCCCCGTGCCTGGCCGTCAGTCTGCAGGGCCTGGCCGGCCTCCGCGTCCCGGGCCGCCCTGAGTGCGCTAACCCAGCCGGCCCTGCTTCTGGCCCGCAGCGTCCAGGTGCCCGACGATGGAGGAGCGCGCCAGCCTGATGCACATGATGAAGCTCAGCGTCAAGGTCCTGCTGCAGTCCGCGCTGAGCCTGGGCCGCAGCCTGGACTCCGACCACGCGCCCCTGCAGCAGTTCTTCGTCGTGATGGAGCACTGTCTCCGGCACGGGCTGAAGGGTGAGCGCGCCCAAGTTGGTCTGGGCGGGGGGCTGCCCTCGGGAAGTGACGTGGAGAGCAGCGCGGCCAGTAGAAATAGCACGGAGCTACCTGGGATGGCCGAGTGCGGTAGCCACGTTTAAGAAGGCGGGGGAGGACCAGCAGTTACCGTAATGGCTGTGCGTGGTTCGAATCCCGGGCCCGGTGGCTTAAACTCATGCGGGGCGCGTGTGCATACATGCCCAAGATCCCGAGAGGAGAATGGAGGAGAAGGGATTGCGGCGTGGCCATCCCCCCTGGGGGGTGATTTCTCTCTTTCTGTCTCTCTCTGACAAGCGCATGTGTCCTATAGCAAATTCCTCTCCAAAAATAGGGGGGGGGGGGGGGGGGGGGAACAGGTGCACATAAGTCTAATGATGCGTTTTATTGAGTCCACTGTATCTAAAATGTTATCTAACATGTAATTGCTACTTAAAAAGCACATGAGCGGGCTAGTTCATATCTAAGGCTTAAAAATTCACAGTGAGTTTCACACTTCGGGCTCATCTCAGTCGCACTGGCCACATTTCAAGTGGCTAGGGACTGCCTTGGACAGCACAGGCCGAGAAGACGAGGTAATGACAGACATGATCACGAAGTGCTGCACGTCTCCAGAAGCAGGCTGGGTTAAAGGGTAGTCAAGGCAGGAACGTTTAGCAGGGATAAGAGGGGAGAGTCTTGGACCAGCTGGTGGCATGGTGATGAAGGCGGCTGGACCCCCCGTGGCTGACCGCTCAGCTGAAGTCCCAGACTCAGCAGCCTGAGAAGACAGGTGTGTGTGTGTGCACACCCAAAGGGAGAGAACCGGAGACGGGACCGCGGTGTGGCCACACCCTCTGGGGGACTGCTTTCTCACTTCCCCTCTCTGTACGCTAGCATTTTGGGGGGGCGGGGGATACAGCCCATGTGCCCTCTGGCAGATTAGAAAGGTATGTGTGGGGGTCTCTCTGAGGAATGAAATGTGAGCTGAGACTTAAGGAAGAAGGGATTGGCCTTGTAAAGATTTGGGGGCAAGACATTCCTAGCTTTAAAAAAAAAACAAACACAGACCCTTGCACAGGTCCTGAGTGGGACCACCGCGGCTGGAGAAAGGTCGGGGTAGCGAGGCAGGCCGAGAGAGAAGAGGACGCAGGGAGGCGGAGTATCTGCGTCTGCCGGCCCTCGGGGCCAGGGCGAGGGGCTGAGTTTTAGTCTAAATACTGGCACAGCTTTAAACAAGGTAGAAAGGTGACCTGCATTGTTTTTGAAGAACTGCCAGCTATGTCAAGAACAGGGTTTTCGTCCTTTAGGTTTCTTCCCTAGGGCACAAGTGCTTGCTGGAGAAAGAGAGAGACAGAGAAAATGAGAAATCAGCCCCCAGATGGATGGCCACTCTGCAGTCCCTTCTCCCGTCTTCTCGGGATTGGGGGCACACACGCATGCCTAGCTTGATTTTTAAGCCGCCAGGTCTTGGACTTGAACCACAGTTGGCCATGTGGGAGTCCAGCACTTTAACCATCATGCCACCTGCTGGCCCCTCAAGAACAGACTTTAAACATGAAGAGGTGACAATATTATTGGGTCCTCAGAAAGTCATGACGCATTTTCTGGGCTTCTGCCCAGAAGCCCGACATGACTGACCCGGGGCCCAGCAGAAGCAGGGAGGCCAGCTGTGGCGGCCTGGGGAAGGTGTGGCGACAGGTGGGGAGAGCGAGCGCGGAGGTCCCGTGGGGAGGGAAAGGGGGCAGGGTCCCCAGGCGGTCAGATGCCGGTGGACACGGGTAGAGAGCCCGGTCTGCCAGACAAACCCCGTTGCCAGAGCCGCTCCCAGCCCTGGGCTAGGACAGGACTGAGCGCGGGGCCCTGCGGCCTTCTCGGCTCCCGGAGACCGTGGGTCCCTGAAGAGGTCTGTGCAGCCCCGCGTCTGCGGATAACGTGTCTGTTTTCCCTTTCAGCTAAGAAGAGTTTTATTGGCCAAAACAAGTCTTTCTTCGGTCCCCTGGAGCTGGTGGAGAAGCTTTGTCCAGAAGCAGCAGATCTAGCCACGAGCGTCAGAAACCTGCCGGAGCTGAAGTGAGTGCGAAGCGCGGCTCGGGCCGCTGTTCTCACCTCCTCGCGCTCCCGAGCCTCGGGATGTCCGGGCTCTGAGATGCAGGCTCCTCGCTCCTTGGCCACGGCTCTGGAGCAAGGTCGCCGCCTCTCAGCCTCAGTTTCCTTTTCTTAAAACGGGACAGCGGGGGCCAGCAGATGGCGTAATGGCTATGTTGCTGGACTCCCCTGAAGCCGACCATGGTTCTAGTCCTGAACCTGGCAGCTTAAAACTCAACGCTGGGCATTGCACGCCTGCCCAAAATCCCAAGAGGAGAATGGGGGAGAAGGGTTTGTGGCGTGGCCATCCCCGCTGGGGGTGATTTCTTGCTTTCTCTCTCTCTGTCTGTCTCTTTCTAGAGAGCCTACTCACCCTATAGTAAAAATCTCTTTAAAAATAAAAATGGGGTAGCGATTCCTGCTTGCCTCACGGTTTGGGTGGGTTGAAAGGCATCAACCCGGGGGACCAGCAGTTGGCGTAATGGCTATGTCACTGGACTCCCATGTAGTCGACCGCGGTTCGAGTTCCAGACCCAGTGGTTTAAACTCACGCCGAGCATGTGTGTGCGTGCCCAGGATCCTGAGAGGAGAATGGAGACGGGATTGTGGCATGGCCATCCCCCCTGGGGGTGATTTCTCGCTTTCTGTCTCTCTGTCTCTTTCTGTCTTTCTGGCGAGTGCATGTGCCCTATAGCAAAAGAACATCTCTCCAAAAAAAAAAAAAAAAAGATGTCAAACAGGGAACCGTCATGGGAGGAAGGGAGTCCTGCTACGTCCCGGCTCTACGTGGGGAGTGTGCAGGCAGTTTTCCGAGTTATACCGTTTGAGCCAGGTGTCAGAGTCTGGGGCCGGGGCGTTCGTGGAGTGGCTGGGATGGGACTGAGTCAGTTGTCACCTCTGCATTTGCCTTTCGGGCCCCTGTGCCTATGCCCGGAGCAAGCCGGGATAGAACTCAGAGAAGCCACCCTCGGGGCTCTGGCATTTAGCAAGCACCCTGGAGCTTCGAGCCTACGCAGAGACACCTCGCAGCCTGCACGGGGGCCTGACTGCGGGCTCTGGCCGCCCCTCTGTAGAGCCGCCATAACCACAGTGTGAGCCGCCACCCAGGGCCTGCGTGCGCTGGGCGCTGTGCTGAGGATGGACCACGGTCCCTCCTCCATGACGGTCCCAAAGGACGGCAGGCACGGGCTCACAGTGGCTAAGTGACTTACCCGGGGTCCCTGAGCAGGTGGGTGGGGGACACGGTCTGCCGAACTCAGGATCCCATCAGCCGCGTGCCACCCGCTCGGGACTGGCTCAGCCTCTGTCGGGTCTGCGTTTCAGCCCTCTGGGTCACACCGCGTGAGGCCTGAAGGCCCCGAGGCCCCGTGTGCCCGGCCTCAGCTGGGCCGTGTGGTAGTCGCCGTGCCCTTCCCACACTCGCTCCGAGAGCAGAGCACCGGGCAGCGCCTGGCGTCTTCTGCTTGAGTGGATTCAGGCCTCCGTTCTCTTTGTGCACGTGAGGTGCTTTTGGCTTTGTTGTGCCAGCTCGGCACTCGGGCTGCGAGGCGCGTCCGGTCACCCCCGCCTCACCTGTCTGCCTCGTCCCACTTTCGAGCCTGGGGCGGAGCCGCCTCACTGGGCCACGCAGGAAAGGGCCTCAGGAAGGAAGCGCAGCCTGCAGGGCCGGCCTGGCTGAGGCTGCTGCTTGGCGGACCGCTGCCACGTGGGAGGCCCAGGCCACTGCCCAGCCCCAGGAGCCAGGTGTGGTGACATCACCTGTGGTCCTGTGAAGTCGGGAAGCTGAGGCAGGTCGACAGGACAGCGAGACCCTGCCTTAAAAAATAACAGCAAACTGCACTGCAGTGACAGACGTTCTAAAATTGTAACACATTGTGGAAACTATGATTAGTGGGGGCTGGTGGGGGTGGAGGATTGTTTAAAATGGTTTGAAACTTGCAGGATGAATTGTACATCCTGGGAAGACTGTCTCTAGAGTTTAATTCCTGTATCTACTTGAGATAAAAATATCTTTCATGAGGGCCAACTGGCGGCCTGGCGGGTACAGCACGGGACTCCCACATCGTTAACCGTGGTTTGGGTCCCAGACCTGGCAACTTGCTTTCTAACTCCCTCTCCGCCATGTCTCTCTGCTCAATTTTTTTTGGGGGGTGGGGAAGGAGAGGTTTTTGCTATAGGGCGCGTGCGATCACCAGAAAGACAGAGAGAGACAGAGAGACAGAAAGCGAGAAATCACCCCCCAGGGGGGATGGCCACGCCGCAGTCCCTTCTCCTCCATTCTCCTCTCAGGATCTTGGGCACGCACGCACACGCACCTGGCGTGAGTTTAAGCCACCGGGTCTGGGACTCGAGCCGCAGTCGACTACGTGGGAGTCCAGCAACACAACTATTACACCAACTGCTGGTCCCTGTGGTGGATTTTTCTAGGCCAGCGATTGTATCTTCTACATCTGAGATTCTATTTTCTGTATGACCTAGTCTGCTTTTAATACTTTCAAGGGAGATTTTGACTTCCTGTATTGTAGCCTTCATCTCTAACAGGTCCGTTTGATTCTTTTGTAGAGTGTGTATTTTCTCTTTTAGATCTTGCAAGAATTTTCTCACCTCCTGGAACTCGTCTGCTCCTTTCTCCTGCCTCTTCTGCAGTTCACTGTCTCCTCTTCCATCTCTGTTAGCTTCGTCACTATGAATATTCTAAATTCTTTATCTGACATTTCCATGAGTTTCAATGTACTATGTGAGGACGAAGAGGAGTTACTCTTTTCCCTTGGAGGAGAGGAATTTTCTTGCGTTCCCTTATTTCTTGTGACCCTGTGTGATTTCTAGTCCCCTGATGGATGGTGCGTTTCTTCCTGATTCCTGACGTTCAAGCTGAGCGTTCAGAGGCGAGCAGGAGGAGATCTGCAGTCTCCCTTCTGTCCCGTCTTCCCTCTCTCTGCATCAGATCCAGTGAGGATGGGGAATATTCGGACCCTAATCGTATTCAGATGTTTGGATCCTGTTCACGTCGACCTGTCTAGACACTTAATGCGTAGAGGCAACTAAAAATGAATCTGGAGGGAGAAGTCTCAGCAGAAAATCTTCATTTTTAGTCAAGGAAAGCAGTATTTCACAGCTCAAGTTTGGTATCCATCCTAGCAAAAGTTTCTTTAAAATTACGTCTTCCGTAGCATGACCTCAGACCCAGAATTTTTCACTGTTTTCATGTCATGGTTTATTACTAGGTACATCTTCACACTTTAAATATCCATTTCAAATATTGGCACTTAAACTGAGACAAGGCTTGTTCTTTCTTTTCTAAAAATTAAAAATAAAGTTTCTTTCTAATTATCTAATTTTTAATTAGGAAATAAAAACAAGCTCTCCAAAAGATGAAATTGTAAAACTTTAGTTATCACTTTACGCAGGGAAAAAAGCCACTGTTAATATCTTCATCATTCTCTTTCCGAATCCTCTCAATGCGTGGACAGATAAGAACTGTCAGATAAGAACCCGCCCATCCACCATTGCGTTGTGCTCCGTCCTCAGAGGGGCAGCCTGCAGCTGCCAACCAAAATGGCAGGCGCCCTTGGGTGAGCAGTCCACGCCTAGGCGTGTTATTCTGCCCATAGAGCATGTGAGGCTGACGTGTATAAGTCACTGTCTCAGCGGCATTTGTAACAGCGGAAAATGAGAACCAGCTTCGATTTTAAAAGTAAGTGCCTCGATACGTTTTGTGCAGTGCAGTAACAGAACACGAAGGAGAAGTGAGTGATGCCCTCTGCGAACTGATGCAGAGAGATTTTCAAGGTGACAGATTCTAGAGATAAGCCAGCTTTCTTTCGGACAGTGTATGTAACTCATTCAATGTTTTGTAAATAAGAGAGAGAGAACTTTATGTGTGTCCTTGCTATCGTGTGAAAGTTGTTTGGAGCCCGTCCTGTACTAAGAACCATACAGACTGTCTGGGGGAGGAAATGACAGAGTTGCAGCTGTTGGTTTTTAGTACCGTCTGGCTTTTAAAAAAGATGAAGGTGCTATTGCCTGTTCAAAAAGAAGCCAGTGCTTGGGGCCAGCAGGTGGTGTGGTGGATAAGGGCGCTGGATTCCCACATGGCCAACCATGGTTCAAGTCCTGGACCTGGTGGCTTGCTTTCTCACTTTCCCTTTCTCTCTCTCTCTCTCTCTCTCTCTCGTCAAATAAAGAAAAAAAAGAAATAACAATAACAAATGGCAATAAATAAATAAATATATATATAAAAAAAAAAAAAGAAGAAGCCAGTGCTAACTACGCGCTGTCCCGGAGCTCTGCTCCACTTCGTCCGGGTCTCGGCCGCTCTCCACGTCAGCGATGGCCCAGCCTCACTGCAGTGGCCACGCGGGGTTCTGGCCCACAGCCCGTTTCCAAGCCCACCCGGGGCCAGTCTTCAAAGCCGCCTCCTCACGGCCGTGCTGTGGCCAGGATCCCCGGATGCCCATCCGTGTCCATCTGGTTTAACCGAGGGCATGTTACTAGCTGTGGGGCTCAGACAACTGGCTGTCTGCAGGTGGCCTGCTGTTTAACCCCAGAGAAGCCCTGCCTCAGCCTCTCTGTGTCGTGCCAGCACCAGCGATCGCCTCACCCCACTGCGTTTTCCTCACCTGTTCCTCTCCCTTAACATCGATTGTATGCACGTGTGCTTCAAAGCCTTTCTTATTTAAAAACAATTTTTTTATTTAACTTTATTTATTTAATTTGACCAGAGAGGGGCAAAGTGAGAGAGAGAGAGAGAAAGCAAACTGCCAGGTCCAGGACTCGAACCAGTTAGCCATATGGGAGTCCAGCTCCCTTAATCATCATGTGCACTCGCCAGAGAGACAAAAAGTGAGAAATCACCCGCCGGGGGGATGGCCATGCCGCAGTCCCTTCTCCGTTCTCCTCTCGGGACTTTGGGCACGCATGCACATGCACTAACTACGCAACAACCATTATGCCATCAGCTGGTCCCTCGAAAGCCTTTTTAACTGATAAGACCAGATTAACCCTTCTGTGCCTGGCTTCTGAAATCACCCAGGGTGGATTCCGGCCCCTGCGGCCAGGTCTCCTGCCCAGAAAGTGTCTTTTGGTGCAGACGTCGGTCACGGCACCACCTGCACTGCCTGGGGTGTTACCAGTGCAGTTGCTGTGGGGGAGCCACATCTTTTTTTCCTTAAAACAGTGTCAGGTTTGCAGTTGAGAGGCAATTTTTTTTCCCATTTGCTGCAGGATATGTATACTCACCAGAAAGATACGGAAGTGGGAAAGTGAGAAAGCACCCACCCCGGAGACGGCCATGCCACAGCCCTTTCTCCATGTCTCCCTCCTGTCGGGGTGCTGGGCGCACACACACCCAGCATTGCTTTCAAGCCACAGGTCTGGGACGCGAACCTTGCAGCAGGCTATGTGGAACCAGTTGTCCCAGCCACCACGCCCGTAGCTGGCCCCAGAGCCATTTTTTTCTTTTAATGTTTAACAGAGGACTTTCAGAAATTGTCCCTTTGGGATTGGTTGCACAGTGGCGTGGACGCGTTTAGCTGAAACCACGCACGAAAACTGGTTAAGGTGGTGCGTTTTACCTTGTGTGTATTTTACCACAGTTAAAAATTAAGCATAAAATTGCACCTTTGATCTAATGCCTTAAAAATGTATTGAGACAACGCTTTAGCAAGCACCACATTCCGTATTAGACTTTCAAGTAAACATTTATACCAGTATATAGTTTTTTGTTTGTTTTTGAGAGATTTGCTATAGGGCACATGCGCTCGCCAGAGAAACAGGAAGCAAGAAATCACCCCCCACGGGGGATGGCCACGCCACAATCCCTTCTCCTCTCTCCTCTCAGGGTCTTGGGCACGCTTACACACACACCTGGTGTGAGTTTTAAGCCACCAGGTCCAGGACTTGAACTGCAGTCAACTGTGTGGGACTCCAACATAACCATTATGCCATCCGCTGGTCCCCATTATATAGTTTTTTGTTTTGGGGATTTATTTTTAATAATTACTTTACTTAACTTTATTTATTTATTTTAATTTGACCAGAGTGGGACAGAGAGAAAGTGAGAAAGCAAGCTATCGGGTCCGGGACTCAAATCACAGTCAGCCATGTGGGAGTCCAGTGCCCTTAACCACCACGTCACCTGCCAGCCCCCGCATTATATAGTTTTAAATGTGATCTGGTTTTTAAATCAAGTGAGTGTATTGGTGCCTGTTCAAAAAAAGAAAGCCGGTGTTAAACTGGGCATGCTGTTGTGTAGCTTCTTTTCCACTTAGTAGCAGATTTTTTCTTAATTTTACTTATTCATTCATTTTATGTTAATTGGACCAGAGAGAGAGGGATAGTGAGAAAGCAGGCGGCCGGGTCTGGGACCTGAACCGCGGTCAGCCACTCAGTAGTAGAGTTTAAACTGCAGGTTAAATCTAACCTGCTCTCGCCTGTGACATTTTATTAATGTATTGTTCCAGAGATCAGGTGTTTGTGGGTTAAGGGTTTGGGGGTTTGTCTTTACCTTATATGTCAGAGTAAATACCACGCTCGTGGTACAAACTCGGTAGCGCCGGGCGTGCAGCGAGCCAGTTTCTGCCTCCCCCACAGCGGGCATCCCTTCCGCGGCCCCAGAGAAGCCTGTCTCCAGTGCTCTCTGCACACGGCGGGTGTGAGGACGCGTGTCCCTGCCTAATGTGGCGCTGTCCCGTGTGGCGTCGCCGTTACACTACAGCAGTCGGCTTCTCTTTGGATTCCAGGACAGCGGTGGGAAGAGGCCGGGCTTGGCTCTACCTCGCACTCATGCAGAAGAAACTGGCCGACTACCTGAAAGTGCTCGTAGACAACAAACACCTCCTCAGGTACCTCGTCACTCTCTGCGGCCCTTTTGCTTAGAATTAGAACGCTGTCGATCTTTCCGAATTAAAATAGGAGTGTTATTAAATAGCTATGGCTTAGTTGTAAGATAGCAGTATTTCAGTTTTTGAGCATTACTATCTGAACGAAGATTCATCTGACCTTTCATTTGGAAAAACTGTCTTGAAGATCATCCAAACACCTCGCACCTCGGGAGGCTCTGGATGGCTTCTCTGTTGAGTTGCAGTGGGGCAGTGTTCGTTCCCGTAGACGGAAGCAGGAAAGCACTCAGAGGGCGGCTCGGCGGCAGTCTAAGAGTAGAGGGCACCCCGTCCATCCCAGGAGTCCATGCTCAGTTCGTGAAGTTTGCATCTGTAGCCTCAGTGAAAACTCACAGTGGGCCCAGGGGGGTGTGGTGGTTAAGGCGCTGGACTCCTACTTGGCCAACCGTGGTTTGAATCCAGGACACGGCAGCTTTCAGGTCACAGTGAGCATGTGTGTGCGTGCCCAAAATCCCAAGAGGAAAATGGAGAAGGGATCGGGTGGCCATGCCCCCAGGGGGTGACTCACTTTCCCTCTCTCCGTCTCTCTCCATGGAGCGCACACACCCTTAAGAAGAACACACTCGAAGTGGCCATCTCTGAAACGTGACCAGCTCGTGTCTGATGTTTGCGACTGTATCTGCAAACATAATCGTCATAAAAGGAATTTTCTGTGGGCCGTGAGGGTTTATAAGAGAGGTCTCTTTCTAGAGTTAGTTCTTGTGCAATTGAGATAAAACTCCCTCACGGTCTGGCCTAAAACCCAAGCTTCTGGTGTTTCCGAGTCACGCCCTGGGACTGAGCCACCTTTATGTGACAGACGCTGTGTCAGGTACCTCCTGTCCTCTGTCCTCTGAGCACAGTTACACGAGCTGGTGGCGAGGGTGGCGAGGTGGAGGCCTACCCTGACCACTACACTGCGCCTGGGCGTGATGGCAGAGAGGCCACGTGTCTTGCCCAGTGGGCCCGAGGAGGAGGGACGAGTTCCATTCGTGGCATGGGGAGGCCGTGGGGTCCCATGTGCTGTTCAGGTGTGAGAGCAGCTCAGACGGCGTACAGATGGCCAGAGAGACACCAGATGGCAGGGTGACCGGCAGGAGGGGACAAGGATGGGTGGGGCTACACCCGGAGTCCCCTGAGCAGGAGGGAAGAGCCCTCTAGGCACAGGCGAGGAGGGCAGAGGAGGGAGGGGGCTGCAGCACAGATGGCTCCAGGCCGTGCCCAGGTGACTGCGAGGTGGCGGCGGGTGGGCAGGCGGCCGGAAGGTCTGAGCAGCCCCTGTCCGATCTCCCAGTGAGTTCTACGAGCCCGAGGCGCTGATGATGGAGGAGGAAGGGGTGGTGGTCGTCGGGCTGCTGGTGGGGCTCAACGTCCTCGACGCCAACCTCTGCTTGAAAGGAGAAGACTTGGACTCCCAGGTAAGGCGGCGTCTTGGCTGTAAAAGGATGAGTTACTTGAAGGAATTGACACCGGCGGGCTGGGGGGACACGCTCCTGGGGGCAGGCTGGGGGCAGCGTGTCCAGAGTCAGGCGCAGAAAACGCAGCGTGTGAGGACACAGGCAGACGGGCACCCTGCCGGGACAAGGTGCCCGCAGTGAGGGGAGGTGGGCCTGGCCGTGGCGGGCCGTGGCAGGCTGGAGGGGCCTACTGGGCCCGTGCCTGCCCCAGCCTGGGGTGCCTTCTGTCTCGCTCATGGGAGAAACAGGCAGACAAGCTGTGAGGGGTGCGTAAATAGAGCAGAGGCTTTCGCGGCCGTTTCTCGAGCCCCGGATGCTGCGGGCAGCTGCACACCCCTGCGGTGGCCAGGCCTGGGTCTGAGACATGGCCAGCTGCAGAGACGGCGACAACACAGAGGAAGCAGCCTGCAGGCCCCGGCCTTCCCCCACGAGTTTGGAGCTAAAGACCCAAGCTTTCCCTATCTCCATAGCCTGGTCAACTTCTCCTTTTTAAAAAAAAAAAATTGTTTAATTTTATTCATTGTCACTGTTTTATTTTTTTAAAGTTGACTGGAGAGAGAAGGAAAGTGAGAAAGCAAGCCACCAGGTCCAAGAGTCAAACCGCGGTCAGCCATGTGGGAGTCCAGCCACTTTAACCACCATGCCACCGGCCGGCCCCAACTTCTCCTTTTTATGTAGCGTGTTCCACGCCACAGATGGCGGGAGAGATGCAGTCGTTTACGTGGCTGCGCCGTGTTCTCTCCCCGCAGGCCGCGCTCACCCACAGGTGGTGCTAAGGACTTGGGAAGATCTTTTCTGGACCCTTTTCTACTTTCTCAGTGAATTTTTGTATACAGAGGTTCTGTTTTAAATTAAATCCCTTCCGGTTTTGGTTACTGGGTAATAAGTGAAGGACAGCCCCTTAAACAGTAACCATCCACAACCCTCTTTTCTCCCAGTTGGGGTTCACCAGGTTCATCTGGGCATTCTTGCTGGGGCGCTCCTGTGACCCGAGGGGTGGCAGCAGGGGCTGGAGTCACTCCTGCAGGTGCCGCTCCACACAGTGTCCCCAAGGCTTCTGGGCAGCCAGACCTGTGCAGAGGCACGCCTCCCACCCCAGGGTAGCACCAGCTGGAAGCTGTGTGCATTTTCAGGCAGTGGCGTGGTAGCTAAGGGGCTAGAACCCACATCACTGACAACACGGTTCAAATCCCAGACCTAGCTTGAAAAACATGCCGGGTACATGTGCGTGCGTGCCTAAAATCCCGGTGGGAGGGAGAAGTAGAGGGGGAGACTGGGTCGTGTAAGACCTGTCACCTCCCACTTCCCCGAGGCTGTGTGTCCCCGATCTTCTGGAAAGGATACCTGATTACTCTTGCACTTTGAGGAGGAGTTTCCTACATGAAGTCTTTTGGGAAGTTTTAGATCTCTGAACTTGAGAAGACGTGTTGATAAACCCTCCGAGGCTCTCAGAAATCCGCACGGGACGGCCACACCTGCAGAAGCACCGTGTCAGAGATCCGGGCTTCTTGTCCCCCAGGGGGCACGTGCGTTGGACAGGGAGGGGGAGAGAGCGAGACGGCCAGCCCTGGGCGCACACGCATCCCAGTGTTTCTCCAGCCGCCAGGTCCAGGGCTCAGACTGGACAGTCGCCCTAACCCCGGACCGGTAGGTGTCGTGGCGGTTAGGGTGCTGGATTAAGGGTTTTTTTAATTCCTTTGCACCCGGAGAACTTTACTGATCTGTGCAAATGAAGTGGTCATTGCATAAACACAAACTCATTTTAAATGAACGGTAAAATCTTAGGGCGCCCCTTAATTCTGGCTCTCAGGGTTTTCTTCACCATGGCGGGCTTCCGTCCAGTGTGTTCCGCTGGCTGCCACGTGACAGGGCTGGCCGACAGGGAAGGGAAGCGATGTCGTGGGCGCCCTGGCTGCAGAGGTGGTGGCGGGAAGGCGGGAGGTGGCGCTCTATTTAAGCATGTGCGCTTTGCCCGGCCAGGTTGGAGTGATCGACTTCTCCATCTACCTGAAGGACGTGCAGGAGCTCGACAGCGGCCGAGAGTAAGTGGGGCGTCCTGCTCTCGTTCCTGGTGGGTCTTGGCCCGGCGTGCTGCGCGCTGCTTCGGTTCGCAATCCAGCTTTGGTGTGGTTATTCTAGGTACTAGGTGACACGTGACTGTTGTCATCATCTACAGAATGAAGCTCCGCAGGACAGCACACGCCATTCCCCTCCACGCTGCCCCAGACCACATCCCCTCCCCTGTGCGCCCCAAATCCCGAAAGGATGTAAGATGTGGGAGAAGGGATTGCAGCGTACTCTCCTCACAGGAGGTGCTTGCTTCTCCCCCTCCCCGTGGTGCGCACACGTGCCCTCTAGCCAAAAAAGAGAAGGTAGGCACGCGTTACGTGGGGCCTCCGCAGTCGTGGGGCGTGTGCACTCAGAAAACTATGCACAGGTTTCAGAACATTTTCTGCACTCTCATTCCGTTTTTCCATGCCCTTTTTTTCTTTTTTTAAGAATTATTTTAGGGGGACCATCAGCTAGTGTAATGGCTATGTCGCTGGACTCCCATGTAGTCGACTACGTTTTGAGTCCCGGACCCTGTGGCTTAAACTCACGCCAGGCGCGTGTGCATGCGTGCCCAAGATCCCGAGAGGAGAATGGAGAAGAAGGGAGTGTGCATAGACACACTCTCACGTCATAGACACTCATACATCATACACACACGCGCACACCCCATACATGCATGTGCATAGACATGTCACACACATGCACACACACGCATAGACACACGTCTCACACACACACACACACACACACACAACCTGGTATGAGCCGACTCCCTCCCAGATGGAGCCTCGCTGAGTAAACCAAGGTCGTCTACACTCGCACGTCCCGCAGAAGTGACAGGCAGTGGTAGACAGGGCGGGTGCGGAGGCGTCTTCACACGTGGCACGGAGTGAGAGCAGTGTGAGCTGCGATGCCACGGCCGTGTCCATGAGGCAGGAAAACCCTAAGGTGCTCCGCTAATTGGCCGGGTCGGCGGGGGTCTTGCGTGTTTGTCCACTTTGCTCTGAAGACGCCTTCCCCGATCCCCCGTACGCCCCTGTTCACGCTGGGTCTGCGGTCGTGCACAGGCGAGGCTGCTCACAAGTAAACAGCAGGGACACAGCTGCCCTGAAAACGCCCCACACCTATGCCTTACACATGTGCAGGGACCTCGTGTATGTAAAGTGCGTGTGCACACGTATGTGCAGACTTCCCCAGCCTTCATTCTGCCCAGCGTGGCTCCTCGGGAGCCTGAGGTCCCCTTTCCGGGGTGACTCATCTCCTGCAGTGTGATAGGACTACATCGTCTCCCCTTCCAAACCCATCACCCGTGGCAGGTGGGGTGGGCGTCTGCGGGGCGGGCCGCTGTCCCAGCAGCCTGTGTGAGGCCCTGACGCCATGTCCCGGCCAGCCCCGCTCTACTGACCCTGAGGCCGCATAGACTTCCTAACTCTGTCTTGGCTCTCTTCTATGGGACAGGTACGTAGTGTTTCCTGTGACGGTTTTACATTTTCCTTCCTTTATGCTCTTTTTTAAAGACATGAAAGAATTACCGATGTCCTTGATCAAAAAAATTACGTGGAAGAGCTTAACCGGCACTTAAGGTAAGGCCCCTTTTGTGGCGCGACGGCGTTGTGCCAGCGCCCTGGCGTCGCTCCCGAAACGCTCCCGAGTCACAGTGTGCTCGTAACTGACTTTTCTGCGACCAGCAAGAGTTACCATCTGGGCAGCGTCCGCAGGGGCAGCCTGGAGAAGACGAGGAGGGGAGGTGGCCCTGGAGGCCGTTCCCCCCCGGAGCCGCCCAGTACCGGGGCAGGCACGCTGCAGCCCGTGTGTGCCCTCTGCCGCGGCAATCCGCAGCTGGTGCTGGCCCGTGGGCTCTGGGACGCAGAGCAGGAGGAAAGGGCCGAAAGCCACGGCGGGGCCTGCGGGAGCAGTGATGGCGGTCACCATGGCGTACCTCCATTCCTGGCCAAGCTCACTTACCCACTTCTTTCATAAGCGAGAGGAGAGCGAGAAGCTAGCACCGCGGCGGGGTCTTGGGGCCAAGCCAGGCGGGATCACAACCGCGTGTGCAGCCCGCACGTGCAGGCCAAGCCGGGAAGCAAGCCCAGTCGTCCCTGTGGCTTCTGGCGTGGCAGAGCACCCCGTGACCACAGTGCCTGCAGCAGGAAGGGTGTGCCATCGCTGCGAGGGCTGGGGAGAGACAGCGCTGTGCTCAGTCAGCTCTCCCTGTCCCTGTCTCCGGTCACTGTAAGAGGGTGTTGCCCTTAGCCACGCCCCGTGGCATAGCCTCCTGGCCAAGCCAGTGAAACGGGGAGAAGCCGGCGGCCCGCGTGTGCTCAGGGAACGCCCTTCTGCGGCCCAGTGGTGCTGGTGCTTAGTACAGAGGCTCCTCATCGACTGCTGGCTGACCGAGTTCTCTCATAGGAGTAGGTGTTGAAATTTGCCCAGTGCTCTTTACCACCCATGAAGGCGACTGTGACTTTTATGCCTTGGTGCTGTGAGACGCTGTATTTTATCAGCGGCTTCACACTGACCACCCTGCATCGTGGGGACAAGCTGTCCAGCATGGTGGTTAAGCCACTGGACTCACATGGCCAACTGTGGTTCAAGTCTTGAACCTGGCAACTTGCTTTCTCACTTTCCCCCTCTCTCTCTCTGGTCAAATTAAAAAATAATAATAAATAAAATTAAATCTTTTTTAAAAATAAATAAAAAACGTGGGAATCAGCAGTTAGCGTAATGGCTATGTTGCTGGACTCCCACGTAGTCGACCGCGGTTCGCATCCCGGACCCGGTGGCTTAAAGCTCATGCCGGGCGCGTGTGCATGCATGCCCAAGATCCCGAGAGGAGAATGGAGGAGAAGGGATTGCGGCGTGACCATCCCCCCTGGGGGGTGATTTCTCGCTTTCTGTCTCTCTGTCTCTGGGGGTGATTTCTCGCTTTCTGTCTCTCTGTCTCTCTCTCTCTCTGTCTGGCGAGCGCACGCGCCCTATAGCAAAAACCTCTCGATAGATAGATAGATAGATAGATAGATAGAAACAAACAAACAAACAAACAAACAAACAAACAAACTCAGGCCAGCAGATGCCATGAGTGGTTAAGGCACTAGACTCCCACATGGTTGACCATGGTTCAAGTCCCAAATCTGGCATCTTGAAAATAATGGGACCAGTGGTTAGCGTAATGGCTATGTCACTGGACTCCCATGTAGTCGACTGCAGTTTGAGTCCCGGCCCTGGTGGCTTAAACTCATGCCGGGCGCGTGTGCGTGCGTGCTCAAGATCCCGAGAGGAGAATGGAGGAGAAGGGACTGTGGTGTGGCCATCCACCCTAGGGGGTGATTTCTCATTTTCTGTCTCTCTGTCTTTCTCTGTCTTTCTGGTGAGCGCACACACCCTATAGCAAAAGAAAACTATTATATATATATAAAAAAAGAAAAGAATGACAGGTGTGTGTACATGCAGGCTCAAAATTCTGAGAGAAGAATGGAGGAGAAGGGATTGCAGCATGGCCTTCCCACCTTGGGGGTGCTTTTTCTATCTCTGGCAAGTATATGCACCCTATAGCCAAAAGTTTTAAGACTTATTTGTTTTATTTATTTATTTTTTTATTTATTTATTTTAATTTGACCAGAGAAAGAGGGAAAGTGAGAAAGCAAGCCACCAGGGCCAGGACTTACGCCCTGTGAGCCGTGTGGGGAGTCTGGCACCTTCACCGCCATGCTACTTGCTGGCCCCAGCGAGTCTTTTAATGTGAAACTCAGAACCTTTTTGAGACTAACTTGCCATCTCCCATTTTTTCATAGTGTTAGTTTATCTAGGATTTCTCTTGTGGACGTATTTTCATGGAAGTCTGTGCTCTTTCTAAGTCACATAGCTGCTGTAAAGTTGAAAGTCGCTGCTCTCTAGGCTCCTCATTGACTCCGCGTGGCTCGTGTTCCCCTTTTCATTTGTCTCCTTGTGCTTGTACTTTTCCCCCACCCAGCTACTGAGCCCCGACTCTGCCAGCCTTCCCGGATCTGTTCCTGTGCCCTGCCATTGGTGAAGGGGGCGGATGGCACTGTGGCCTGTCTCCTGGAGTACAGGCTCTGACGCCAGACCACCTCGGTCAGATCCAGCACCCCTTCTCGTTAGGGTCCTTAGGGAGACAGAACCAAGGGGGATGGATGGATGGACGGACGGACGGACGGACAGGTAGACAGATGAATGGATAGATGGATGGATGGACAGACAGTTGGATGGATGGATAGAGGACAGATGGATGGACGGATAGATGGATGGACAGACAGATGGACAGATGGGTGGACGGACAGATGGACGGATGGGCGGACGGGTGGACAGACAGATGGATGGGCAGACGGACGGACGGGTGGACGGACAGATGGACGGATGGATGGGGGAATTTACTGAGCGGTAAGGGAGCCTGTTCTCCCATTCAGCTGCGTACTGGGCTCGATGACCTGCCCGACCAGCCACAGGGTTACGGTGACGACAAGCCCGCGGCAGGCCACCTGCCAGCAGGAGACCCTGGGCTGCTGGTGTGCTCCAGCCCAGGTCCAGGGCCTCAGGGGGAGGCCGAAAGCCTGAGGCCCTGGGGGTCTTGAGTGAGTTCCGAGTCCACACTCGCAGGAGAGACTCCGTCCTCTGCACTCGGCTCCGGGCCCTCCTGATCGGGTCATGCCTGCCCGCGCCAGGCTGGGTCTCTCACCCACACTCACGTGTCGCTCTGGACACCCACCACCGCCACCAGCACACTCAGAACAACGCCTCTCCAGTCCCGGGTCTCCCTCAGCCCAGGCTGCACGGGCACGAGCGAGCCTTCTCATGTGAGGGGAGGGTTTCCTCAGCTGTAATGGGGGACCCACCTCGTCGAACAGCGAGGACTAAGTGAGTCCACACGTATAAAGTGCTTAGCACAGGGCTGGCCCCGGCCTACTGCTGAAGGGAACCGGATCCCACATGGCCAACTGCACGTGCAAATCCCAGCCCCGGCAGCTTGAAAACCACACCAGGCACCTGTGTGTGTGCGTTTCCCAGATCCAAACAGGATGGAGCGGAGGGGATTGTGGAGTGATGCTGCCCCGCCAGGCAGTGCTCCCACCCTCCACCTCCTCTCTGTCCCCCCGCCCCATCACATGCATCCTCTGGCAGAATTTTTAAAAAATAATAGGTGCTTAGAACAAACAGGGCCTGTCACACAGTCCAAGAAGCAAGTCAGCGCTTCACTGCCGCGGTGTGCGTTATTTGTCACGTCCGCCGTGGCCCTGCCTGCTAGTGATTACGTTAGCTTCTTACATGTTCTGGCCTAAAAGTCCGTGTTAAAGGAAACTCAAAAAGTGAGACGAAGTGTGGGAAGCATTTACAGATCACCTCTGTTGGGCCCAGCATGTGGCGAAGTGGTTACATCACTGGATTCTCAGAGCAGACTGTGGTTCGAGTCCTGGACCTGGTAGCTAGAAAATCACACAGGGCACCTGTGCATATATGCCCAAGAACCGGGAGAAGGGATTGCAGTGTGGCCATCGCCCCTGCGGGGTGATTGCTCAGTTTCCTTCTCGCTGTGTGTCTATCTGTCTCTCTGTCTCTCTCTCTCTGGTGAGCGCACACGGCCTAAGGCAAAAACCTCTAAAAATAAAGGTCGCCTTTGCCCCTACCACCCACAGCACCACGTCTTGTACCCCCCACCTAACTGCCTGTACATCGTCTCATCCTGTGTTGCATTGGAGAAAGAAAGAGTGAAAAAATAACTGAGCAGCCACGTGAAGGTAGCGCTTCCTGAAAAGCATGTGTTCGAGTGTCCGCTTTCGTTCAGGGTGTCTGGAACTCCGTTGCTTACTGGTTTGGGAAGTTCACAATTACTTAACATTTTCATTTTACAGCTGCACGGTGGGGGATCTTCAGACCAAAATAGACGGCTTGGAAAAGACCAATTCGAAACTTCAAGAAGAGGTCTGTAGTCTATTGAACTTTTAAAACACAGCAGTGGCCGGGGCTCAGAGAAGGCAGGGGCGGTCGGTCTGAGCAGAGCTGCTCGCCAGCCGAAGGGGAACCGCCCGGCCCACCAGGTGCGCCGGCCGCGGCAGGCATCCCCCCGGGACTGCCTTTGGGCTTCTTTCCCGCCACGCCTGGGATGCCTCTGGCATCAGCGCCCTCGCCCACCCCGCCGCCTGCCTCCGGAGCAGCAAGCAGTCTCCCCACAGCGTGGTCTCCGCTTTCTCACTAGGGAGAGAGACAGGACCGGGAGGAGCAGGGCTGAGGCCGAGGAAGGAAGGCCCCGTGGTGGCCGGCCTGTCCCTGCTGGCAGGAGGGCGCCCGGTGTCTGGGAAGGAAAGGGCCTGTGCAAGTGGGCGCAGGAGCAGCCGCGGTTGGAGGGGCTGCGGTGCGGAGACTGTGCTGCGAGGGGCCGCCGAGGCCGGCTCTGAGCGGCCTGCTGCGCAGCAGGAGAGGCCGAAGCAGGGTCGTGCGCAGCTCGCTAGCGCAGAGGGGTGCCTTCGCCCTCGGTAGGAAGGCCCTCGGCCTCACTCCTCTCATCCCATCAGGGACAGTCAGGGACAGGGCGTGCAGGTAGTGTCCCCATCGAGTCTAAGATGGGCGCTCACGGAAGGATGCGGGCAGGGGCGGGGCGGGGCGGGCTCGCCAAGGTGGCATTCCGTGAATGAAGGTCTAATTTAGCTTTTGTAACTGAACCAACTAGGTGGTTTTTTCTTTAAAGACAAATAATTGTAACGAAATGCTTTAGAAGGGCCAGCCCCATAGCCTGGTGGTTAGGAAAGGGGGGGTCTCGGGCAGCCAATCACAGTTCAGGTCCTGCGCCATTGGCTTGAAAACACATCGGACGTGTGTGTGGACAGCGCCGATTCTGCTAGGATGGAGGCGTGAAGGGACTGGCGTGACCAGCCCTTCTGGGGAGCACCTCCTCCCTCCGTCTCTGGCAAGCCCACGTGCCTTATGGCAACACGAAAAGGAGGAGCGGGGGGCAGAGAGGAGCGTGGCGTGCCGGGGCGCGGGGCGCGCTGCTGTCCAGAGAGCGGCACAGGAGTAGCTCGGGGCTGCTGCTTCCTCCTCTGCAGCTGACTCCTCCTTCAAGGCTTCAGTGTCCCCCTGGGGCCCAGCAGTTACCCTCGAAGCCCCAGGCCTGGGCTCTGAGTCCAGGGCAGAGCAATCCCAAGGCGTGGTAGACGCCCTGGACGAGAGGAGTTGAGGCGTGCAGTGCTTCGGGCTGCCCCAGCGAGCCAGGCCGAGAGCCCAGCCGTTTCCCAGAACCTTCCCAGGACCGGTCACCCCAGCTCCTCCAGCCTCGCCCTGCTCGCCAGGCCTGCAGGGCTGCGGTCTGGTGCCCTCGCCTCGCAGGTGCGCTGAAGCTGCTCCTTCCTGTGAGCATCCTCAACGCCTGGTGTTCGATCGCCCCCGGGTTCCTCAGTCCCCCTTGAGTGATAAAGTGCACTTTCACTCATTGGCTGGAAGAACTGAGAAGGATAAAGAATCAGAAGAAAGACCCAGCATCCCTTTGCTATTTTTGTCATTTGCTATTGTCATCCTCACCTTTTTTTTTTTTTTTTTTTTTGGAGAGGTTTTTGCTATAGGGCGCGTGCGCTCGCCAGACAGACAGAGAGAGAGAGATAGAAAGCAGGAAATCACCCCCCAGGGGGGATGGCCACGCCGCAATCCCTTCTCCTCCATTCTCCTCTCGGGATCTTGGGCACGCACGCACACGCGCCCGGCGTGAGTTTAAGCCGCCAGGTCCGGGACTCGAACCGCGGTCGACTACGTGGGAGTCCAACGACATAGCCATTACGCTAACTGCTGGTCCCATCCTCACCTTTTTGTAAGCATTTTTACCTCGCTGGTCTTTGGTGGTTCTCGTAAGGAGAGGTGAGGACGTAGCACAGAACCTGCCTTTGCCTGTACTGGTGCTGTCAGAAGTGTGGTGAGTGCTCACAGGTCACCGAAAGCTTCTGTAAACACTGACTAGCTTTTCCCTTGTGTTTCACTGGAATTAATGTGGCCGTCTCTTTCCTGGTGGGCATGCAGCCTGTTTCTGGACATTTTTGTGTCCCTAAGTCTAGGTCTACATTAAATGGTGTGCTCCCACTTTTGTTAAGGAGGAGACAATCTGGGAAGGGCAGCAATGGCCAGGGCAGTGGCGGGAGAGAGTGTGCTCTTCACTTTCGGATCTTCGGAATTTCGAATCGTGTGTTACCTATTCAAAACAAGAAGATAAAATATCAAACATGAAAATAGATTATAAGTGGGAACCAGCAGTTAGCGTAATGGCTATGTCGCTGGACTCCCACGTAGTCGACCGGGGTTCGCATCCCGGACTCGGTGGCTTAAAACTCAAACGCCGGGTGCGTGTGCGTGCGTGCCCAAGAACCTGAGAGGAGAATGGAGGAGAAGGGATTGCGGCATGACCATCGCCCCTGGGGGGTGATTTCTTGCTTTCTGTCTCTATGTCTCTCTCTGTCTGTCTGGCGAGCGCATGCGCCCTATAGTGAAAAACCTCTCCCAAAAAAAAAAAAAAAAAAAAGAAAAGAAAATAGATTATGAGTTGCAAAGATGCCAAGTAATTGTTAGTTTTTAATTTGAATAGCAATATTAATTTTGATGTTAAAGTATGTAAAAATCTTTCTTAATCAGCTTTCAGCTGCAACAGACCGGATTTGTTCACTTCAGGAAGAACAGCAGCAGTTAAGAGAACAAAACGAATTAATTCGCGAAAGAAGTGAGAAGAGTGTGGAGGTGAGATCTGGCCTCCCGGTGGGGTAGTGTGTTTCTCACTCTTGCAGACCCGGCGACCCTCAGGCTCTTGATTAGTAGTGACCCAGCCCGCCCCGTCATAGGTCGTAGTCTGTTTGCGTCTGTCTCCGCCCCGAGAGCTGACAGTACAGACTGTCTGATTCCTGTTTAAATCTTCCCGGTGCTAAAACACATTGGTAGGTGCTGAATGGCGGTCGGACAAGGGTCTTTCCCCAGAGTGAATGATGTTAATCTGTTTAAAAGAAAATCAAGTATAAATTTGTTGTTTGTTTAGATTTTGCTCTAGGGCACATGTGCTCACCAGAGAGAGACAGAAAGAGAGAGGGAGGGAAAGTGAGTAATCTGCAGAGATGGCCACACCAGTCCCTTCTCCTCCATCCTCCTCTCGGGACTTTGAGCATGCATACATACATGCCTAGCATGGCTTTCGAGCCACTGGGTCTGGGATTCAGACCATGGAGTCAGCCGCGTGGTATCCAGCACCTCACCCTCCGTGCTCTCTGATGGCCGGGTATAAATTACGGGACTTTTTTGGCACGCACGCACACACACCTGGCATGATTTTCAAGCCACCGGATCTGGGATTCGAACCATGGAGTTGGCCATGTGGGATCCAGCACTGTCACTCCACACTATCTGTTGGTCCATTGTAAATTTTTTTATGTGCTAACTTTTCAAAACTCCAGCCAAGCAGAAGTGGTGCACACTGCTAAGACAGTGTCCCCAGACCACGGCCCCGGAGGGCCAGGGCTCAATTCCAGTGCAGCCTGAAGGCCGGGCACATGGAATGCACCTGTAATCCCAGTGGCTCTAGGGATTGAGCAGGAGGACAGTGGCAGACCCTGTCTGAAAAATGTCATTGGGCCTTTTGGCCGGAACCGCCATCTTCCAGTAATTAATCAAAATGACGAACACAAAGGGAAAGAGGAGAGGCAGCCGATAAATGTTCTCTAGGCCTTTTAGAAAACATGGAGTTGTTCCTTTGGCGACATATATGCGAATCTACAAGAAAGGTGATATTGTAGACATTAAGGGAATGGGTACTGTTCAAAAAGGAATGCCCCACAAGTGTTACCATGGCAAAACTGGAAGAGTCTACAATGTTACCCAGCATGCTGTTGGCATTGTTGTGAACAAACAAGTTAAGGGCAAGATTCTTGCCAAGAGAATTAATGTGCGTATTGAGCATATTAAACATTCTAAGAGCAGAGATAGCTTCCTAAAACGTGTGAAGGAAAATGACCAGAAAAAGAAAGAAGCCAAAGAGAAAGAGACCTGGGTTCAACTAAAGCGCCAGCCTGCTCCACCCAGAGCAACACACTCTGTGAGAACCAATGGAAAGGAGCCTGAGCTACCGGAACCTATTCCCTATGAATTCATGGCATGATGGGTGTTAAAAATAAACTAATCTGTGGTCTATAAAAAAAAAAAAAAAAAAAAAAAAAATGCCATTGGCTGCTCTTATTCTTTATTTTCAAGTTCCATCTTTAAAAATGGCAGCCCTTGGAGGAGCCCTCCTGCACTGTTGGTAGAATGTAAGTTCACAAAGTGGTAGAAAACATGGAGAGCTTCCTCAAAGACGTACAGCCAGACCCACCACATGACCCCACTCCTGGGCATTTACCCAGAGGGTAGGAGACGGCCAGTCAGAGACGCTGGCACAGGCGTATCGCAGCGCTGGTCGCAGTAGCCTCCACGGGACCACCTGAGTCCCCAGCCTGGGATGACTGGGTGGAGAACGTGCCACGCAGACACAGCGGGCTACTTACCGTGAAGAACGGTGAGCTCCTGCCATTCAGTACAGAGGGCACTCTGGATGTAATCCCAGTGGGATAAGCCAGACTGACAGGCAGACACTGTCTGTCCCCACTCGGCGTAGGACGAGGTCTGCTCTCGGGCGGGCAGAAGGGGGAGGGTTTGAAGACAGGAGCGAGCTTAGATCGGAGGCCACAGGGGAGGGGTAGAGGGACGGGCTCAGGGAAGAAGCTCAGCGGACACACGGGTGCATGTAAGAGGGCAGGGAGGTCAGCCTTGATTTGGTGACCACGCCGCATGTGCGCTCTGAAAACATTGTACCCCACCAAGACACACACTGCTACGGTTTTAAAAATGCGAAGAAGAATGAACCTTTTTTGTATCATGCTTAAAAGACAGAAACGGTCGTATATTTTGAAACATGCCGTGTGCTTTAAACTTTGTGGTGAGCTTGCTTTCCCAAAGCGAGCCGTGTCCCTGGTGCTCTTGTTTGACGTAGATAACAAAACAGGACACCGAAGTTGAACTGGAGACGTACAAGCAGACGCGGCAAGGCCTGGACGAGATGTACAGCGACGTGCGGAAGCAGCTGGAAGAGGAGCGGAGGGTCCGGAGGGTGAGTGCGGGGCGGAGGGGAGGTGAAGGACCCCTAGTCGCGTGTTAGACCTCAGGGTCAGAAGCTTTCCTTGTAAAAAAAATAAGGCTGTGTTTGTAACTTAGTTCAACATTGTCGCTTATATTTTCTCTCATGTTTATAACCCTTCTGCAGGGACTTCTGCTTTCTTTGACAGTACAGTTGTCTCAGAGCCTCCGACCTATTTAATTCTGTTCAATCTGTCAGTGGCCTAAATTCACTTTTTTTTTTTTTTGCCAGAGGGTACGTGCATATCCCAGAGACAGAGAAAGGGGAGAAGCCCCCTCGTTCGAGTGTAGTCATGCCACAATCCCATCCTGTCGGGGATTTGGGACACGCACATACACACCTGGCGTGTCCTTCGAGCTGCCACGGCCACGATTCAGACACAGCTGGCCTCGTGGGATGTGGCCCCTCAACCTCTAGGCCACGGGGCCAGGGGTCATGTTCATACCACAGTTCTGTTCCCATCCTCATCCCTTCAGGACTCGGGGCACACAGCGCATGTGCCTGGTGTATTTCAAGGCAGCCGGGCCAGGATTCAGGCCACATGGCCGTGCGGGACCCGCTCCCTGTGAGCGGCACTGCCCTGCTTCACCGCAGGCCCTGCCCCGAGTCCGCCCTGCAGCTTCCTGCCCGCCCTCTTCCTCACTTACCGTGTTCGTGGGGAGGCGTGTTCTGAGTTGCCCAGCACAGCGCTCTGTGCTCTGTTGCCATAACTAGGAAATTATTGGAGAAATCTCAGCATTGCAGCATCAGGTCTTCCCGCACCCAAACCTAGGATGACCTTCTTTCTTTTTTTGTTTAGAGATTTTTGCCGGAGGGTGTATTTGCTTGCCAGGGAGAGAAGAGACAGAGACAGTGAGAGGGGAAGTGAGAAATCACCCCGGGGGGATGGCCATGCCACAGTCCCTTCATTCTTTTCCTGGGATCTTGGGCGCGTGTGCTCTCTCTCACACACACACACACACACACACACACACACACACCCGGCATGATTTTAGCCCACTGAGTCCAAGACTCAGACCACAGTGGACCATGCGGGAGTCCATGGACCACCGCTACGCCATTGGCTGGCCCCAAGACCAGCCTTCTTTCAAGCAGGTGACCCGGGGCTGGGTTTGGAGAGCGTGACTGCAAGCCCCAGGCTCGTCCGCCCCAGCCCGCTCTGCTTGTGCAGTGGGAGGGGCACTTGGTCTGTCTCCGCCCCAGACAGCTCCTCTCAGCCCCTACCTCCTTCAGACCTGTGGTTCGGGTTTTAGGCCTTACCCAAGATACAGCCTCAGTTAGATACACGCCTGCGCCACCTTTAATAAGTCCCTTGTAAACGGTCTTTTAAGGAACTAGAAAAAGAACTGGAGTTACAAATCGGGATGAAAACGGAAATGGAGATCGCCATGAAGTTCCTGGAGAAGGACACCCACGAGAAGCAGGACACGCTGGTGGCCCTCCGTCAGCAGCTAGAAGAAGTCAAAGCAATTAATTTGCAGATGTTTCACAGAGTGCAGGTGGGAGCTGGCTTCGGGTTGTCCCCCCCGCCCCTGTCGCCTGGGCTGGCCACGTGCACACACACCTCCACCCCCCGTCCTCAGGTCAGGCTCCCTGGGGACGCCTCCGCGAGCCCGCGCGTGTCGCCTGGCCAGTGCCTTGCTCATGTGATTGTGCTTATCTCGTTTGACCCTCACGGCAGTCCCTGAAGAGGGACACGAGTGACAAGGCAGAACCAAGGGGTAGAGTCACACGTCCCTGGGCGCGGTCATCAGTAGAGCTGTCCTCTCGGCCAGACCCGAGCTTTCCCCGCGCGTCTCCCCGTGGCCCTGCTCTGCCCCCTGCTGTTCCCACGGCCGTGGTGTGCCCCGAGCGGTGGAAACTGAATTTCGGACTTCGCTAGGGACTGCGCCCCGAAGCCTGGCCGTTGGTCCTCCTGCTGACTCCTCTGGGCCACACAGCTGGCCGCCACCTCCCAGGTCCTTTCAGAGCAGAGTCCGTTACGCCAGAATTCGCAGAGTAGCATCTAAAACTGTAAAGCTTCCTGCCTGAGAGCTACAGTAGGCAACGACTGTCCTACTCAGAGCCTCTGGGGGCAGCGGGTGGGGTGGTGGTGAAGGTGCCGGACTCCCATATGGCTGACTGTAGTTCAAGTCCCGGACCCAGTGGCTTGAAACTCATCCCAGGTGCACGTGTACGCATGCCCAAAATCCCAAGAGAAGGATGGAGGAGTAGAGATTGTGGCATAGCCTTCCCCCCGCAGGGCTGTTTCTTGCTCTCTGTCTGTGGCAAGCACGTGTGCTCTATAGCAAAAAAACTAAAAATAATTATCAGGGTGTTTTTTGTCTTCAGCCTTCTCTGTGGTGTTTAGTTTATTGCCAGAGAGCGCCCCCCAGTGGGGTGTGTGGGTGTGGTCATGCTGCACCCTCTGTTCTCCATCTGTTCCCAGCAGGAGTTCAGGCACACACATATACATGCTCACACACACACTCTCACTCACACTCACTCACATGTACACCTGCCCCATGTTTTTCAAGTCTCCTGAGTCCGTATTCACAGCTCGGCTGGCCACGTGGGGTTCAGCCTCACCCGCAGCACGTGGCCAGCCCGTGTGTTCACTCAGGGAAGCTCACAGGACAGGCCCCTCCTGCTCACTCAGTGTCTGTCCCAGTGAAAGCCGGGCCTCAGGGCTGTGCGGCCGTGGGGCGAGCCCCGCTATGCCGATTTGCTGCCAGTGCCCCTCCATGGAGAAATGGAGCTGACGGCGTCTCCCTCGAGAGTCCTCGGGTGGGTGACATCGTGGGTGGGCCTGGCTGTGGGGACGGCCCAGGGACATCGGGCCTCTGTTGACAGAACTGGGAGCCTTGGCCCACTTCGCCTTCCAGAACTCTTTGCTCTTTCAGGGAAGAAGCTGCTATTAAGGAGAGACCCTTGAAAGTGGTGTGGACGTGGGAGGTGGGCGGTGAGCTGAGAGCGTGGGCCGGAGCAGCCGCCGAGCCTGAGTGCGGTCCGTTCTCGCTCTCGCAGGGCACCGAGGGCAGCTTTCAGCAGAAGGAGGAGGCCATCGCATCCCTGGAAGAGAAAACCAATCAAGCTCTGTCCTGCATGAAACAAATGGAAGAAAGGTGATTACCTCCACCGGCCGACGCCGACGCCGGGCCTTCTCCGGGCCGGGAAAGGGACGCAGCCCCTCTAGACGGTGGGCGAGCGAGGCGGCTGCCGGGCTCTGGTCCGTGGTCGCGTCCCGCCAAGGCCAGGCGGGCACATCCTCGTTCTCTCAGCCTTCGGCCACTGTGTCAGAGCATCCTCTGGGGGTGAAGCTGTGTGCTGGGCACCTGTCACAGTCACACCCAAACGTCCGGCTGGGCCATCTCAGCACAGGGCATCAGGGGCCGGGTCCCACCGTGCTGGCTGCAGTTTCAGTCACCCCAGCCACGTGAAGTGGTGGAAGCATGTGGGCACACGCCTTAGTCCGGGCGGGTGGAGGAGTGACGAGTGGGGCTGGTGTGGCCACACCCTCTTCTGGTATCTCTGGCAAGCACACACGCCCTCCAGCAATCCAGTCAAAAAGCTGAACCTCGGGGCCAGCAGGTGTCGTAGCGGTCACGTTGCTGGACTCCTACATGGCTGACCGCGGTTTCAGTCCCAGACCAGTGGCTTGAAACTCAGGCCAGACGCACGTGCATGTGTGCCCCGAATGGCACGGGAGAAAGGAGAGGGGACTGCCGCGTGGCCGTCTCCCCTGGGCGGGGGCTGACTTCCTGCTTTCTGTCTGTCTCTAGCGAGCGTACATGCCCTATATCACAAATCTCTCTTTAAAAATTAAAAAAGCTAAGCATCCTCATATCCTGTGACCCAAAATCCCACTGCTGATATTTGCCAGTGAGAAATGAAGTCTGTTCACAAAAACCACCACACACGCCTCTGTACCTGTGGCAGTTCTTTTCTCTCTGATTTTTGGGTTTTGTTTTGTTTTGTTTTTACAGAGAGCATGTGCATTTACTGCAGAGATGGGGATGGGAGGGCGGAAAGCACCCCCACGGGGCAGGGCACACCGCAGGCCCTTCTCTCTTTCTCCCTCCTTCCAGGATTGTGGGCACACAGGCACATGCACCTCGCGTGTTTCTCAAGCTCCTGGGTCCAGGACTCAAGCCACTCCAGTGGCCATGTGAGAGCCAGCCACCTTGCTGCAGGCCAGCCCACAGTTTTGCTTTTTGTTTTTATTTTTTAGGGGGAGGTTTTTGTTATAGGGCGTGTGTGCTCACCAGAAAGACAGAGAGACAGAAAGCAAGAACTCACCCCCTGGGGAGACGGCCACGCCACAATCCCTTCTCCTCCATTTTCCTCGGGATTGTGGACACGCACATACATGTGCCCAGCCTGAGTTTCAAGCCGCCCAGCCTGGGACTCGAAATGCAATGAATTATGTGGGAATCCAGTGACGTGGCCGTTACGCTGGTCCTGGCCCACAGTTCTTCTCATTGCCAAACCTGGAAGCAGCCCCAGGTCCTTTGCTGGTACGTGTGAGACCCGAGCATGTAGACAGTGACATGCAGCTCAGACACGGACGGGGACCTCGTTCAGGAAGGCGCTCGGCCCGTGTGGCACGTGAGGTGTGGTAGGTTCCCCTGACAGTCTCGACCAGACAAAGCCGGGGTGACACAGGACACGGCAGTAGTGCCGGGAGTAGGGGACGCGAAGGGGCGTGCATGGACGGGCACCTGGGGTCTCGGGGCGGTGAGACTCCCTGTGCCCTGGCTGCGGTGCAGCTGGAGGCCGCGTGTGTTAGAGCCCATGTAGCCACGTCTCTCTCACACACACACACGTCTGTTTGACCGTGTCCTGATTTTTAAATAAAAAGGAAATGTCAGGCCAGTGAAAGGCAAAATACGATGCCGCCAGTGACAGTAAGCGCCCCTTGCTCGCTGAGGTGGGTCCGCTCACGCGCGCCCATGTCACCACCCAGGTTACAGCTCTCGGAGGGGGCGCGGCGGGAGGCCGAGGAGCGGAGCCAGAAGCTGCAGCAGGAGCTCGGCGGGAAGGTCGGCGCCCTGCGGCTGCGGCTGTCCCAGCTGCAGGAGCAGTGGTAGGCCCAGCGTGGGGCGCAGCCCGGGGCACGGGGACTTGGGGGAGGCCTGCTCCCGGCTCGGGCCCTCCAGAGAGCTGCCTGCCCGGCCGGCGTCAGCCAACCCAGTGGGCGGGGAGAGGCACATGTGGGCCCTGTCACCCATGAGGGACACTTGGGAGTCAGCCGTCCCGGCCGGCAGAGGGAGGGCTCTGGGTGAGGCCGAGCCTGGCCACAGTAGCTCGCACCCCACCCCGTCCCACCGCGGGCTGGGTCCTGCCCTCGGGGCTCTGGCTGGTGGAGGATTCCCGGTGGGCCCGGGTGTCGGAGCGCCTCCCCCTCGGCACACGCCGCTGTCACTGTGCGCTCGCGCCCCTTCTCCCCGGGCCTGCAGAGGGAGCCTCACTGCAGTGACTTGAGGGCTCAGATGCACACATGGCGGCTCAGGTGGTCCTTGTTTCCCGTGTAGTCTGGGGGGTTGTGGGTTCGGGGTCTGCCATGAAAAAGTCTCATCAAGACTGATTCACATTTACTTTGCGAAAACAGCGCAAGTCTAGAGAAAGAGCTGAAGTCGGAAAAAGAGCAGAGGCAGGCCCTTCAGCGAGAGTTACAGCACGAGAAAGACACCTGCTCCCTGCTCCAGGCGGAGCTCCAGCAGGTGGGCGGCCTCAGAAAGGTGAGCTGGGGCCAGGGGGCCTGTGGCTGGGTCCCAGTCCAGGACATGGTCGCTGAGAGACTCCAGGCGAGGTGCCTGCAGCTGGAGTTCTGATAGCAGGGCTGGGGCGCGCCATCTTCCAGGGCGAGCTCTCACCCCCCACTCTCTAGCAAGCACACACATTTCCTGCCAGATTAATTTTTTTTTTTTTTTTTTTTTTTGGAGAGGTTTTTTCGCTATAGGGCGCGTGCACTCACCAGACAGACAGAGAGAGACATAGAGACAGAAAGCGAGAAATCACCCCCCAGGGGGGATGGTCACGCCGCAATCCCTTCTCCTCCATTCTCCTCTCAGGATCTTGGGCACGCACGCACACGCGCCCGGCGTGAGTTGTAAGCCACCGGGTCCAAGACGCGAACCGCGGTCGACTACGTGGAAGTCCAGCGACATAGCCATTACGCTAACTGCTGGTTCCCCCAAATTAATTTTTTAAAAGGTGAGCCCGGCAGGTGGCGTGGTGGTTAAGGGCACTGGACTCCCACATGACGGACCGTGGTCCACATCCCGGGCCTGGCAGTCTGCTTTCTCACTTTCTCCCTCTCTCTCTCTCTCTCCCTTTCTGGGCAAATAAAAATAAAGTTAAATAAAATAATTCTTTAAAAAAAAAATAGGTAATGGAGGGCAGCAGGCTGCACAGTGGCTAAGGTGCTGGACTCCCACATGGCTGACCACGGTTCGAGTCCCAGACCTGGTGGCTTGAAACTCAGTGGGCACATGGTACGCATGTGCCCAGGATCCCGGGAGAAGGATAGAGAAGGGACTGCGGTGGGGCCACCCCCGGGGGTGATCTCACTTCCTGTCTCTGAGCGCGCCCACCTATAACAGAAATCTAGAGGAGGAGTGAGGGCACCGTCCCAGGGGGGAGGACGCCCAGTGCTCTCTAGAAACCCCTGCTCGGAGCCGCCCTGCAGCCCCCCGGGCCTGTCGCCGCCCCAGTCCGGTCCTGTCCCCGCCCCAGTGCTCCGTGGCGTGCAGGGATGCGACCAGGATGTGGAAGGGGTGGGAAGAGACCGTTCCCTCCCCCCAGATGGACAGAGGCCTGACGAGCAGGAGGTGGCCACGCAGTGACCCGGGCAGAGCCTTGCCGACAGGCACCAGGAGAGACGGCTTCCTGCTGCAGGAGCAGAGGAGGGCAGTGTGGCCAGGGTGCTGGGCCGCCGGAGAAGGGCTCAGGCTGGGAGACCCTCCGGGCCGAAGGCTGTGGCAGGGACTGGGACTTCACCCGGAGTGTGGCAGAGGCTGCTGGAGGGACGGCCCCGTTCCGCATTGGATCGGTCACCACTACCGTGTGGAGCCGGGACAGGCTGGCAGGAGCAGAGGTGGGGCCACCGGGAAGCACCTGCCAACAATTCACCAGCCCGCAGCCCCGCTCAGGCCCGTCGGTTGTCCCTGAAAGCAGATTGAACCTGCCCACGGCTACACCCTGCTCACCCCCCTGCCATCGCCTTGGTCGGCTGCAGGCCACACCTCACTTGCAGACGTTCCTGGGCCCGGTGGGCCTCGGAGCCATGGAGGGGGGGTGCCAGCACGGCATTGGCACCTGCTGGGCAGCTGGACTCCCGGGAGACGCAGCGGCAGCTGAAGATGCCCCCTGGTCGACTTGGCAGCCGCCAGCTAGCAGGCTGGCTTGCCGCGGGCTGGAGTGCCAGGGTCCTCAGCCTGCTTGGTGCCTTCCTCGTGAGGGGTGCGCCAGGCCTAGACCCCGACCACTGTGTGACAGACCAGCCACCTTCTTTCCCCACACCATCCCTCACAGGGGGCCTTGGGGCTGGAGCACCTTCTGGACCTCCGTTGTGCTGTGTTGGACGTGGGAATGGGTGCCACTGCAGTCTGGGTAGCCCAGAAGGCCCTTCTCTTTCTTTTTGTCTTTATTAAAGGGACATGCATTTGTTTTATTTACCATAATTATTATTTGTTTTAATTTGCTACAGGGCACATGTGCACACCAGAGAGAAAAAGCAATCCACCAGGTCCAGGACTTGAACCACTATCAGCCATGTGGGATTCTGTTGCCTTAACCACCTCGCCACCTGCTGCCCTGCCCCCTCTTTTGATTTCTAATGGAAAGTTCTGGGCTAGCCCACGGCCTAGTGGTCGAGGTGGCAGTATCCCACATGGCCACAAGATTCAAGTCCTGGACCCAGCAGCTTAGAAAAAGATATTTGGCATGTGTGCACGCCCAGAACCCGCCAGGAGAGAGAAACCAAGAGGGGACTGCGGTGTGACCCTTGGCAGAGGCAGGCGCACACGCCCTGTGGCAAAAAACTAAAAAAAAAGAAAACTCCTTCAATTCTAGTTCAGATAGGTGAAACTGTCTCATAGGTTCCTAATTTTCTTTTAATTATTTATTTATTTAACTTCAATTTGCCCAGAGAGGGACAGAGAGAGAAAGTGAGAAAGCAAGCTCCCAGGTCCCAGGTCCGGGACTCAGGCCGTGGTTGGCCATGTGGGAGTCCAGTGCCCTCAACGGCCACGCCACCTGCCGGCCCCAAGGTTCTTATTTTTAAAATTTTTTTCAGACAGGGCCTCAGGGCCCAGGTCATCCCAGACCTCCCAGTTTTGCCTCAGCCTCTTGAACTGCTGGGGTCTCAGAGATGCCACCACCCAGTCCTTAGGTCAGACGGGGGTGTCAGACGGCTGCAGCCCCAGCCAGACACACGCATGGCTGGGCCCTGTGGTTGGTGGTGTGTGTGTGTGACGGCTTTTGTCGCACCGTAACTACCTCGTGGGGTTTCGTGGGAGAAGCCCCCTCCCTCCCGCAGAGCTCGCCCAGGAAATAGCGTGGCAGCCGCAGTCCGTGAGCGCACGGTCCCCGAGGGCAGCCACACCACAGGATTGCTTGTTCTGTCACCAGACCTTAAGGGGTGGGGAGGGTCTGGTGTTTTTCGTCACTGTCCTGTTTGTTCCAGGAGCTGCGTGAGCTCCAGGAGGAGAAGGCGGAGTTACGGAAGGTTTGTGACGAACAGGAACAAGCCCTCCAAGAAATGGGACTGCACCTGAGCCAGTAAGAACACCTCCCCGCTGCTGGGCCTCCTCCCCCTCAGCCCCAGACCTGTTTCCTGTTGCAGAGGGAGGGAGGGAGGGAGGGCCGAGCAGGAGGACAGAGCACTGACACCTGTCAGCCGGATGGGGGTGCTCGCCAGCTTAGTCCCCAGGTCCTGCTGCTGAGAGGGCTACAGGCTAGGGGACGGGGGCGGTCCACGTGTGAGCCTGCAGGACACGCGGCAGACTGTCTGCCGGCCGGCACTGTTGGAGCGCCGAGAGCCCTGCCCCTGAGTGTCAGCTCCCTTCCCGGTGTCCTGTTCTGGACAGGTTGCTCTGGACACCCGGCCCCAGAAGGTCACGCTGTGGCCAGGGGAACTTGTCCCTTTGTGGGATTGCTGCATCTTCAAGCTGAGGGCTAGCATCTTGAGTCAGGACTCTGGGTTGCAAGCCACAGAAATCCATCTCAGACAGACCTGAGCAGGAGCAGCTGTCGGAATCTGCCCTGCCGCCCAGCGCTTCCTCACGAGCAGCCCGGCTCCCACAGGGCCCTGTCGGAGGGAGGGCAAGTTCTTTCCGTGGAGCGCCCAGAGACCCAGGCTGCCTCACTGCCCAGCCTGAATCCTGTACCAGGCCTACCTTGACCAGAAACGGGCCCTTGTGACAAGTCAGCCTGGGCTGAGGCCCAGCGCTGAAGACTTGTGACCAGGAAGGGCCACAGACAACCACGAGAATACGCAAGGACGCGCCGAGGCCCACAGCGTGCGGCCGGGGCTCTGGGGAGTTGGAAGATCTAGTGTTGAGGCAGCCGAGCAAGGAGGGGGCAGCAGGTGGCACAGTGCTTGAAGCACTGGACTTCCACATGGTCGGCCACAGCTGAGCCCCAGACCGGCGGCTTCAGACACCTGGGCATGTGCGCACGCCCGGAATCCTGAGAGGAGAATGCAGGAGAAAGGATCATGGCGTGGACATCCCCCCGGGGGTGATTTCCCACTTTCTGTCTCTGGGGAGCACACATGCCCTATAGCAAAATATTTTTTAATATATTTTATTCATTCATTTATTTTAATCTGGGCGGGGGTCGGGGGAGTGAGAGAGCAAGCCCCCAGGCCCAGGACTCAGTCAGCCCTGTGGAGTGTCCAGGCGGGGGTCGAGGGAGTGAGAGAGCAAGCCCCCAGGCCCAGGACTCGGTCAGCCCTGTGGAGTGTCCAGGCGGGGGTCGGGGGAGTGAGAGAGCAAGCCCCCAGGCCCAGGACTCAGTCAGCCCTGTGGAGTGTCCAGGCGGGGGTCGGGGGAGTGAGAGAGCAAGCCCCCAGGCCCAGGACTCAGTCAGCCCTGTGGAGTGTCCAGGCGGGGGTCGGGGGAGTGAGAAAGCAAGCCCCCAGGTCCAGGACTCAGTCAGCCCTGTGGAGTGTCCAGGCGGGGGTCGAGGGAGTGAGAGAGCAAGCCCCCAGGTCCAGGACTCAGTCAGCCCTGTGGAGTGTCCAGGCGGGGGTCGGGGGGAGTGAGAGAGCAAGCCCCCAGGTCCAGGACTCAGTCAGCCCTGTGGAGTGTCCAGGCGGGGGTCGGGGGAGTGAGAGAGCAAGCCCCCAGGCCCAGGACTCAGTCAGCCCTGTGGAGTGTCCAGGCGGGGGTCGGGGGAGTGAGAGAGCAAGCCCCCAGGCCCAGGACTCAGTCAGCCCTGTGGAGTGTCCAGGCGGGGGTCGGGGGAGTGAGAGAGCAAGCCCCCAGGCCCAGGACTCAGTCAGCCCTGTGGAGTGTCCAGGCGGGGGTCGGGGGAGTGAGAGAGCAAGCCCCCAGGCCCAGGACTCAGTCAGCCCTGTGGAGTGTCCAGGCGGGGGTCGGGGGAGTGAGAGAGCAAGCCCCCAGGCCCAGGACTCAGTCAGCCCTGTGGAGTGTCCAGGCGGGGGTCGGGGGAGTGAGAGAGCAAGCCCCCAGGCCCAGGACTCAGTCAGCCCTGTGGAGTGTCCAGGCGGGGGTCGGGGGAGTGAGAGAGCAAGCCCCCAGGCCCAGGACTCAGTCAGCCCTGTGGAGTGTCCAGGCGGGGGTCGGGGGAGTGAGAGAGCAAGCCCCCAGGCCCAGGACTCAGTCAGCCCTGTGGAGTGTCCAGGCGGGGGTCGGGGGAGTGAGAGAGCAAGCCCCCAGGCCCAGGACTCAGTCAGCCCTGTGGAGTGTCCAGGCGGGGGTCGGGGGAGTGAGAGAGCAAGCCCCCAGGCCCAGGACTCAGTCAGCCCTGTGGAGTGTCCAGGCGGGGGTCGGGGGAGTGAGAGAGCAAGCCCCCAGGCCCAGGACTCAGTCAGCCCTGTGGAGTGTCCAGGCGGGGGTCGGGGGAGTGAGAGAGCAAGCCCCCAGGCCCAGGACTCAGTCAGCCCTGTGGAGTGTCCAGGCGGGGGTCGGGGGGAGTGAGAGAGCAAGCCCCCAGGCCCAGGACTCAGTCAGCCCTGTGGAGTGTCCAGGCGGGGGTCGGGGGGAGTGAGAGAGCAAGCCCCCAGGTCCAGGACTCAGTCAGCCCTGTGGAGTGTCCAGGCGGGGGTCGGGGGAGTGAGAGAGCAAGCCCCCAGGCCCAGGACTCAGTCAGCCCTGTGGAGTGTCCAGGCGGGGGTCGGGGGAGTGAGAGAGCAAGCCCCCAGGCCCAGGACTCGGTCAGCCCTGTGGAGTGTCCAGGCGGGGGTCGGGGGAGTGAGAGAGCAAGCCCCCAGGCCCAGGACTCAGTCAGCCCTGTGGAGTGTCCAGGCGGGGGTCGGGGGAGTGAGAGAGCAAGCCCCCAGGCCCAGGACTCAGTCAGCCCTGTGGAGTGTCCAGGCGGGGGTCGGGGGAGTGAGAGAGCAAGCCCCCAGGCCCAGGACTCAGTCAGCCCTGTGGAGTGTCCAGGCGGGGGTCGGGGGAGTGAGAGAGCAAGCCCCCAGGCCCAGGACTCAGTCAGCCCTGTGGAGTGTCCAGGCGGGGGTCGGGGGAGTGAGAGAGCAAGCCCCCAGGCCCAGGACTCAGTCAGCCCTGTGGAGTGTCCAGGCGGGGGTCGGGGGAGTGAGAGAGCAAGCCCCCAGGCCCAGGACTCAGTCAGCCCTGTGGAGTGTCCAGGCGGGGGTCGGGGGAGTGAGAGAGCAAGCCCCCAGGCCCAGGACTCAGTCAGCCCTGTGGAGTGTCCAGGCGGGGGTCGGGGGAGTGAGAGAGCAAGCCCCCAGGCCCAGGACTCAGTCAGCCCTGTGGAGTGTCCAGGCGGGGGTCGGGGGAGTGAGAGAGCAAGCCCCCAGGCCCAGGACTCAGTCAGCCCTGTGGAGTGTCCAGGCGGGGGTCGGGGGAGTGAGAGAGCAAGCCCCCAGGCCCAGGACTCAGTCAGCCCTGTGGAGTGTCCAGGCGGGGGTCGGGGGAGTGAGAGAGCAAGCCCCCAGGTCCAGGACTCGGTCAGCCCTGTGGAGTGTCCAGGCGGGGGTCGGGGGAGTGAGAGAGCAAGCCCCCAGGCCCAGGACTCAGTCAGCCCTGTGGAGTGTCCAGGCGGGGGTCGGGGGAGTGAGAGAGCAAGCCCCCAGGCCCAGGACTCAGTCAGCCCTGTGGAGTGTCCAGGCGGGGGTCGGGGGAGTGAGAGAGCAAGCCCCCAGGCCCAGGACTCAGTCAGCCCTGTGGAGTGTCCAGGCGGGGGTCGGGGGAGTGAGAGAGCAAGCCCCCAGGCCCAGGACTCAGTCAGCCCTGTGGAGTGTCCAGGCGGGGGTCGGGGGAGTGAGAGAGCAAGCCCCCAGGCCCAGGACTCGGTCAGCCCTGTGGAGTGTCCAGGCGGGGGTCGGGGGAGTGAGAGAGCAAGCCCCCAGGCCCAGGACTCGGTCAGCCCTGTGGAGTGTCCAGGCGGGGGTCGGGGGAGTGAGAGAGCAAGCCCCCAGGCCCAGGACTCGGTCAGCCCTGTGGAGTGTCCAGGCGGGGGTCGGGGGAGTGAGAGAGCAAGCCCCCAGGCCCTGTGGAGGTCCACTCAGTCAGCCCTGTGGAGTGAGTGTGAGAGAGCAAGCCCCCAGGCCCAGGACTCAGGCGGGGTGTCGGGGGAGTGAGAGAGCAAGCCCCCAGGCCCAGGCCTCAGTCAGCCCTGTGGAGTGTCCAGGCGGGGGTCGGGGGAGTGAGAGAGCAAGCCCCCAGGCCCAGGACTCAGTCAGCCCTGTGGAGTGTCCAGGCGGGGGTCGGGGGAGTGAGAGAGCAAGCCCCCAGGCCCAGGACTCAGTCAGCCCTGTGGAGTGTCCAGGCGGGGGTCGGGGGAGTGAGAGAGCAAGCCCCCAGGCCCAGGACTCAGTCAGCCCTGTGGAGTGTCCAGGCGGGGGTCGGGGGAGTGAGAGAGCAAGCCCCCAGGCCCAGGACTCAGTCAGCCCTGTGGAGTGTCCAGGCGGGGGTCGGGGGAGTGAGAGAGCAAGCCCCCAGGCCCAGGACTCAGTCAGCCCTGTGGAGTGTCCAGGCGGGGGTCGGGGGAGTGAGAGAGCAAGCCCCCAGGCCCAGGACTCAGTCAGCCCTGTGGAGTGTCCAGGCGGGGGTCGGGGGAGTGAGAGAGCAAGCCCCCAGGCCCAGGACTCAGTCAGCCCTGTGGAGTGTCCAGGCGGGGGTCGGGGGAGTGAGAGAGCAAGCCCCCAGGCCCAGGACTCAGTCAGCCCTGTGGAGTGTCCAGGCGGGGGTCGGGGGAGTGAGAGAGCAAGCCCCCAGGCCCAGGACTCAGTCAGCCCTGTGGAGTGTCCAGGCGGGGGTCGGGGGAGTGAGAGAGCAAGCCCCCAGGCCCAGGACTCAGTCAGCCCTGTGGAGTGTCCAGGCGGGGGTCGGGGGAGTGAGAGAGCAAGCCCCCAGGCCCAGGACTCAGTCAGCCCTGTGGAGTGTGAGAGAGCAAGCCCCCAGGCCCAGGACTCAGGGGGGTGTCGGGGGGAGTGAGAGAGCAAGCCCCCAGGCCCAGGACTCAGTCAGCCCTGTGGAGTGAGAGAGCAAGCCCCCAGGCCCAGGACTCAGTCAGCCCAGGCGGGGGGTCGGGGGAGTGAGAGAGCAAGCCCCCAGGCCCAGGACTCAGTCAGCCCTGTGGAGTGTCCAGAGCGGGGGACTCGGTCAGCCTGTGGAGTGTCCAGGCGGGGGTCGGGGGAGTGAGAGAGCAAGCCCCCAGGCCCAGGACTCAGTCAGCCCTGTGGAGTGTCCAGGCGGGGGTCGGGGGAGTGAGAGAGCAAGCCCCCAGGCCCAGGACTCAGTCAGCCCTGTGGAGTGTCCAGGCGGGGGTCGGGGGAGTGAGAGAGCAAGCCCCCAGGCCCAGGACTCAGTCAGCCCTGTGGAGTGTCCAGGCGGGGGTCGGGGGAGTGAGAGAGCAAGCCCCCAGGCCCAGGACTCAGTCAGCCCTGTGGAGTGTCCAGGCGGGGGTCGGGGGAGTGAGAGAGCAAGCCCCCAGGCCCAGGACTCAGTCAGCCCTGTGGAGTGTCCAGGCGGGGGTCGGGGGAGTGAGAGAGCAAGCCCCCAGGCCCAGGACTCAGTCAGCCCTGTGGAGTGTCCAGGCGGGGGTCGGGGGAGTGAGAGAGCAAGCCAGTCAGCCCAGTCAGCCCTGTGGAGTGACTGTGGAGTGTCCAGGCGGGGGTCGGGGGAGTGAGAGAGCAAGCCCCCAGGCCCAGGACTCAGTCAGCCCAGTCAGCCCTGTGGAGTGTCCAGGCGGGGGTCGGGGGAGTGAGAGAGCAAGCCCCCAGGCCCAGGACTCAGTCAGCCCTGTGGAGTGTCCAGGCGGGGGTCGGGGGAGTGAGAGAGCAAGCCCCCAGGCCCAGGACTCACGGGGGAGTGAGAGAGCAAGCCCCCAGGCCCAGGTCAGTCAGCCCTGTGGAGTGTCCAGGCTCGGGGGAGTGAGAGAGCAAGCCCCCAGGCCCAGGACTCAGTCAGCCCTGTGGAGTGTCCAGGCGGGGGGTCGGGGGAGTGAGAGAGCAAGCCCCCAGGCCCAGGACTCGGTCAGCCCTGTGGAGTGTCCAGGCGGGGGTCGAGGGAGTGAGAGAGCAAGCCCCCAGGCCCAGGACTCGGTCAGCCCTGTGGAGTGTCCAGGCGGGGGTCGGGGGAGTGAGAGAGCAAGCCCCCAGGCCCAGGACTCGGTCAGCCCTGTGGAGTGTCCAGGCGGGGGTCGGGGGAGTGAGAGAGCAAGCCCCCAGGCCCAGGACTCGGTCAGCCCTGTGGAGTGTCCAGGCGGGGGTCGGGGGAGTGAGAGAGCAAGCCCCCAGGCCCAGGACTCGGTCAGCCCTGTGGAGTGTCCAGGCGGGGGTCGGGGGAGTGAGAGAGCAAGCCCCCAGGTCCAGGACTCGGTCAGCCCTGTGGAGTGTCCAGCGGCTTAGGCACCATGCCACCTGCTGGCCCTGCAAAAATCTTTAAAAAAAAAAAAAAAAGAAGAAAGAAAAGAAAAGAAAGCAAAGCAACCCTGACACCACGGAGTGCATCTGCCATTGCAGGTGCTGGTGCAGGTGCCACCCCGGCCAACCTTCCCCACTCCCCGTATCTTTCTAGACGAGCTTAGAGGTGATGCTCGGCCTCTTCCAGCCCCGAGCCCTGCCTGCCGTGCCCCAGTTGAGCGTCCTGCGCTGCTGTCTTCCAGCCGGGTACTTGCTCTGGCCCCTGCCCTCAGCCCAAGGGGATCTCCTTGAGAAGGGCAAGGCCAGGATCTGTCCCGTGCTCAGAGCACAGGCCAGCTCACACTCACCAGAACCAGGTGGGAGCCGGGGACTGGTGTGGAGCTGGTTGCTCGGGTTTGCAGCCAGGACACAGCCCCAGCTCTCCTCCTGCCTGTCCTTGTCACCCTCCTGGTGGACCATGGACTCAGCAGTGTGCACGGAGCTGGTCTTGAAGATGTACCTGTTGTGCCCGTGCAGCTTCCGCCACCACCCGACCTGCTTCCAAGCCACCTTGGGCTGCTGGCCCCAAGCCCCTCCCCAGCAGGTTGTGAGGCCTTAGCATCAGGCCTGCGTGGAACAGGCAGATCACACGTCGCCCAGGGCACGTCCCCCAGGGCTGCCTCTGCGCCTCCCTCTTCCCCTCGCAGGCATCTGCCGGGTGAGCAGAGGAGCCTGAACACAGAGCCTCCAGCAGCTGTGGAAACACTCGGCCCCTTTGTCTTGGGAACACAGACCCTCGCCCAGTTGCGTTCCCCGGATTCTGGTGTGCTCAGGCTGCCTCTGCCCTGGTTTCCTGAGGCCCGGCCGTCTGCACAGCCTCTGGCCCGTCAGCCTGCTGTCCTGCTTCTGCCACCAACAGGACAGGATGCCCTGCCCATCACTCGCAAAGGCCGCAGGGCTCCTCCAACACCGGCTGCTGCTGTCAGCCCTCCCAGAGTGCAGCCCGTGCCTCCTGCAGGCTGCCACTGAGACACTCTAGCTCAGACTGCTCCTCCCAAACTGCGAACTGTTTCCCCCTGGCTAGTTTGGTTCCGCCAGCTCAGACCTCACGGTCTCCCTGGACAGCTGCGGACCTGTTCTCCCCTGTAGGGAACAGCACAGCCTGCACGGAGCCTGTGCCTCCTGCACTGTGAAGGGCAGGAATGCCTGGGCAGGAATGCCACCAGGCGAATCGCAGGTCCCGGGTCCTGCTGGGGCGTGAGGTCGAAGCCAGAGCAGAGCGGTGAGCCCCACCCTCCACCCAAGGGAGGAGCCCTGCCCTGCAAGCGTGTCCTGTGTGCAGGAGCTGGTGCCCAGAGAAGCCGAAGCCTGGCTACAATGAGGTGGCCCTGTCCACCAGGCAACAACCATTCCAGATCCTGCAGCCTCTGCAGGCCCATCGGTCTGTTCTCAGGCCAGACAGGCCCCAGGCTCGGCCTCGGGCAGCGTGTGCTCCCGCCGTGCTGTCCCCCCCAGAGTGGGGCTTAAGCTGCAGTTGGCCCTGCAGCCAGGTGACCTGCTTTGTTTCGTTCCAGGTCCAAGCTGAAGATGGAAGACATAAAAGAAGTGAACAAGGCACTGAAGGTATGGGTGTCGGCGTGGTTAGTGTTGGGTGGGGACGCTGCATGGGGCACTGGGGGTGGCCACGCACCGCCCCGAGCGTCCCCTGGCTGAGATGGCAGCACGGCCCTGTGGCGGGCCATGCTGGGACCGGCTGCCCCACCCCACTCCTCTGCCATGGCTGTCGTGTGCCGGGGCCTAGGTTAGGTGCCCTGTAGAGGAAGCCGGTGGCAGAGACCTCGGTGAGCGGGAGACCCTCCCAACACAGAAAGGGGCCAGAGGCGGCAGCCCCACAGCAGTGCCCCAGGCCATCTTGGGAGGGCAGAATACATTCCACAGGAGAGCAGGAGCCAGGCTGGCCTCCTGGGGCGGGGGCGAGCTGGGGGGAGGCGGCAGGTGCTCTGGGCACCCTCAGGCTCAGGGCAGGTGGCCAGACAGCCCAGCCCAGCAGCCCACGGCAGCAGGGCCCGCCTGTTGGAGCCCCATCCACCCCTGCCTGAGCCCTGCTGTGGCAGCAGTGCAAAGCCGCCCTTTCCACCTGCCCCTCGGCACCCCAGAGCGGAGGCCCTCACGTCTCAGGGTGTCCAGCTTCCCAAGGCCACAGTGACTGGCAGAGCCAGGACGCTGAGCTCCGGGCGTAACGCCTCTGCACAGCCATGCACCGCGGCGTTCGCAGGGCAGTGGCGCCGGTAGCACAGGGAGAGGACCCCCGAGACAGACCCTAGGGCCGCCGGCAGCTCTTCCCTGTGAGGAAGGGCAGCCTGGGCAGTCGGGAGGTCGTTGCGCGTCGCGTCGTGCTCAGGTACTGGGGCCGGGAAGGTACGTCAAGTCCCCAACTCTCCCAGACACCTCAGTCCCAAAGTGTGAACAGGTCACACGTCCTCACTTTCCCTGACACAGACCTCCCAGGGCCGTCTGTCAGCCTCAGCTGCCTCCCTGGAATGGAGACCATCTGCTCTCCGAGGCCTAGAATCGAGCTGGCCCACGTAGAGGGCCCCTGCACCCGTCACCAGCCGGCACCCCGCCTCAGCCCCGCTGGAGCTGGCCCTCCCCTTCCTGCGGTTCAGCGTCACTGGGCAGTGCCAGCCGGTCGAGGTTTAGGTTACAAGTGCCAGAATCCTCTCTGGTACCCAAGCCACAAGGGAGTGAGCGAAGGTGCAGGGGGAGCCCTCCACCGAGGGCCCTGGGCAGGCTGCAGAGCTGGAGCAACTCCAGCTGTGGTCGGCGCAGGGACGGCTCTGGCTGCAGCCCTGCGAGGCCACCCCGAGACACAGGCAGGTCCTCAGGAAGAGCCGTGGACGCAGCTGGGAGGCGGCTGTCACCCTCGGCCGAGGCACTGAGCCGAACTGGGTGCTGTCTCCTCAGGGCCACGCCTGGCTGAGAGACGAGGAGGCCACGCACTGCAGGCAGTGTGAGAAGGAGTTCTCCATCTCCCGGAGGAAGGTGCGTAGCCTCCCCGCCAGGCCTCGCGGGACTGTCCCCTCCACCCCTCGTCTGACCAGGCCCGTGGTGCTGGGAGCCTGGCCCCTACAGGAGACAGCTGCCCAGAGCGTGAGCCGAGAGCACCCTGCAGCAGGACCCTGACCTGGCCGCCTAGGCAGGCCTAGCCAGGGGAGCTCCTGGACGTCAGCCCTCCTGAGGCGGCCTTCGGGGGTCACAGGTCCAGGAGGCCTGCTGAGGGCTGGGCGGCACAGACCCGGCCCCCCAGGTGAGGTCCAGTCCAGGGTCCGAGGCCTGCCTGAGGAGTGGGCCACAGCAAGTCTCAGAGGCTGCAGTCTGGTCCGTTTCTAAAGTGAGACTTCTCTGGGACGCAGAGGTGCGGGAGCCGGGCTCCTGGTGTGACACGGGTCACAGCTGGCCAGTTGCACAGTAAGGCACGTAATTCAGAAGAGCCTCCCCCAGGCGAGTGCCCCCCAGCAGCCTGGCCTCAGAGCGCAGGCTGACGCGGCCGGGCCGGCCTGCCCTTGTGCCCCCCTCCAGCACCACTGCCGGAACTGCGGCCACATCTTCTGCAACTCCTGCTCCAGCAGCGAGCTGGCCCTGCCGTCCTACCCGAAGCCCGTGCGCGTGTGCGACGCCTGCCACACCCTGCTCCTACAGCGCTGCTCCACCGCCTCCTGAGGCCGGCTGCCCGCACGCCACCACAGATGCCAACCCCGTCCTCGGGCTGGCCAGCCTTGAGACGGGGCCGACTCGGGGTCTCCGGGACCACGGCGCAGGAGCTGACTTCCGAGAAACTCACCGGGAAGAAGCAGACCTCCTGCCGCTGGCGCTCAGACCCAAGCTGGGCCTGGGAGCTGCACCTGTGGTCTGGGCCGCCTCGGGGTGGGACTGCCATCTCCCAGTTGTCACTCGTTTTGCTACCATCATTTTTCACTTTTCAAGGAATTGACCTATTTTGCAGTCACTTTACTCTTAAGTTTCTCTCCTTACCTCCCCCGCCCATGTGCCCAGCGCCCGTGCCACGCAGGCCTGTCAGTGTGCCTACTCTGCTTGGGTGCGGAAACCTGCCACCGCATACCCTCGTGAGCGCCCGCCGTCGGCCCTGCAATACAAGGCCGCTATTTCTCATCCGGGTGTGCAAAGTGAGCTCGTCAGCCTCACGGGACCCTGCCTCAGCCCTAGTCCAGCCTGCTCGGGGGGCCTCAGAGCAGGCCCTGGCACAGCCTCCGGGACTAAGAGCTTGCGGTGGGGGGGCTGCGCCGGAGGTCAAGGCTGGCCCGGCGGGAGTCTGCTGGGCTCCCTGTGAGCCTGTCACCAAAGCCCCAAGGGCGTTCACAGCTCCCACACTGGCGCCTTCAGCCACACAAGTCGGATCTATTTTAGGTTGGCCGCCTCTCCCCCAGGCCTCCGCAGCCTCTGCCCTGGCACCCTGGTCTCTGCTCCCCCCATGCTGCCCTCCGCACCACCCCGAAGAGCCCACATGCAGTGACTGGCTGCCTTTGAGGCCTCGGACCCACACGTCCACCGCACCGGGTGACAGGCGCAGCCCCCTCCGGAGCACAGGCCAGGGCCGCAAGTGCCCTAACCGTGGTGGACGGGGCCCCGCCCTCGAAGGGCCACACTGCACCCAACAGCTCAACCTAAAGGTTCTTGTTCGGCCCTGGGCCCCGCACCAACCTGTTTTCGTAATACGCTTTATCATGACAGGCAGGGCTGATCCCTCCCATGCTGGAGGAGACAAAGCTTTTTAAGGCAAAACTGAACACCAGAGTAACTACTCGCAGTTCTGGTCGTACGTGGAGTGGCCTGGGATGACCAGCACCACATGAGGAACGGCACTGAGGGTTTGGGTAGCCACAGCAGTCCTGGAACCAGTCCGATTCCCTGGGGGCCAGGGACAACTCGCGGAGTTGGCAGATGACAAAGGGAGATGCCTGTGGCAAACACCTGCTGGACTGTCACTTGACCTCAAAAGCTGCACCAGCACTGGCTGCCCGTCTTCTCTCGAGCCACAGCCTTGGACATTTGCAAGGCCCGCAGAGGTAATACCAAGTGTGACACCCACACTAGAGAGGCCGTCTCCGGGCTGTCACCATCTTCACTCCCCCACTCTGGCCTGGTGGTCAGCTGTCCCAGCCCCTGCCCTTCCTGCAGAAGGCTCACCCACCACCCGGGTTGGGACTGGTTCCAGCACTCCCGGTGTACGGGGAGCAGATCCCACCGTGGGAGAGGCTCGGGGAGGCTAGGTCCCAGAAGGCTAAGGACCTGGGCAACCAGGCTTCAGAGTCCTGGGCCAGCTGTTAGCCTGGTAGTTGAGGCAGCTGAATCCCAGCAGCTTGAAAAACACCTGGCATGGGGCCAGCAGGTGGCATAGTGGTTAAGGGTACTGGACTTCCCACGTGGCTAACTATGGTTCGAGTCTTGGACCTAGCAGCTTGCTTTCTCACTTTTTCTCTCTATTCCTCTCTGGTCAAATTAAAGATAGGGGACCAGCAGTTGGCATAATGGCTATGTTGCTGGACTTCCACGTAGTCAACCGCAGTTCAAGTCCCGGACCTGGTGCTTAAACTCACACTGTGTGTGTGCATGCCCAAGATCCCAAGAGGAGAATGGAGGAGATGGGATTGTGGCATGGCCATCCCCTCTGAGGGGTGATTTCTCGCTTTCTGTCTCTCTGTCTCTGTCTGTCTGTCTAGCGAGCGCACGCGCCCTATAGCAAAAACCTCTCCAAAGAAAAAAGAAAACATGGAGTGCTTCCTTTGGCAACACACAGGCAAATCTATAAGAAAGGTGATACTGTAGACTTCAAAGGAATGGGTACTGCTCAAAAAGGAATGCCCCACAAATGCTACCACGGCAAAACGGGAAGAGTCTACAGTTACCCAGCATGCTGTTGGCATTGTAAACAAGGGCAGGATTCTTGCCAAGAGAATTCATGTGCGTATTGAACATATTAAGCGTTTTAAGAGCAGAGCTAGCTCCCTAAAACGTGAAGGAATGTGGCAAGAGAAGGAAGCTAAAGAAAAAGGGACCTGGGTTCCACTGAAGCACCAACCTGTTCCATGCAGAAGCCACTGTGTGAGAACCAATGGAAGGAGCCTGAGCTGGAACCTACTCCTATGAATCCATGGCATGATGGCTGTTAATCTATGGTCTAAAAAAAGAGAAAGCTGCCCAGCTCCAAAGCAAGTCTCAAGCTAAGATATTTTTTTTTAAGAATTATTTAATTTTATTTATTCACTTATTTTAATTTGACCAGAGAGAGGGAAAGTGAGAAAGCAAGGGTTCGGGACTCAAACCATGGTCAGCCATGTGGGAGTGTCCAGCACCTTAACCACCATGCCAACTGCTGGTCCCTGGAGCTAAGATTTTTAAGCCCTACTACTTAAGGAAGCGCACACAGCAATGAAGGCCTACAAAGGCCCTCTCCCACCACTCGACCTAATCGACTGTTCATCTTACGCAAGGCCCAGCTTTTTCAGAAGAGCCTTCACACCCCACACCACCTCCAAACTGCCGGGTTATCAGACCTTATTCCCAAGGCACCCCGTCTGGACTTGTCTGGACAGGAAGCCTTGAGCAAGTCCACTCCCTGCTGAGTCTTAGCCCTTTCCTCGCACGCGCGGGCAGGATCCGCTCTCCCTGCTCGGAAGGCTGACAGTGCTCCTGCCACTGCACTCGTCTCGTCAGGACCCTATGGAGTGGATGTTGGAGTCTGACTTGGTGCTCAGTGCATGTTTCTCATACCCATCTTAACTCGACCCACCTCCACCCACTGTGCATTATTCAGAACAGGTCCAGTGACTTGGTCAGCTTTTCTAACAGACTTGAGACATACCTGAACTTCAGAGCCCTCATCCCTAGTCAAGCAGCACACCACCTTCTCAAACCCACGGGGAAAGGCTACACGTTGAGGTATCTCCTCCTTGAGAAATGTGGCATGGCCCATTTTGTTTAAAAAGAAGATTCTGAAGCATTGCTAACCAGCTTCCAGGTGACAATTCAGGCCCATGGTTTAATTTTGGAGCTGGCAGGTGGCGTGGTGGTTAAGGGTGCGGACTTCCACATGGCTGACCGCAGTTTGAAGCCCAGACCTGGTGGCTTGCTTTCTCACTTTCCTGTTCTCTGTCGTAAAATTTAAATGAAGGAAGTATTTCTAAAAAAAAAAGAAAACCACAGACACACAAGCTCCAGGACTCAAAGATGGTCATGTCCAGTGCCTTAACCACACCACCTGCTGGTCCCCATTCTAGACATTCTTAAAGCCACATGGTTCTGGATTGGCTAGCTTACCCTTGGTCTAAATTCCTACTTCTAGTCCCATCTCGTCCTCTGAGTCAGTTAACGGCAGGGCCCACAAAATGGAGAAAATGCAGTCTGGCACCAGGTCACTGTTAATGCACCTCAAGAGGCGATGCCAGGGTCAGAACCCAATGCCAACTCCATCCACACTGCCCCTCCATGAATTGTTTCATCTAGACCCAGGACAAAAAGCCACAGTGCAGCCCAGACTCGTGTGGAACTGCCCAGCCCTCAGGTGGGGCACACAGCAGACGTGCAGAGCCCTCAGTGCACAGCACTGCCGTGGGCACTGTAGGGAACGGCCAGTCCTCAACCAATTCAGAGCGGTCCACCACGCTGTACCCTCAACACTGGAGAGCATTCTGCACGGTCACATTAAGAGCTTACACATGGGGGCCAGCAGATGCCCTGTTACATCACTGGACGCTCACGTAATCCACTACAGTTCAAGTCTCAGACCAGGCAACTTAAAATCATGCCCCAAATCCCAGAATGAAGGGACTGTAGTATGGCAGTCCCCTTAGGGGCTCACTTTGTCTCTCTGGTGAGTGCACATGCTTTGTATCAAAAAACTCTCTCCAAAAATAACCAAATCGAGGGACTAGCAGGGTGTGGTGGTTAGGGCACTCGACTCCCACATGGCCGATTGCAGTTTGAACCCCAGACCTGGTGGCTTGGCTGGCTTTCTCACTGTCCCTCTGGGCAAATAAAAAATTTTACGAATGACTGGCTTCAAAAGGCCTTAAGTCTACATGACTCCCAATAAAATGCTGTATTTTAATCTCACCACTGGCCTGAGTGAGGACGATTCATGGGAAACTCTGTCATGGGAATTTTGGGACTACACCGAGAAATGCTCTGTACTTCTAGCAACCACCACCAAGCTCCCACCTGCCAAGACAGCACAGCCCAACGCCGATGGGCCCAGCACGTCTCCAGCAGCAGCCCCAGGAACGGCACGCAGGACGTACCTAACAGGTAAGTGCTCGGACCATCCAGATTACACCCCAGGGGTTCACAACAAAACTGCCTGAGGACACATTTCTCGTAACACCCGCTATTCCAATCCTTTGACTTAAATCTTGTCATGTTCACCCTCACAAATACCATCTGGCATGCTGTTTCAGATACAGGGAATGAGTTCTACTCCCAAGCAGGCCAGGAATAGAACGAAGACTCTGAAAACGTCTATCTGAAAACCCAAGTTAAGCTCCTCCCAGAAGACATCCCATATATACAACTCGGATTGGAAAGGCAGTTTCTAGTCACCTGTGTAGGGCACTCCTCTCAGACATGCCTGAAGCCTTACAGACATGTAAGAGCACTGGTGCCACCACCTCTGCCGTAGCCAAGTGCTTGGGAACAATCCAGATCAGGCCTTATGCAGTGGGCAAGCAGACACCCCTTCCACAACGATCGCAAAGCCAGACTTACCTTCAGCTGCAGTGGAAGGGGGTCTGGAGACAGCCTCAGCTGCCACGCCTCTCTCTGCCACACCTAGAGTGGTGGACTTGCCACCTAGGCCCCAGGCCGAGAGCGCACCAACAAACAGTCCACACGACGCTGAAGCAGACAAGACAAAGTGCCGTTTTTAAAAGGAAGGTTTATTTGACAAGTTTCACTTAGCGCAATACACCTAAAAGGAAATCACGATACAATGAAAGATTTAAATCAAGGCCTCAGAATTTCATACAAACACCAAGACCAAAATCCTAAAGTATTGGTATTGCGTCTCAAATTTTCCCCATTAACTTAAAAAAAAAAAAAAAAAAAAAAAAAAAAAGCTTAAACTTACGTGCCTTATGGGGTTATTAAATGAAACTAGAATTAACAAACATGCCAAATGTTTCACTTTAAATTGTAGACACAGCTCCTATATTGAGTTTTACAAAAAAAAAAAAAAAAAAAAAAAAAGCATGTCTTTCAACATGCATCCAAACAGTGTTCAATGTAATATGGTGTAAGAGCAACATTTAACATAACTCAGCTGCCTCAACCTAAATACACTTACTGCTTAAGTACATCCTACAATGTAACTAACTTGAGAAAAGCGGAAGAGCGTTTAACAGTTATAGTTTCCTCATGTCCTTGTTATAGCCTAGGCTGAGTGTTGTGTTCAAAATATTGAACCTCGAGTCTTTGAAACAGTCCTGATTTCCACTTATAGAGTACGCATAAATCACACGCTTGTATTGCAAAAACTGTTAAACTTAAGTTTTTTCTTAAAAAAAGTTGACCAAGAGTCAGTGAACCAGGATCAATCACATTCCCCATCCACCACTCATACTGGACATGCTAGACACCCCTCCCATTCCGTCCAGGCCCACGGATGCCCGGGTTCCGTTACTGTAGCAGCTGCTGCTCACTGCTCCTTGGCTCCCTGCAAGAAAAGTAATTTGACAAGTTAGGAGTGGTGTCAGGTTATCACTCGCATTAAATAGCATTCCAGGAAAAAGTTTTAAAAGTATACGAGTACAAATGGCTGCTGTCCAAGTAGCGAGAAGCATGTTTGGAAAAAGGGAATCCTGACTCCAAACAAGTCTGTCACCCCTTTTCTGTGCAGGACCAACGTGCCAGCTGCTTGTGCTACATGTGAATGGATTCTTCAGGATCAACATGGAAAATTAAGTTTAAAGGAAAACTAGTGTTTTTCAAAAATTGCAAAATTACTTCACTTTTAAAGCTAAACAAGACACCGTTTAAAAAAATTTACCATAAACATTCACAACGTGTCCAACGAATGGCATGTGAATAGGGAGCTCAGGGGAAGTCTCTTGCTTTTCCTATTCATGGTGGGCAGAAGTGAGAACAGTTAGGCTAAAGGCAACTCACTGTGCCCAAAACGGCAGCCTCCATGGAGTTAAGTCAGAGCCACTGACTGCTATAGAAAGTGTTATTACAACATATCAGTACTTGCCATTGGGATTTTTAAATTATATTTTTTGAGAAAATATTTACCTATGCAATGTTTGATTGAAAATCACTGGAGTTTTCCTGTAAAACTTGGTCTGCAAAAGGATTTTGTAGGGTAAGACTATAATACCAAAAATCACCATTTTTTAGACCAATTGAAAAAAAAAATTAAATAAAACCAATCCTAGGTTAACTGACTAGTAAACACGGTCCTGAACCCAACCACCATTCTACTACTTAAAATTATCCCTCCATCTAAAATTGATTTAATACTAACAAAAAGACAAAAAAAAAATGAACCACTTAATGTTTTAATAAATGGAGGCAAATGTTTCCTAGCTTGAAACAAGTATCCAAGTTGCAACAGCTAGTTTTTAGTTCATAGAAGAACACGTTCCCCCCCTCCCAATGACTGTTTCTGAAAATTAAGCCATTAAAAAAGTTACATTAGGATTTAATAACCCAATTTCACCAAAAAGAAGCCTGTACATACCCCCGCCCCCCAGCTAAAGAAATCTACCTAAACTTATTCTAAGTATATAAAAAAACGTGCTTACCATATCCGCTCATGCTGCTCTGGCCACCATAGCCACCTCCATAACCACCACTCAGCTGCTGGCTGGCCGGGCCCCCATAACTGGACTGGTTTGCTGTTAAGTTAAGAGAACATTAGATCCTGTCCCTTGTTTCACGTGGTACCTGGAGGTACCGAGCTTGTAATCCTCTCTCTCTAATTTTCTAACCTTGATCTTCACTATAACCCTTCTGCTTCCTCCTGCCTACTCTCTATAACCACACTAACCTATCACCTGAGCCAGTCAAAAATCAAATGGCTAACTATATAGTGGCAGGACTAAACCCACAAGTCCATAAGCAGAAGCATTTTGCAAGGATCTTAAAAAATTGCTTGACTGGACTTAGTGGGTTTCCCCCTTAGTTGGCAAATTTAACGCCTATCAATACAAGGGTTATCACGAAAACCTAAACTATGTCCCAAAGAAGTGTACCACCCAAAAACTCAAATAATAAATTATTTTAATCCTGCATTTTTCATTTAAATTTTACTGGATTCAGATCATCTCATCCTGTAGTCCCCTCCCCCAAAAGTACTTTAAATGATCTATCCTAAGTAATTTTATCTAATTCTTAATGGATTAAATAAACTAAATTAATTCAAATCAATAAATTGCTTTATCTGCCTAACTTACATTGTTATGCTAAGCTCGTTAAATACAGATTAACTTAACTCACAATCAACTTACAATCGACTTATACAGATATAAATGTTTTGGTTTTTAAAAAAACTAACGATATTTACACAAGCCCATGCCTCCCATCATTTGGCTACCATAAGCACCACCGCTTGCTCCTGCTGTAGAATTCAAGAAGAGTTCTACATATCTGTGTTCTGAAATGAGAGAAAAAGCATACAAGGTTAGCTTAAAAAAAGGACACTAAAGTGATATTTACACAAACCCATGCCTCCTAGCATTTGGCTACCGTAAGCACCACCGCTTGCTCCTGCAGTAGAATTCAAGAAGAGTTCCACATATCTGTGTTCTGAAATGAGAGAAACAAGTTTGAAAATGTTTGTTGGTGAAAGAAAACAAGAGCAAAGCACAATAAAAGTTCTTAAATGAATCCGAGAGCCTCTAGTATTTTTCATTAACAAAATCCTAGCTGTTTCTCTGACTTAATTCAAACACTGGCCTTTGAACATGCATCTTCAATTAAGACTATCTTCCTATCACAAATCCCTTTCAGTTGAATGGAAATGTAAAAATCAAACTTTTCTTCTCCCTCAAACGTTTTCAACACATCCCTTAGAACTAACCCATCACAGGAAAGCAAATCCCTCAACTGTGGCAGCCACATAACTGCCTGTACAGAGCCCCAGTGCTTAAGCCACACTCACGCATATTTGCTTTGTCTTTTGACATAGCTGCCACAGCATCTTCGTGAGTTGCAAACTCAACATCTGCCTCACCAGTCACTCTGCCATCAGGGCCAATCTCGATGTGTACTCTCACAGGATTGAGCGGTGAAAAAAACTACAACAAAGTATTCCAAAGATCAAGCCATCTTGCAAACGTCATGAAAACTAGAATGTATAACATGGCATTCACTTATGACCAAGTTTTAATGCCTCACTGAAATGCCCAATTCTTGAGCTCACCATTCACTTACGTTATAAATGTCGTTCTCGGTTGCTCTGTAAGGTAATCCACGCATGTGAACACAGTGTCCTGTGGTACTTTGGAAAGTAGAGCCACCATCTCCATATCTGTGATCAGACATTCCTGAAAAACAGTAATTGAGGTCTAGATGGACAAGAGTGTAAGTACTCTACAGCTGACAGATTTAATTCTTACCTTACCTCTTCCAAATCTATCTGACCCAAATCCATAGCCATCATTATAGCCATTATAATCATCATAGCCTCCATAGCCTGAAAGACAGTTAAGTGCAATCAATCAAATAAAACCTAGACAAAGGAGCATGGGGCTTGCCGACCCTGATACACATATCTGCACGTACCTCCACCGTAAGCACCACGCCTCATCCTCTCAAAGCCAGCTCCTCTGCCAATGCTGTTATATCCTCTGCCAGCCCCAGGTCTGTCATAAGGACCTGGCCGCTGCATGGCCATAAGCTTTCGTGGTGGATCATAGTGAGTTCTAACTTCAGCTCGGCTGCTCTTAAAGATCTCGATATACCTAAAGCATTGTTCATAAGGAAGGGGGTGGGGAGGGGAGAGAAAACATTAGTTTGTTTTATACAAGTATTTAGGTATACAAGAAAACAATCTAGTCATAGCCATGAAACTGACTGAAATTTAAAGCCAGATTTCTTATATTTGCATAGGCGATGACCAGAAATTCACTCAATTTTAAGATTTAATGTAAACTTTACAGAGAAAACACACTCCTCTGAGGCAGAGCCTAACCTTAGGGGTAGAGAGGAGTACTGTAAAGAAACGTTTTAGGAGGGAATGAAATCCACTCAACTTTCAACATTTCAAGTTTTACATCCATTGGCAGCATGTATAGCAAGTGGGCTAGAAAGCCAGCCTCCACCAACAGTCCAGCCCACACTACACATCTCCTTTCGCCAATATATACCCCAGCCTATGCTTTTAGTAGGAATCAGCATAGGTAAGCGCATGCTTCAATGGAAAATAGTCACAAGCAAAGAGAATAAAACCTTTTGTGACAATTTCTTGAAAGCTATGCTTATTAATACATATGCAGAATATTTATACAGCAAGAAAAAGTTTGTTGCATTTCAACTTTAAAAACAAGATCAGAAAGTATCACATTTTCTTATGGTAATATTAATTTTCTAGATGGGTGTTATTACAGCTAAAGCCAGGTTTGCATTAACTTTTTTTTAAAGCCATAGTCTCTCAACTCCATTGATTAGGGTTAATAAATCAAGTATCTTACAAAATTACATAAAATAAACCAAATTGGGGGGAATTTTTAAATCTGAAATTTAGTTTAAATGCAATACAGGACTTGGACAAAGGTAAGATTTTAAGATTGTGGCAAAAAAATCAATTGAGACTAGGAAATATATTAATTTCCTCTTTTTAAGCAGAGAGAATATGGATTTAATTGTTTACCATAAGAAAAGTGACATATCCAACCAACCATCCATCCCCACCTGTGCCCTATTCTTTCCTTGTGTTTCTTTAGAGCCTTTTCAGCTATTTCCTGTGAAGCAAACTGCACGAAGGCCTCCCCCGTACTCCTCCCCTGGAAGTCCACCGGCAATGTTATCCCATTTGGCACGATTTCCAACCCTTCAACCCAAGGACAAATAACCCCAGTAGGGGGGCAATATTAACATCACAAGCCCAGAAATGATTCTTCTTATAGCTTTAAATAAACCAGAATTTTAACTTTAGGTGAATGGTATGCTTTCAACAAGTACTGTTTAAATATGCATTGCAATAATATGAAGTTCCATTACTACAAAGTACAACTCAAATTCTTAACACACCCCATGGAAAAGGATAAACAAATGAACACGGGATGTATTAAGAATTCAACAATTAAGAAAACGTTTATCTATACAACATAATGTTGAGAATTATACTTTAATAAAAGTTAAGCATTAAATAACATTTTTATTAAATTCTAAACACACCTTTACCTTACTTTATATATTTCAATGCTTTAAGTTATTGGAACTTCAATTTTAAAAATTCATTTAAACATTCTATATAAAAATCAAAACATTGCTTAAATCAATAAAATTGACAAACATACAATCTAAATTTCGACAAACAACTAGTCTACACAACACAATCATGCACTCTTATGCTCTAACAGTAGTATGATTCACTTCTGGAAATTCCGTTTATGAAAAATCCTTTCCGTGGATACATTCCCAAGCTTACAAAAAGGGCTTAAAGCACTTTCCTAGAAGATATGAAATTATGTTCATATTTAAGGTTGACAGATAGCATTCAATTCTCACCAATTTAGATAAAAAACACAACAGACTTGATTTCACAAGTTGACAAAAATATGACATATTATCTAGTAATCAGATTTTTCATACATACATACACTAAACCATGAAAGGATTTCTTGTTTAATTCCAGTTTATCACATCATGAATATTAAGAAGAGTACTTAAAATACATGATCTAAACATTCTGCTAAACATGCAATTTTATCAGCTCTTCAGCATAAAAACTTTCAAATACTTTAGGCCCAGAACAACATCAAAACACTTTCTGTATTTCAGATACTAAGACTACAAGCATTCAAGCTACTTTGGCTACATTTTTTCACTAAGTTTATAATACACCGTTTAAATCAAGTTGCTTCTACCGGTAGTGGTGTTTTTTTTTTGGTTTTTTTTTTGCATTACGAAAAACTTTAAAGACGTTTCTGGTTCCATGACACATGTAAGTGTCTCTAAGATACTTGCTATAAATTACAACAACCTAACTCACTAACGTAAAGGGATCTTACCTTTAACTTGAAGTACTTTGCTGAACAGCAATGTGAGGAAATAGTTAAAAACTGATGAGGGCAATCCTCAAAGACCTACACTCAACTCTAATACTAAATATAGGCAAAGTTAACATTTTGGAAATACTACTTTTCCACCTTTAAGATGGGCTTAAATTATTTGAAGGTCTCCAGGAAGAAAACGTTAAGTAAATCACCACTTACAACCTAATTAAGAACCTGAACTACTCAACTCTAAGGTCTAAGTCATGTTGCCAGAAGCTAGCCAAAACTCACTGCTCAGCAACCAACGGGACTACATACCTGAGAAGAACTGAACAATTTCTTCCTTGCTACATCCAAAGGGGAGTCCTCTAAGCCGTACAAAGCCATCATTGGCCGTGTCAGGACTATTTGGACCAGTATGCTTCAACACCCAATCCATTTCAACGTTGTTTGACTTGAATACTGAAAGAGGTGCTTAGAATTAGTCAATTTTGGAAAGTCAGAGAACAGCTCAGACTTCCTGGGTCTTTAGATAAGCTAGGAAGAGCTGCCACAAACTCCCTTAGAGACCATTTCCATGCGGTCAAATACCTAAAATTCAGAAGGGGATGAGACCTCTATGTGTTTAACGTTTATTTACTGTTACTAGGGCAACGTAAATCAAACCTTCAACATATCTGTGTCCCATAGTTTCTCTGTCTTTTTTCAGGGCCAATTTGACTTCATCTTCTGATTCAAGTTCAACAAAAGCCTCTCCACTCGGTCTGCCTTCTCTGGTGTAGATGAAACGAATACCTTGAGCCCCATTTTGAATTTTGCAGTCTGCAAAGAAAATAACCGTTAGTATGTAATTTAAAACCTAAAGCCACCTCTGGGTGATACAGATGAAATGCCTATTTATGTCCCTACTATCAAGTAAATAACCTGTGAAGCTCAGAATGACCAAGACATTAGTAACTCCTAGGAGCCTCCAGCAGTTAGTATGCTTTCACAAACGATCTCATTCCCTCGGTGACAAACCCAGTATGAAAAGGGGGCTTTCCCAATGCAGTCATCTCCAAATCCTTGCTACATTTATCTCCATTCAACAGCCTTTGTAACTTCTCAAAAAATTACTCAAAAAAAGTTTGAACGTTGTGCTCTTATGGCATTTTCTGAACATAATTCAGAGTTTTAGTCTGAGGCATTTGTTTTACCTTACCGGCATCCATATTACATTTCTCATTCAAATCCAAATTGCAGGCCCATACTCACCTGAAACGGAATCAGTGTTATCAAACTAAAATGCTCCAATCGCACAGGTGAAGCCAAACCCAGTCTCTCCCCTGTAAGGTGGCTTCCAATGTACTTGGTTCTTGTTTTACAGGTCGCTTTCCGTTACCAAAGCTAAATTCAGATAATTAAGTCAACACTACAGGTGTCTTTCCACAGCCTGTGACATTCCTGCCAAATGTAACTACTGATCTAATCTTTAAACATTAACAACGGTAAAGAGGACTTTCTAGCAGAAACTGTTGGGGGAACCTACACAGTGTAAAGAACAAAGCTACAAAGGCACGAAAGCTTCCCTGGGCTTCAGTGTCCTCAACTGTAAAGGGAGTCAGATCGAGAACTGGGTGAGCAAGAGCTCTTCAATTACCAGATCCTGATTAGGAAGTTTCTGAAATTAAGAAGTGACAGTTTAGCTTTCCGAATCTCAATGGCCCTTTTCAAGCAAATGCCAAAACTGGAAACAAGTAGTTACACTTTAAGACACGAGAAATATTACCATTTTCGGCCCACCACTCGGCTCTTTCCTCAAGCTAGGCAAATATCCCAATTTATCCTTTTGAAAAGGTGAAGAGCTAGTGCTGAAAACAGGTAAACAAAACGACCGGCCGGAGCCGCTTCCCTCCCCCGGGGCCGACCGGGCGGGCGGGCCTCTCGCAATTTCCATTGCGTAACAGCGGCCGGCGGGGCCCGAGCCACAGCGGCGAATGGCTGCCGCCCGCGCCCCGCCAGGGGGCGCCAGGAGCCCGGGCCCGGCCCTGTTCCGGCCCGGTCCCGGGCAGCCGGCCCGCCCGCCGGCCGGCCCCGGCCGCGAACTCCCGCCTGCCGCTCCAAACTCACCGGAAAAGAACCGCTGCACTTCATCGGCTGAGCAGGACCAGGGCAAGCCCCGGACCTTCACCACGAAGCCCTCTCCGCCCTCGGTGCCCAGCATCATGGTCTCGCGGTCCTGGCTCTGCCGGAGCGGACTGCAAGCGGGCGTGAGCCTCGGTCAGGCCTGCGCGCAGCGGCCACGCCGAACCCGCCCCGCCAGGGCCGAGCCCGCGCCGCCCGCCCCGGCCCCGGCCCCCCAGGCAGCGGACGGACGCCCGAAGCCGCTCCCGGCCCCAGGCGCCAGAGCCCGCGTGCGAGAGGCCGCGGCCGGGCGCCAGCACCGAGGCGAGGAAATGGCGGCGCGCGCTTCCGCCCCGCCTCCTCCGACATCTCACACAATAGAGGCGGCGCGGCCTGCAGGCCTCGGCCGCGCCGCCGACTCTCGGCGAGCCCCTCGCGGCTCCCAGCGTCAGCCCGGAGCTCGCTAAGCTCCCCATGCGCTACCAGCGGCCTGGGAGCAGGCCATCGTCGCAAAAATGGCATCGTCGGGGGGTCCCTGGGAGGCAAATGGGGACCAACAAAGACTCACCAGCACAAACGACTTCGGCGTGGCCGAGAAGAAATGGCCAGCGGGCGCCTGCGCAACCTAAATAAGGCTCTTTAAGCCAGCTGTGCGCACGCGCAGCCAGGTGCCCGCACCACCCCCTTGCGTCACACAGAGCTGAGGCGCCTGCGTACTTGCACGAGCCCGCCGCCGCCTGCCGGCCGCTCACTATGCGCATGCGTTTTGGGCTCGGTTTCCCTCCGGATAAACACAGCGGGCTTTCTCTGCGCCCGCGCTTTCCCGCGAATAGTGAACAGGGAGGCTCAGCGGTTTTTCGGTCAACTTCCTGCGCATGCGCCTGTCCTCAAACCGTTCTCCGGCCCTCGCCCGGGTGGGGGCGGGGCACGGCGGCGGTCGGCGCTCGGCCGGGCTGTGCTGAGGTGTCTGCTCTACCCCCGGCTGCGGGCCTTTACCTCCCGAGCCGGCCTGAAAAGGCCGCGCCGTGTCCCCGCGCCGCCCCTCACTTTGCCCTGCAGCCCTCGCGGCTGGGCCCAGCGGCCGCGCCTCCCCTGCAGCTGCAGGCTCCCAGGCGCCCGGGACGCGGCCGGACCCGGGGCCTCCCTTCCCTACCTGCCGCGTCGGGCCCGGGCCCGTGACCCGCTCTGGTAACGGACAGGCCCCTGCGCCCCTGCCCTGCCACCGCGGGGCCCTCGCTCGAGAAGCGCCTGAGGGCGCGGGGAGCTGCGGGTGCGCGGAGCGCGGCGGGGTCCCGCCCACCCTCCGGCCTCGCAGGTCCCACCGTGGCTCGGCCCCGGCGGCACCCGCTGTGCGCACAGGGCGGGGACGACGCCGTGGCCTCAGCCCGCCCGCCGCGGATCCGGTGGGCACGGGCCGCAGGAAGGCCCACGGCAGGGCTGCCAGGAAGGCCTCAGTGCCACCACCGGGCGTCGTGAGCGAAACCGCTTCCCAACCAGATTTGACGAGGTTGGAGAACACCCCGGGGACGCCAAAGCAAAGCCGGCGGCCCGCGGGAGGCAGGGCTGAACTCCCGAGTGCACCCGAATTCGGAGGGCCTGCCCGGCCTCCGCAGGGGCGCAGTAGCAGCGGTTCCTACAGGAACAGTGCTGACCGTGCGGGACGCAGAGGGACAGCCAAGCCCCAGTGGCTCATGCCTCTGCTACAACGGAGCTCGAGAGGCAGGAGAGCTGGGACTCCCCGGAGCTCGGCGCGAGGTGTATCTGTGAGCGGTTGTTGGCCACCCCTTCCAGGACACCGCACAGGCACCTTCCCCCTCAGTAATATGCAGCATTTGAGAGCTCCTCTTATTAAGAGGACCTAGAACACTGGTTTCTGAATAAATGAGGGCAAAACCTTGACCCCTTGTAGCTCATCAAGAAAAAAAGAAATCGGGACCAGCAGTTGGCGCAATGGCTATGTCGCCGGTCTCCCATGTAGTGGATTGCAGTTCGAGTCCCGGACCCGGTGGCTTAAACAGCCGGGTGCGTGTGCGTGCGTGCCCAAGATCCTGAGAGGAGAATGGAGGAGAAGGGATTGCAGCGTGCCCATACCCCCTGGGGGGTGATTTCTCACTTTTTGTCTTTCTGTCTCTCTCTGGCTTTGTGGTGTGCCCACGTGCCCGATAGCAAAAACCTCTCCAAAAAAAAATTCATCCTGGGTCCTGTAGGTGGTTTAGTGGTTAAGGCACTGGCTTCTCACATGACCTACTGCGGCTCAAGTCCCAAACACAGTGGCTTAAAAATCAGAACAAACAGCTAAATACATAGATATTTAAAAAGAAAAAACCTGGGCCAGCAGGTGGCATGGTGGTCAAGGTGACGACCCCATGTAGCTAACTACATGGTCTTAGCCTCAGACTTGGAGGCTTGGTGAAACATTCCCGGCCCCTGTGTGTACCCCAAATCCCTAAATGGGGGGGGAAAGGATCTGGTGTGACCATGCCCTGTGGGAAATGCTTTTTCACTGTCTCTCACTGCCTCTCTCTAGTGAACTCATGCTCTCTGACCAAAAAAAAATGACACTGGCACCGAAAAACTGCTCAGTAGAACAACATCTAGATATGGGTCCAAGGGATAGCCAAGGTTCCGGGTCAGCCCCAGAGCTGGGGGTTAGGCAGCCAGATCCCACATGGTTAACTGCACAGTTTGAATCATGGTTCCTGTGGCTTGAAAAACTTGCCAGGTGCACAAGTGGACATGCCTGAAGTCCCAACAAAGTCAGACAGAAGGGACTGTAGCATAACCACAGCCACTAAGCAGCTTTCTCCCTCCCCCATTTCTCTGGTCAGTGCACTTGCCTCCTGGCAGATGAAAAACTAATCTGACGTTCAAGAAGGTGATCTTTCATATCAGAATGAAAAGAATTTTCTTGTCTTTTTAAAACCCTTCATTCTTCCCCAATCCAAAAATATATTACAAAGCTGTGGTAATAAAGACAGCATGGTATTGGCACAGAAACAGACATGTGGACCAATGGAACAGAATAGAGTCCCCAGAAATAAGTGCCCAAACATACAGTCAACTGATCTTTGACAAGGGGTACCAGTCAATCCAGTGGGAAAATGAAAGCCTCTTCAGCAAGTGGTGCTGGAGAAACTGGACTTCCACTTGCAGAAAGATGAATCTGAACCCCTACCTCTCTCCTTTGACAAGAATCAAGTCAAGGTGAATCAAGGATCTAAATCTAAGACCTCAAACTATAAAGCTGCTCCTGGAGAATGCTGGGGAAACTCTGGGAGACATTGGTGTAGGGAAAGACTTCCTAAAGAAGACCCTCAAAGCAGAGTCCATTGTCCACAAAATAGACAAGTGGGATTACATCAGACTAAGAAGTTTCTGCATGGCCAAAGACACAGTAGTTAGTGTGAATCGACAGCCCTCAGAATGGGAAAATATTTTTGTAAATGTTGCATCAGATAAGGGACTGATAACCAGAATACACAAGGAACTAAAAAAGGTGTTTGGAAAAAAGATGAGCAACCCTATTAAAAGATGGGAGAAGGAGATGAAGAAAACACTCTCTAAAGATGACATACAAATGGCCAAAAGGCATATGAAAAAATGTTCAACCTCCCTCATCGTAAGGGAAATGCAGATAAAAACAACAATGAGGGGGAACCAGCAGTTAGCGTAATGGCTATGTCGCTGGACTCCCACGTAGTCGACCGCGGTTCGCGTCTCGGACCCAGTGGCTTACAACTCACGCCGGGCGCGTGTGCGTGCGTGCCCAAGATCCCGAGAGAAGAATGGAGGAGAAGGGATTGCGGCGTGGCCATCCCCCCTGGGGGGTGATTTCTCGCTTTCTGTCTCTCTGTCTCTCTCTGTCTGGCGAGCGCACGCGCCCTATAGCAAAAAACCTCTCCAAAAAAAAAAGAAAAAAAAAAAAAAAAAACAACAACAACAATGAGGTACCACCTAACCCCAGTCAGATTGTCTAATATTAAAAAAACAAAAAATGATAAGTGTTGGCGGGGGTGTGGTGAAAGGGGAACTCTTTTACACTGCTGGTGGGAATGTAGATTGGTCCAACCACTGTGGAGAATAATTTGGAGATTCCTCAAAAATCTACAGATAGATCTGCCATATGATCCAGAGATCCCACTCCTCGGTATCTACCCAAAGGACAGAAGAATTCTTCATTGGAAAAGTGCTTGCACATCGATGTTTATTGCGGCACTATTCACAATTGCTAAGTCATGGAAAACCAACCCAGATGCCCCTGTATGGAGGAATGGATTGAAAAACTGTGGCACATATACTCTATGGAATACTACTCAGCCATAAAAACCAACAGAGCCCTGGCTTTTGACAGAAAGTGGAAGAATAAGGAAGATGTACTGCTGAGTGAGGCAAGCCAGGCTATGAAGGAGAGACATTGTATGTCCCCACTTAACATATACCGTTTGTCTGCATTCTATGTCTGAAACTGATCAACTAACAGTTGAACAAACACAAGAGATGGGTGTGAATGTCAGATGAGGTGTATGTGGAGGAGTGGGGCCCAACGAAAGACATTTGGAGAAGGGATACGGAGGTAGAGCATTGACGGGATGGGGAGGTGTGGTGTTATCTGTTGAAGATATTTCGGTTTTTTTGTTTTTTTTTTTTTTTTTAGAATTATTTTATTTAATTTTATTTACTATTTGTGTGTGGGGTTTTTTTTGTTTGTTTGTTTGTTTTGTTTTGTTTTGTTTTTGTGGAGAGGCTTTTGCTATAGGGCACATGTGCTCACCAGAAACAGAGAGAGAGACAATGAGACAAAAGAACAGAAAATGAGAACTCACCCCCTGGGGGGATGGCCATGCCACAATCCCTTCTCCTCCATTCTCCCCTCGGGATCTTGAGCACACACACACATGCGTCTGGCATGAGTTAAGCCACCAGGTCCAGGACTTGAACCGTGGTCAACTACATGGGAGACAAGGGACATAGCCATTACGCCATCTGCTGGCCCCTATTTGTTTTTTTTTTTTTTTTTTGTTTTTTTTGTTTTTTATTATCTATTTTTTTATTACATTGAATTACATATAACTTTACAGTGTATTACATTGCTTTTTCAAAAGGGAATGCCATGCATGTCAGTCAGTACAGAGACATTAATCTCCCCACTTCAACATTCAATATCTTTCCTATGTTTCCCCCAATCATTATTATTATTATTCTAATTATTTTTTATGATAAACATGATTTTTTTTTCCAATTATCAGATCATAAAGTTCCCAACAATAGGAAACGTAGACTGCACTCAGGGCTGGACCAAGGGTGGGTCTCGTGCAGCCCCGCAAATGTAGGTGAATCTCCATGGAACACAGTTTCAGGAACGCGGCTCAGGAAAGCAGAGACGGCCATCAGCGGTTGCGGCACGCAGGGCAGATCCCGGCCACGGCCCGCGGGGGCAGAGCCCCGGCCACAGCACGCGGGGCAGAGCCCGGCCACGGCACGCGGGGGCAGAGCCCCGGCCACGGCACGCGGGGGCAGACCCCGGCCACGGCACGCGGGGCAGACCCCCGGCCACGGCACGCGGGATATTTCGATCAACGGGTCTGGGGAGAAATGTTCACATATCGAAATGGTCTCATTGTAAGCCAAACAATATGATTGAAAGTATATACAAAAATAAATAAATTAATTAAAAAAAAAAAAAAAACCTTCATTCTTTGTTTTTGTTTGTTTTCCAGCGGGCGCTAGCACTAGCTTGAGAGAAAGGGGAGTAACCGCCATGGGGAACGGTCATACAATCCCTTCTCCATTTCTTCGTCCTTTCGAGACTTGGGGCGCGGACACGCACACACACCAGCATGTCTCAAGCCACCAGGTCAGGGACTTGAACCATGCGGTCACCTTAACCATCACCCCACAGGCTGGTTAGAAAGATTTTGTTTCTTTAAGGTCTTTTATGCTTATTGGAGCAGGAGGGGGGAGGGGCAAGCATGACAAAGCACCCCCCAGGGAGGGTGTTCCAGTTAGGCCCTCTGGGGTCCCTCCCAGGCACTGTGCCCTGCAGATGCTCCGGATGGGGAGGTGCCTCCATGAAAGATGAATGCAGAAGGTGGGAAGTTACAAAAGAGGCTGAGGAGTGGTCAAAGCGGTGGGAAGGGCCAGCAGGTGGCGTGGGGGTGAAGGTGCTGGACTTCCACATGGCCACCCGCGGTTTGAGTCCCAGACCTGGTGCCTTGCTTTCTCCTTTGCCTCTCTCTCTTTCTGTGGAGCACATGTGCCCTATAGCAAATCTAAAAACAACAATAATAATAAATTTAAAATTCTTTACAGAAAGAAAGGTGAGAGAAACCTTGCCCGGAGAGGAAAGGACAGGTCTCAGGTGGGACAGTGTGGTCAGCGGTGTCACGTCCTGGTGAGGAGACTCAGAGGAAAAGGAGCCCAAGCCTGGACTTCACGATGTAAAGTGCCCTATGCTTTTTTTAAAATTATTTTACTTAACTTTATTTGTTATTATTTTTTAGTTTGATCACGCAGAGAGAGAGAGAAAATGAGAGAGCAAGCCTCCAGGTACAAGACTTGAATTGCGTTTGATCATGTGAGAATCCAGCACTCTTAACCACCACGCCACCTGCTAGTCCCAAAATGCTCTGTGCTTTGAGCACGGGCGGTCGAGGCAGAGTGCTGTTGAAGCCCAGGCTGGAGTGTGGGGAAGAGGAAGGCGGGCAAATGAAACACTCCTCAGCATGTAACAATGAATTGGTGCGACCAGCAGATGGCGTGATAGTTACGTGGCTGGACTACCACATGGTAGAGCTAAGAATCAAACACACGGTTTATTCCAGGAAATTTAAAGTGGGGGGTCACTTTCTCACAAAAAGAAAAATTATGAAACTGTATCCATGAATACTAGAAAAGGGCCAGCAGGCGGGGAGGTGGTTAGGGTGCCTGGATCCCACACGGCCGACTACACAGTTAAAGTCCCAGACCTGGTGGCTTGAAAGATATTTCAGGCATGTATATGTGCATGCCCAAAATCCCAAGAAGAGAACATAGGAGAAGGGACTGCAGCGTGGCCATCCCCCCAGGGAGTGATTTCTCACCTCTCTTTCTCACTCAGGGAAGCACACATCATACAACAAAACTTAAAAAAAGAAAGAAAATACTTAAATGTAGCTGTATTTACCAAAACCCAAAAGTATAAAGCAAAATACTCAAGTTGTTTCCACTAAAACAGAACAAAGCAGAACATATACTACTGTTTAACATTTATTTTATTTCATCTTATTAAGAAATTTTTTTGGGGGGGAGAGGTTTTTGCTATAGGGTGCGTGCACTCACCAGAAAGAGAGACAGAGAGACAGAAAGCAGAAATCACACCCTGGGGGGAAGACGGCTCACCAAAGAGAGAGAGGGAAAGTGAGAAAGAAAGCTGCCAGGTCCAGGACTCGAACTGCAGTCGGTTGTGTGGCAGTCCAGCACCTGGCCACTTGCTAGCCCCTTCAATATTGTTTTGCAGGGTCTCCGGACCAGCAGATGGTGTACCAGATACATTGCTGGACTCCCACATGGCCAACCACAGTTCGAATTCTGGACCTGGTGGCTTGAAACCCACACCTTGCGTGTGTGCTAGTGTGCCCAAGATCCTGGGAGGACAGAAGAGAAGGGACTGCAGCAGGCCATCCTCCCAGGGGATGATTTCTCATTTTTCCTCTATCTCTGTCTCTCTCTCTGATGAGTGCACATTGCCTTAAGGCAAAAACCTCTAAAAAAAATAAAACACTTTGATTCTTTAAAAAAAAATTGTTCTGGGGAACCAGCAGTTAGCGTAATGGCTGTGTCGCTGGACTCCCACGTAGTCGACCGCGGTTCGTGTCCCGGACCCGGTGGCTTAAAACTCACGCCAGGCACGTGTACATGCGTGCCCAGGATCCCGAGAGGAGAATGGAGGAGAAGGGATTGCGGCGTGGCCATCCCCCCTGGGGGGGTGATTTCTCGCTTTCTGTCTCTAATGTCTCTTTCTGTCTGGCTGGCGAGCGCACACGCCCTATAGCGAAAAACCTCTCAAAAAAAAAAAAAAAATTGTTCTGGAGAGTCTAGATAGGCAATACAATTAGAACTGGTTAAATTTATTTTATTTTAAAGGGTTTTTTTTAGCAAGTATTTTATTTTTACTTATTTTTTAGTTTGCTATAGGGCACGTTTGTTTGTTGGAGAGAGGCATAAAGAGGAAGGAAAAGTGAGGGATGGCCACAGCAATCCCTTTTCCTTCATTCTCCTCTTGGGATTTTGGACTGAACTGCGCACCTGCCCGGCGTGTTTTTCGTGCCATCAGGTCCAGGATTCAAACTGCATAGCTGGCCGTGTGGAATCCGGTCACCTCAACTACTACGCCACCTAGCTGACCCATAGAGCTGAGGTATTTTTTTAAATAATTATTTATTCAACTCTATTTATTATGGTCATTTTTTTTTTTTTCAACTTGACTGGAGAGAGACAGAGAAAGAGAAAGCAAGCCGCCCAGTCTGGGATTTGAACAGTGGTGGGCCATGTGAGAGTCCAGTGCCCCAACCACCGTGCCACCTGCTGGCCCCTAGAATTGAGTTTTTACTGGGTCAAATGAGTCTGAGTAATGTAAGATTTCCTTTTTTTTTTTTTTTTCTTTAAGCTTTTTGTTATAGGGCACAAACTCTCTCCCGAAAAAAAATGTAAAAAGAGGTTATCCCCCACATGGCACCCGTGATTAAAATCTCCATCTCAGTCAGCCCAAAACACTCCAGATTTGCATCCTCCACCTAGAAGGTCTAGGGAATTAAAGGAAGGAGGTGGTAGAGTGAACAGACCTAAGAAGATGGCCGTCTCTCTCCTCTCACTCCCACATGCGTGCTCACATATGCCAACATGAACACAAGGAAAACAATTTTTTTTAACTATAAAATAAAAAGGAATGTTGATATACCTGACAGCGTGGGTGAATTTAAAAATAATTTTTTTCTTTTTTTTTTTTTTTGGAGAGGTTTTTGCTATAGGTCGCGTGCGTTCGCCAGACAGACAGAGAGAGACAGAGAGACAGAAAGTGAGAAATCACCCCCCGGGGGGATGGTCACGCCACAATCCCTTCTCCTCCATTCTCCTCTCGGGATCTTGGGCACGCATGCACATGCGCCCGACATGAGTTTAAGCCACCGGGTCCGGGACTTGAACTGCGGTCGACTATGTGGGAGTCCAGCGACATAGCCATTACACTAACTGCTGGTCCCCCGAATTTAAAAATAATTTTTATGTGCTCGCCTTGCAGCATCTATACTAAAATTGGAACGATACAGAGATTAGCGAGACCCCTGAGCAAGGATGACACACAGATTTGTGAAGCGTTCCATATTTTTCTTTCAGCCAAGCCAGGAGGATGGTTCCAATAGACCTCATAATCTGAAGTCTAATAAATAATCATTATAATTTTTCTAAGTACAAACTAAGTTTTACAAAAGTCCACACTGAATGGGGCAGCCCTGGGACCTAGTGGTTAGGGGAGTCGGATCCCATAGGGTCAAGTGCTTTCTCACTTTCTGTATCTGTCTCTCTCTGGTAAAATTAAAAAGTAAATAATAATAAAACAAATCTTTAAAAAGGAAGAAAGAAAAACATCGGTTGGTCATGTGTGCAAGCCCCAAAGCTCAACAGGATGGAGAAATGGAGCCGGGACTGCGGCAGGACCACGCCCCATTAGATGGTGCTGTCTCCCTCTCCATCTCTTAGTGGAGCACACACACCTTCTAGCAATAAAAGGTATATACTGCATCGCTCCATTTGAAGAGAAGTCTAGAAAATGAAAACTATAGTGACAGAAAGCAGATCAGCAGTGCCCTGTGTGAGGGCTCGTAAGAAAGGATCACCAAGAGGCACAAGGAAATTTTGGAGGGTGTCTTAGTCCATTCCTGCCACTAAAACGAAATATCATAGATGGGCAATTTACAAATAAATGGATTTCTCATAGTTGCGGTGGCTGGGCAGTCTGAGATCAAGACACCAGCAAGCCCAGTGTTTGGAATGGCTCGTTTTCAACCCCGCCGTCACCCTCCGGTGCATGTACCCTGCAATGAGAACAAAAATGTGAATACCAAAGGGCACACGCGCTCCCCAGAGGGAGGGGGAAAGCACCCCCCAGCGGGGATGGCCGTGCCGATGCCTTCTCTTCCGTTTCTCCATCCTGTTGGGATGTCGAGTGCACGTACGTGTGCGAGCTGCACACAGTGTGCCTGGCAGGTTTTTCAAGTTGCCAGGGCCAGGATTGAAACTCATGGTCAGCATTCAAAATTCAGCTCCCTTAACGGCTAGGCTGAGGCCTGCCCTATATAAGTAGTTTCTAACATTAATCACCTTTGTATTCCTGGGATAAACTCAACTTGGTCGTGACAGATATGGTATGCTATTTGTAGGAATTTCTGCATTAATTTTATTGTTACTGATTTCTACTTAAACTTCTTTTTGTTTTAAATAACTTTTATTTTTTATTTATTCATTCGTTGATTTTTTAATTTGACCAGAGAGAGACAGAGAGTGAGAGTGAGAGAGAAAGGAAGTGAAAAAGCAAGCCACCAGGTCCAGGACTTGAACCTCGGTCGGCCATGTGGGAGTGTCCAGCGCCTTAACCACCACGCCACCTGCTGGTCCCTGTTACTGATTTCTAATTCAATTGCCTCTACCTACCTGATGAGACTGGCCTTTCTTTTTTCACACAGCCATTTCTGGGCTTTGCTGACAGGTGATGTTGGACATGGGCTGCGGAATGTTCTCGCCTTTTCTGTTCTGGGAGAGCTTGTTCTTTACGGTCAGAATAATCTGTTCCTCGACAGCTTGGTGAAACTCGCCTATTAAACCATCTGCGGTTGGTATGTTCTTTGCGGGGAGGTTTTTAATCACGAATTACCTCTAATGATTACAAGGAAAATCCAAGCCAGTTCCCTATGAGGTGCACACACTCAGGGGAGAGGGAGAGAGAGGAAAAGCCACTCCAGCATCCCTGCCCCTCCGCCCGCTCCCACAAGCACAGGCACCTTTCTCAAGGCCAAGGCAGAGGAGGGGAGCACCAGCCCGGGAGTGACTACAGGTGGGGACACGGCTTCCTCGACAAGGGCAGGCTGGGCAGAGTCAGGAGAACTCCGAAGTTGGGGAGGGGGACGCATAAGCAGGGAGAGAGGCATTGGAGACGTGAATAGAAGCAACTTTTGGGAATTTTGAAGGGGGCAAAGAAACGAGGCGTCAGCCGGAAAGCAGAGGATGGATTAGGATGATTTTGTAAGGCTGGCCCCATGGCCTGGTTAGGTTCAGGGAGCCGGAGCCCATACGGCCTGCTGCGGATCCAGTCAGCCTCGTGACTTGTCATCACACCAGGCACATGTGGATGCTCCGGACCCCGACAGGATGGAGAACTGGAGACGGCGTCGTGGTGTGAGCACACCCAGTCGGGGGTGCCTTCTCCCGCTTTGGCAAAGAAACACCCCTCCCTCCTAAAAAACGAAGGGCCAGCTGGTGGTGTGGTTGTTGAGGCTGCATTCCATGTGGCCCGCTGCACGGTTGAGCCCTGGACCCAGTGGTTTGGAAAAAACACACGCCAGGTGTGTGCATGCGTGTGCAAACGTGCACATACATGTCCCAAATCCCGAAAGGACGGAGAAATAGAGTGCAACATGACTATCCTCCATTCAGGGGGTGGTCCTCCTCCCCACCTGTGAGTGCACGCACCTTCTATAAAAGAAAAACGGGCCAGCTGGTGGCATAATGATTAAGGTGCTGGACTCCCACGTGGCCAACCACAGTTTGAGTCCCAGGCCTGGTAGCTTACTTTCTCACTTTCCCTCTCTCTGTCTCTGGTGAGCATGCATGCCCTATAGCAAATTAATGGATAAAATTAAACAATTCTAAAAATATGTTTTTTTCATTTTTAATAATCACTTTGACTTTATTTACTTATTTTAATCTGACCAGAGAGGAACAGAGTAAGAGAGAGGGAAAGTGAGAAAGCAGGACGCCAAGTCCAGGACTCGAACCGTGGTCTGCCATGTGGGAGTCCAGTGCCCTTAACCACTATGCTACCTGCTGGCCCCCCAAAATATTCTTTTTGGAGAGATGTTCACTATAGGGCACGTGCGCTCACCATACAGAGAGAGAGACATAGAGACAGAAAGCAAGAAATACCCCCTGGGGGGGTGGCCATACCACAATCCCTTCTCCTCCATTCTCCTCTCGGGATCTTGGGCAGGCATGCACACGTGCCCGGCTGAGCTTTATGCCACCGGGTCTGGGACGCGAACCGCGGTCGACTACGTGGGAGTCCACCGACATAGACATTACGCTAACGGACGGTTCCCAAAATCTTTTCTTAAAAAGGGTTTTTATCCAAGAGGGAAGATCTACAGGGACCTCCCCTCTTGCTGCAGACAGACTTACAGCCTTTCAGAGCTCCCTCCTGAGCCCAGAAATATCTTTATGCTCTGCTCCTCGGAAGCTCTGAGTTGTAGGAGGCGAGAGCAGCACTCCTCCTCCTGGTTTCTCCTTGGTCACCCCTACCCTGGGGTATTTACTGAGCGTGGCTGTCTCAGGCAGGTGGCAGGGCCAGGGCATTTAGTTCGGAGCAGAAAGAGAGGTCAGCTATCTCAGAACATGCCTGCCCCCTCTATTCCCGGCCTTCATCCATTGGCTCCATCCCCTTAAGCCGTTGCGGCTGCTCTAAATCCTTGCGGTAGGGCGCCTGCCCAGGCCAGAGAGAGCAAGCACTCCAGAGAGGATGGCCCCTGCGGTTCCTTCTCCACTTCTCCCTCCACGTTCCGAAGTGTTGGCGATTAACGCAATTTTTGAAGAATGTGGGCCATGACCTACATTCTGTTCCAGTCTCAGACCCTGTCGCTTGAAAAACATGACTGGACATGGGACAAACAGATGACAAAATGACTATGTTGCTGGACTCCCATGTAGTGGACCGTGGTTCAAGTCCTGGAACTGGTGGCTTAAACTAACGCCAGACGTGTGTGTGTGTGTGCGTGTGTGTATGTGTGCCCAAGATCCCGAGAGGAGAATGGAGAAGGGATTGTGGTGTGGCCATGGGGGGGGGTGGTGGTGGTGGAATTTCTCGCTTTGTCTTTACTGGCGAGCACACAGGCCCTATGGCAAAAACCTCTCAAAAAAGAAAAAAGAAAAAGCAAATAAGAAAAACATGCCTGACCCAAGTGTGTGCCCCAAATTCTCAGATAGGAGACTGGAGAAGGGGCTGTGGCGACCACCCCGCCCCTCGGTGCGCTCTCATTCCCTCCTCCCCCGCCAGCGCACGCCCCTATAGAAAACGTGGAAAAGACAAAAGCGGGGGTCTAACACAGTGTGTGTACACTGCCTCGTGCTCGCGTGCACGCAGGGCCTGGGAGACCACAATGCTGCTGAGGAAAGAACGCCCCCTGGAACAGGGCCCCCCCGAAAGCCACCCGGGCAGGTGCGAGGCCCCTCAAGGTCCCGGAGCGGTAAGACCCAGGGCTCTTAGTCCAAGTGGCCCGCTCCCGCAGGCTCAGAGGGCCAGGTGCAAAGTCCCCGACTCCGTCATGCCGCGGCCACGTGCTCTCCACACCCCCACCCCTCAGCGCCTCAGGACTTCGCCCTCCCGGACCGGGACCGCCTGCAATGTCCTTACCTGCCACCTCCCCGTCCCGCCCCAGCGTGGCCTGTTTCAAGCCTCGCTCCCTCTCCGCGCCCCGCCAGGCCGCACGCCATCCCCCTCCGCGGCCCGGTCGCAACCGCGGCTCGGGTCGGCGTCCCGCGTCTACACCCGGCAAGGAGCGACTGGGGCGTTGGGGCTGGGACGCGCGGGCGGAAGCAGGGACGGGGAGCGAGGGCGAGGCGCGTGCGCGGACGGGCTTTATTGGTCACCGCGACTCCAGAGCGCGTGGCGGGATCGCGAGCACGCCGGCCGCGCCCTCGCGCTTGCGCAGCTTCCTCTGCCAGGCGCGCGCCGCGGCCGCCGGGCTGACGTCGGGGTCGAGCTGCCTCTCCAGCAGGTGCATGCGCGCCGTGGTCTCAGTCAGCATGTCCATGAGCAGCTCCTGCTGCAGCTTCAGGTAGTTGTTCTCTTCCAGCAGCACCTGGCTGTGCGCCCGCCGCGCCTGCGCCCTCCAGCCCGCCGGGGCCGCGCGCGCCAGCGGGCCCTCGGCCGTCCAGCGGCCGCCGTGGAACACGAAGGCCTCGTCACTGAGGCGCGTGCGCGGCGCGCCGTAGCTCAGGCCCAGCTCGGCCTGGCGCGTGCGGTGGTCCAGCAGGTAGAAGGTGGACATGGACGAGATGCGGCGCAGCGGCGGCCGGCGTGGCGAGAAGCGCCGCGAGCAGTGGTCGGCCCAGAACTGCCGCAGCTGCTCCCACACGCGGCCCGCGTAGCTCGCCGCCAGGCACGCGAGGGCCTCCAGGGCGCGGGCCGGCCGGGCCTGGGCGGGTGCGCAGGGCGCCTCGGAGGGCCGGCCGTGTCCCGAGTGGTGAAGGCGAGCCTGGGGCACGCTGCAGAGCAAGAGTTGGGGTGAGCAGCGCGCTAGGCACAGGCCTCCCCTCCACCCGCGGCCCGCGCTGGGGGCTAGCCTGCCGCCCCCGGAGAGTCCGTCCCTGCAGACCTGACCCGCAGCAGCTGGACCGGACCACCTGCCCCCACTTTGGGAAGCCAGGGGCGGATGGAGTCAGGGAAAGAAGCGAGTACGGGCTGGGGGGGACTGGCACTTCTCTAGAAAAGGGGGTGCAGGGCTTTGCCAGGCCGTTGGGACTGTTGATGGAGAGCCCGTGTTGGGGTGTGAGGAGGCGCCTGGGTAGGGTCCGTGCGGCGAGGGCAGCAGAGGAGGGCGCTGTTCAGGGCGTGCTGCTGCGGGGTTACCGAGCTGGGGTCTGCGGGTTCTGCAGGGCTCGGGTGTCGAGCATCGCCAGCGCAGCGCTCGCCCGCCTCGCCCGGCGCCTGCTCTGTGCCTGCCCTCTGGGAAGACGACGTGTGCCCGGACACCCGGGCAGCTGCGTGGGCTCGCCCGCACTCAGGGCTGGAGGGGCCGGGATTGACTCCAGTGCCTTCCATCGCGGAGGTCCGGGCCCCAGCCGAGCGGGGTTCTCCCTGCCTCACCCCACCAAGTGCGGATTCTGTGGTGTGAGAAGGCGAGCTGCATGGCGGCGTTCTCTGCCTGGGCGGTGGTGGGCGGTGGAAGGAACCCGCACGTTCCCTCGCAGGCCGCGCTAACGGCGCCCTCCCCCGCGGGTTGCTGGGCACAGGCTGGCTGGGACAGCTCTAGATCTGGAAGCCACCTCCCCAGAGGATCGGCCGTACCCCTCCCTGCGTGCTGGGCCTCACCTGGAAGGTGTGGAGGTGCCAAGCTGCTGTCCCAGGGCTGGCCCCATCCCCAGAGCACTCAACCCTGGCCCAAGCTATGACTCACAATGCCCCCGCCAGCCCAGGGCAGGATGGGCGGGCAGCGTGGTGTGCACAACCCCTGGGCAGCACTTCCTGTGCTGGGGACTGTCCTGGGGAGAGGAAGGTCGCCGTGCTAAGCTGGCATTCTTAGTCTGGAGGGCAGGGGCATGCTCTAGGGCACTGACACGCTGCTGCTCCTGACGCTCACAAGGTGTTCTGGCTCTGCGCTCTAGAAGCAGCCTAAGCTGACACTTATTTTTTTCATTTTCCTTTATTATTATTTTTTAATTGCCAGAGGGCACATGCACTCATCAGAGAGAGACAGTAGGAAGGGGGGGAACCCCTTGTGGTGTGTGGTCACACCACAATCCCTTCTCCATTTCTCTGCCCATGTGGGCCCATCACACACGTCCTGGCATGGCTTTTAGGCCACCTGGGCCAGGATTCAAACTGCAGTCGGCCACGTGGGAGTCAGCCACGTGGGAACAGGCTCCCTTAGCCAACAGGAATTCTTGTTGGGTGATTAACTGGAGAAGCGTTCTCAGGACCGGGGAGTGAGGGAAGCCGGGAGCTAAAGGAGGCCTCCCAGGTCATCTCCTTCAGTGTGGCCCTGCGGGAATCAGACCCAGCTTCAGGCAGCTTCCGGTCGGGGCTAGAGCCAAGTGTGGGCCGCCCTTGGACTCCTTGGAACACCTTACAGGAATGAGCGGGATAGTCAACTGTGGGCTTCACGTGTGGTTGGACGCGCTTGCACATTCGGTCCGTGCACTCGTCTGCAAACCAAGATAACAAGGGACTCATCACCCCATCTTCTCTCTGCCATTCTTATATGTTAGCATTTTTTTAGAATTGTATGCAAATGGGTTACAGTCAGCCCTCCCCGCCTGCTCTTTCACATCTGCAAATTCAACCAACCATGGTTTGAAAATAGGAAAAAAGAATTGGCGGGGCAGCAGGTGGCATGGTGGCTACAGCACTAGACTCCCACATGGCCAACTACGGTTTGAGTCCTGGGCCTGGCAGCTTGCTTTCTCACTTTCTCTATCTCTGTCTTGTGAGCGCACATGCCCTATAGCAAACTAAAAAAAAAATAATAAAATTAATTTTTAAATAATTGGTTGTGTCTATAGTGAATATTTACAGACGTTTCCATGTTGTTGTTCCTGAAACAATACAGTCTGACAAGGACTAGGTTGCATCTGCGTCGGCTCAGGTGCCACGAGGAACTCGAGATGTGCCCCGACCCGGGGGAACAGTCTAACAGGTTTCCTGAGGGAAGGAGTGAGAGCCGGGACAAGCGGCGCAGTGTTACAGCACGGACACGACACAGTGTCTTCAGGGTCGTCCATTTATTGTGGGCAGCACGGTACAGCACGGAGATGACGCATTGCGTCTATTGTGAGCGGCATGGAGACGACACAGTGCCACAGCCCTTCAGGGTCGTCCGGAGATGACACGGTGCCACAGCCCCTCAGGGTCGTCCAGGGTCGTCCACAGTCTGGAGATAACGGTGTTACAACTCTTCAGGGTCTTCAGAGTCATCTGTGTCGTCTTCCTAGTTGTCTGGAGACAGCGCAGTGTCAGCTCTTCAGGGTCGTCCAGGTCGTCTGGCGTTTGTGGGCCAGGCATCGTGGTTATATACATGCTGGTGGGCCGTGACTGGTGGAATGGAGGATTGTAAAAGGTGGGTTATGATTGGTTGCTTCTGTGGACCAATCATGAGGTGCCAGATTATGCAAATCTGAGGGATTCTAAGCTCACCAATTTACTATAGGAAGTGGCCAATCAGAGCAAGGTTTAGCCAATCATGGCAATCGTTTGCTCTCTGAGAAACCTCAGCAGGTGCGCAGCCTCCCACAGAGATGGCTGTGTGTGGGGGTGTGACAGCACGGACTACACATCTCATCTAAGGGACCTGAGTAGGATTTTGATATTTGCGCATCTTGAAACCAATCCCTTTTGAGTACAAAGGATGGCTAGCGAAACATGAAGGAGACACACAAAGGGGAGACTGGTTTGGTTTTTTTATTCTTTTTTTTTTTTGCACTGGCTTCTTGCAGCATAATTTATCTATGTTGTAGCAGTTATTAACAATTTGTTCCTTTTATTGATGAGTATAATTTCATTGTATGGAAATAACACAATTTTTCTTTCACTGTTGATGGAAATTTGGATGTTAGGGCCGGCAGGTAGTGGTGTGGTTAAGGCAGTGGACTCCCACATGGCTGAACCGTGGGCTGGGTTCGAGTCCTGGGCCTGGCAACTTGCTTTCTCACTTTTTCTCTCTCTTGCATATACCCTATAGCAAATTAAAAAATTAATTAATTGTTTAAAAAAAGAAATTTGAATTGTTCCCAGTTCAGGGTCCATCACAGACAAAGCCTCTGTGTGCATGTCTGCGCACATAAGCATCTGTGGAGAGCATGTGCTTGCCAGAGAGACAGAGAGAAAGTGAGAAATCATCCCCCCCAGGGGGATGTCCATGCTGCAATCCCTTCTCTATACTCCTTGGGATTTTGGGCACACACGCACACTCGCCTGCCATGAGATTTTTTGAGAGTTTTTTGCTATAGGGTTTGTGCACTCGCCAGAAAGACAGACAGAAAGTGAGAAATCACCCCCAGTGGGGATGGCCACGCCACAATCCCTTCTCCATCTTCCTCTTGGGATCTTGGGCATGCCTGCACACACACCCAGCATGAGTTTAAGCCACCAGGTCGGGGACTCGAACTGCAGTCGACTACATGGGAATCCAGTGACATAGCCATTATGCCAACTGCTGGTCCCACCTGCCATGAGTTTTAAGCCACCGGGTCCAGGACTCGAACTGCACTTGACTACGTGGGTGTCCAGCGATGTAACCATTGTGCCATCTGCTGGTCCAGCGTGTTTACCTTTTATGAAGCAGCCAGGCTTCCCCCAGTTCCACCATATCACCCACCAGTAGTGAATGAGTTTCTGTTCTTCCACGCGTGGCCCATGCTGGATATGGTGAATCTGTTTAAGGGTAGGCCTCATAGTGGCGTGTCTCAATTGTGGTTTTAATTTGCATTTTTTTTTGAGAGGTTTTCGCTATAGGGCGTATGCGCTCGTCAGACAGACAGAGAGAGACAGAGAGACAGAAAGCGAGAAATCACCCCCCAGGGGGGATGGTCACGCCACAATCCCTTCTCCTCCATTCTCCTCTCGGGATCTTGGGCACGCATGCACACGCGCCCGGCGTGAGTTTTAAGCCACCGGGTCCGGGACGTGAACCATGGTCGACTACATGGGAGTCCAGCGACATAGCCATTACGCTAACTGCTGGTTCCCCTAATTTGCATTTCTTTCCTCCAGTCTCCTCTTGGGATTTTTGGCATGCATGCACACATGCCCACTGGGCCCGGGACTCGAACCATATTCGACCACCGGGAGTCCAGTTACATAACCATTACACCATCTGGTCCCAAGGCCTCATGAAAGATTGATGCTGTCTCAAGAGACTGAGTGAAGGCCAGACGGTGGTGTGATGGTTAAGGTAGCTGGATCCCACATGGCCAACTAAGTGGTTTGAATCCTGGACCCAGCACTTTGAAAACCACATGGGGTGTGTATGCGTGCGCTTGTGCCCACAATCCTGAGAGGAGAAAGGAGACGGGATTTAGTGCAGCACAGCTGTCCCCCGGGTGACTCCATTCCTTCTCCTTCTTGTGAGCACACATGCCTTATGGCAAAATAGAGACAGCTCTGGCTGTCAGGAGAGGGCGGCTCCCTGGAGAGCAGGCTGTTCTAAAGCGAGTTGTCCACTCTCCGCGGCTTTCGGCCCTGGGGCCTGCGGTCTGACACCACAGGACTCCCCAGTCACCAGAATCAGAAGTCAAATAAACCCTGATTTCTTATGAATCCCCAGTGGAAGCACTCGCAGACTCATTCGCAGACCCAGATGTTTGCCCACTGCAATTGCAAGTTAATGATTCGATTATTTTTAGTAAATTTATACCAATCTCACCATCAGGTTCTGTGTGCCTTCAGTCTGCTTCAGGCACACGTGGAGGCGGTTCTCCGGGGATGAACGGCCCTTTTCTAGGCGTACAGGAGTGGAGCCATACAACACGCAGCCGCGCGGCGGCTTCGTCCTCAGGGCTCTGAGCTCGCCCACGCCGGTGCGTGTGTTTGCACTCCATTTCTGTTTCTTTTTTTTTTTTTTTTTTTTTGGAGAGGTTTTTCGCTATAGGGCGCGTGCGCTCGCCAGACAGACAGACAGAGACATAGAGACAGAAAGCGAGAAATCACCCCCCAGGGGGGAGGGTCACGCCGCAATCCCTTCTCCTCCATTCTCCTCTCGGGATCTTGGGCACGCACGCACACGCGCCCGGCGTGAGTTGTAAGCCACCGGGTCGGAGACGTGAACCGCGGTCGACTACGTGGGAGTCCAGCGACATAGCCATTACGCTAACTGCTGGTTCCCCATTTCTGTTTCTTTTTGTGGCTCAGGAGCTTCCCACTGTGTGGACGGACCACGTTTCGTTTATTCATCGACAGTTGAAGGTCGTCTGGGCTGTTTCTGGTGGGCAGCGGCAGGCGGTGGAACCGTCCGGTGGTGGCCCCACGGTGGGGCCGCTGTCGGGCAGGTGAACGTGGCTACCTCCCCTGGGAGCGGCCACGCGGTTTTCCACGCGGCCTTCGCTGTGTGCTCCCACCCGGGGGCTTCGGTCCCCGTCGCCACTTTCCTGGCAGTCCCTGCAGCTGGCATGTAGAGGAACCTCGCTGCGGTCGGGGTCGGCTCGGGTAAAGGCGTCGGCTCCGGCGGTGGGACCTGGCGGGCGCCAGCTGGGCGTCCCCGTCGCTCGGCCTGCACCAGGAGGGCCCAGGTCCGTTTCCCGCGCCCTAGGAGGGTTTCGCATTTCCCCTCCGGTTGTGTTTCTAGTGTGTGAGGGGGACAGAGGTAGGTATTTTCAACGAGGTCTCGCCCAGGCTGCGCCCTGTGCCGGCAGGGCTGGGCGGGGCTGGGACCTGAACTCCGCCTTCCACGCATCTCAGCGCCCAGCAGCAACTCGGTAGCCCTGGGCTTGCGTGGCTGGGCCGCTCTAGTTCTAGAGGCAATTTCTGAGAAGTTGTCGCTCCCACACTGCCAAGCTGCTGCCCTCCTCACATGCTTTGAGTTAAAGATTTTTTCCTCTATAGGTTTTCTCTACATTGATTTTTTTGAGATATTTTTGCCTTCAGGTGCGTACACTCACTGGAGAGACACAGAGAGACAGAAAGTCCCCAGGGGGGATGGCCACCCTGCAGTCCCTTCTCCTCCATTCTCCTCTTGGGATTTTGGGCACCCTTGCACAGGGCCTGAGTTTTAAGCCACTACATCTAGGACCCCAACCCTGGTCAACTACGTGGGAGTCCAGTGACATAGCTATTATGTCAGTTATATCCATTTTTTTCTTTTTTAACATTTATTTATTTTGATGTATTTATTGTGATCTTCAGGCTGCTGGGTCGAGGATTTAACTGTGGTGGGCCATGTGGAAGTCCAGTGCCTCAATCACCACACTCCCTGCCATCCCCTATATCCACTTTTTAAAAAATAATTATTTTCATCTAACGTTGTTTATTTTTTAAATTTGATCAGAGAGAGAGAGCGAGAGGGAAAGTGAGAAAGCAAGCCACCAGGTCCAGGACTTGAACCATGGTTGGCCATGTGGAAGTCCAGTGCCCTTAACCATCATGCCACCTGCTGGCCCCCCATATCCATTTTTCAAATGTATGTGTGCTTTGACCTAGCAATTCCACCACTGGGGATATCCCTCCATCTTTATCTATCATTGATGATCAATAGATAGAAAATACCCATTCCACACACTGTACCTGTGTGTGAAAATACAGTGACGTGGACTGCAGCATTGCTCGTAACCCCCTGACCTCCCCTCACAGAGGACCGGTGAGATGAAACATGCGCCATCTGTGTCACGTTTTGTGCTGTTGGACCCCATGACGTGAGCACAGGATTCACGCGAGCAGCAGCGAGCTTCGGTGTTCCGTGGAGAAGCACTGTGGGAGGTTCTTCCTTTCATGGTGAGAAGGGTCGCACGGGCATAAACCTAAGCCTGGACAGACACGCTTACAGAAAGTTGCCCACCAACTGCCGGAAGTAGCTGATGCCAGAGAGGCCACCTGAGACGCTAGAGCAGAAACAGGAGACTTGTTTCATAGCACACATATATTATTTTTTCAATAAAGAATCAAAAACATTTCAGCTCTTGTGTTTAGTTTTTCAAAAAAAAGAAGGGGGGGGGCAGCAGGTGATGTGGTGGTTAAGGCGCTGGACACTCCCGCATGGCCAACCATGGTTCAAGTCCTCGACCTGGTGACTTTCTTTCCTTCTTTTCTTCTCTCTCTTTCTGTGTCTCTCTCTGGTCAAATTAAAATAAATGAATGAATAAATAATTCTTTAATAAAAAAGGAAAAAATGTACTTAAAGGACAGTGTATTTAAAGCAATTATAAACAAAATTGTTGACAAATTTGTCCTTAATTTCCAGCTTCTTCTCAAAGTTTATCTTGTCCTCAGAACTGCCCACACCCTCTCTCATCCCCACCTCCTTTCTCTTAAAGGAAAAAGCGAGCCCACAGGAGGGGAGCACCCACATCCATCCAGCCCTTTCTTAACGACGAGGCCAGTCGGTTGATTCTGTGTCCGTACTAATCTGCCATTGTCGAATTGCACACACCCTCAGACAGTGTGTGATCATGTCCGCTGGACTTTCTTCACATGAAGTTCAACATTTTTTTTTTTTTTTTTTTTTGGAGAGGTTTTTGCTATAAGGCGCGTGCGCTTGCCAGACAGACAGAGAGAGACATAGAGACAGAAAGCGAGAAATCACCCCCCAGGGGGGATGGTCATGCCGCAATCCCTTCTCCTCCATTCTCCTCTCGGGATCTTGGGCACGCACGCACACGTGCCTGGCGTGAGTTTTAAGCCACCGGGTCCGGGACGCGAACCGCGGTTGGCTACGTGGGAGTCCAGCGACATAGCCATTACGCTAACTGCTGGTCCCACAGTTCAGCATTTTTCATGTCCACTTTACCACACATACTTCTCTGTGGGTTGGCTCAAGTCACTTGCCTATTCTCCTATTACAGGATTTGTCTTTAGGAGAACTCTAAGTTTTTATTTATGTCTTCTGAGAGAGAGAAAAAGATTAAGACGCTGGACACTCCCACGTGGCCGACCACGGTTCAAGTCCTGGACCTGGTGGCTTGCTTTCCCACTTTCTCTCCTTCTCTCTCTGATCAAATTAAAATGAATGAATGAATAAATTTAAAAAATTAAAAAAAAAAACAGAGAGCACCCCATTGGAGTCCCGACACTGGAGAGTCTTCCAGCCATCAGCCAGCCCTGGACCCATGGGCATGCTCAGGGAGGTCTCTGGGCTTGAACCAGGAATTTCCCATATGCAATTGCTTTGCAGGGCATTGTGTTTTACTGCTGAGCCACCATTTGGCTCCTGTGAGAAATCCGTATGTATTAAGATACTAGCTCTATACTGCGTTTGCCCATACCCCTTACTTCAAGAACTTTCTAAATTGGGACCTTTGGGCCAGCAGGTGCTGGAAGGTTGGGCCAACTGGATCCCACATGGTTAACTACACGGTTCAAGCTCTGATCCAGCGACTTGAAAAGTGTGGTAGGTATGTGTGTGTGCCCAAAATCCTTGGAGGAAATGGAGAAGGGACTGTGGTGAGGCCGTCCCCATGGGGGGTGATTTCTCAATTTCCCTCTCTGGCTCTCTCCGGTGAGCACATGTGCCCTACAGCAAACTAAACTAAAACAAAACAAAACAAAACGAAGAGTAGGGGCTCTTTTTGGTTATAAGGAACAGACGTTTATTATAGCTAACCGAAGGGAAGTGCACAGGGTTGCTGAAGAGCCCAGGGAGAGGAAAAGGAGAACTGTCACCTTATACCACCCTGAGCTGGGCTTTGCAATGGAGGTTGCCCTTCCTGTCCTTCAGAGGCCCTGACACCGCTCAATCCCCCCCCCCCCGCCCCCCCTTATCAGGCAATTGCACTTACTTTTTTTTTTTTCCCTGTAAGACACAAACAGTCACTGGAGAGAGAAGAGAAAAAGAGAGGGAAAGTGAGGAAACTCCCCCAGGGGAAAGGCCAGGCTATAATCCCTTCTTTCACGCCCCTCCTAGGGTTTCAGGCACACATGCATAAGCATCTGGCATGTTTTCCAAGCTACCAGGCCCAGGACTTGAAAAGAAAACAATCTTGTAGATTATATTATAAAGTCAGAAAACATTTAGGTCAATTTTCTTTTCTTTTCTTTTTCTTTTTTTTTTTTTTTTTTAGAGAGGTTTTTGCTATAGGGCATGTGCACTCACCAGAGAGACAGAAAGTGAGAAGTCACCCCCCAGAGGGGATGGCCACGCAGCAATCCCTTCTCCTCCATTCTCTTCTCGGGATCTTGGGCATGCACGCACACGCACCCGGCGTGAGTTTAAGCCACTGGGTCCAGGACTCGAACTGCGGTCAACTACATGGGAGTCCAGTGACATAGCCATTATGCCAACTGCTGGAACAGGGACAGAAAGAGAGGGGAAGTGAGAAAGCAAGCTGCCAGGTCCAGGACTCGAACCATGGTCAGCCATATGGTAGTCCAGTGCCCTTAGCTACTATGCCATCTACTGGTCCCCAAATGTTCACACCTTCTACATCTGAGAGCTACAAAATGGTTATTTCTTTTTAAAAAGGAATTATTTTATTTTTATTATTATTTTAATTTTCTATAGGGCACAAGTGCTCACCACAGACAGAGAGAGGGAAAGTGAGAAGGCAAGCTCTTAGGTCTAGGCTTTGGTCAGCCATGTGGGAGCCCAGCACCTTAGCCACCTTGCTGCCTGCTGCCCCCCTCAACTTATTTCTTTTAAAACATTAATACTTTGGGGCTGGATTCCCACATGACTGACCGTGGTTTAAGTCCTGGACCTGGCGGCTTGCTTTCTTTCCCTCTCTCTCTCTGTCTCTGGTCAAATTAAAAAAATAATAAATAGGGACCAGCAGTTAGCGTAATGGCTATGTCGCTGGACTCCCACGTAGTTGACCGCGGTTCGCGTCCTGGACCCTGTGGCTTAAAACTCACGCCGGGCGCGTGTGCGTGTGTGCCCAAGATCCCGAGAGAACGGAGGAGAAGGGATTGTGGCGTGACCATCCCTCCTGGGGGGTGATTTCTCGCTTTCTATCTCTCTGCCTCTCTCTGTCTTTCTGGCGATCGCACGCGCCCTATAGCAAAAACTTCTCCCAAAAAAAGAAAAGAAAAAGAACTAAATGGAATTGGAATTAAATAAATCTTTTTTTTTTTTTTTAAAGAATTATTCTATTCAACCCTATTTATTTTATTATTTACTTATTTGAATTTGACCAGAGAGGGACAGAGTGAGAGAGAGAGAAAGTGAGAAAGCAAGCCACCAGGTCCAGGACTCAAACTGCAGGTGACCATGTGGGAGTCCAGCACCCCCAATCACCATGCCACCTGCCGGGCCCCTTAAATAATTCTTAAACAAAACATTAACACTTTAATCTTTTGGATTTAAAAAAAAATCTCATTCTCATTCTTTAGTGTTTTGTCCTCAGTTTCCTCCTTCGAAGAACATTCTATTTTAGCTAAAAAAAGAAAATGCCTGTATTGAGTCCTGTTCCATCTTGGGCCAGACTCAGGAGTAGCTCAGCTCAGCTTCCCTTTTCAGGGGCTCCACACTTCACCTTCAGTCACACAGACTCAAATCCCCAGGGTCAGCTTTGGTTCCTCCTTTTCCATAGCCTCCTGAGTCCAGTGAACCATTTAAAAAAATATTCAGTTTTAGGGGCTGGCAGGTGGTGTGGTGGTTAAGGGTGCTGGACTCCCATATGGGCGACCGTGGTTCAAGTCCTGGACCTGGTGGCTCACTTTCTCACTTTCTCTCTCCCTCTCTGGTAAAATTAAAATAAATGAAGTTAAATAAAATCTTTTTTTTTTTTTGGAGAGGTTTTTCGCTATAGGGCGAGTGCGCTCGCCAGACAGACAGAGAGAGACATAGAGATAGAAAGCAAGAAATCACCCCCCAGGGGGGATGGTCACGCCGCAATCCCCTCTCCTCCATTCTCCTCTCGGGATCTTGGGCACGCACGCACACGCGCCCTGGTGTGAGTTGTAAGCCACCGGGTCCGAGACGCGAACCGCGGTCGACTACGTGGGAGTCCAGCGACATAGCCATTATGCTAACTGCTGGTTCCCAATAAAATCATTATTTAAAAAATTCAGTTTTATTTATTATTATTTTAACTTTACCAGAGAGAGGGACAGTGAGAAAGCAAGCGGCCAGCACAGGACTCAGACATCGTGGGCCACGCGGGACCCGGGAGAGTCCAGGCGTGAGTGACCTCCATGCTCCACGCCCAGCCGGCTCCAGTGGGCCAGTCTTCAGCTCCGACCTGTACTGGTTTTGTGCCCTGCCACTCCTGGAGCTGGCCTTCCACCTGCTAGAGCGGCTTCTCCGGAGGCCTGGGGGTGGGAGTGTCTCTCTTCAGACCTCTCTGGAACAGTGTCACAATATTTCCCTGAACATCTCCGCCCTGACAGAAATCTAAAATACCTCCCTACAAACTCCCTGGCTAGGTTTTCAAGACCTGACCCCCAACCCGATGCGAGCTGACCTGCCGTCACCCTCAGCCTTTCAAGCACTCCTGCACGCGGGGTTCCGAGTGCAGCCACCTTCCTGCGCTGCAGACGCTGTTCCCTCTGGAAGCCTGCCTAAACTCTCCACCCCCAGAGCTGCAGTCCTCCTGGTCCAGCTGTCTCACGCTGCCCGGCCCATTCCCTGTGAGGCGGCGCCTGGTCAGAGCCCCCTGCATTCTCTTTGGCACAGTCCCACTGTCTTTTTATTTTTAAAAAATTTGCTATAGGGCACATGTGCCCAGAGAAGGACACAGAGAAAAGCAAAGTGTGAAATCGCGTGTGGATGGCCCCTCCACCTCCTCCAGGGACTTGGGGGCTGCGCACATGCAGGTGTGTCTCTAGCTGCTGATCAGGCTCCAGCTGCGCAGGGCCACAGGGGATCCAGCTGCCTTCACCACCGCCACTGCCGCCAGTGCCGTGGCCTGCGCGGACCCACGTGTCTCTACTTCCCACTGCTGGGTGGCTCGGCTTGGCTCAGGTGTGGTTGTAACTTCGTTGCAAGTGTATGACTGGAGTGGCACCCAGAGCTTTATTCTGCTTCGAATATCCCTTCTCCAGGTAGACAGGAAAGCAGACCTCCTCCACAAGTTGGGGGCCCGAGAGGGGCCGGGTGCTACACCCCTGTCAGCACCAAACTCTGACTGCCCATCAGGTGGCAGGAGGAAGCCGGCTTCGGGGACGGGAGCTGTGTGCGCTCGCGGGTCCCAGGAGTCTGTCCACCTCACTGTTTCAGCCCTCGGTGTCCAAGCAAACAGAGGCCCTCTAAAGGTCTAGAACCACCGGGGCCTCTTCATTTTCAGGGTGCTTAATATATTACTCTTAAGGGGTGCAAATGCGGTGGCGCATCTGAAATCTCCCATTTCGCCGAGTCCCAGGGCTGTCGCCAGTGTGTCTCCGTGCCCTTTCGTCTTACTCCAGGAGACATCACGAATTGCAAGCCGACTAGCCTCGGACTCTGCCATCAGGGCTGTGTTTCAGGTAGGTGACAAGGCGGCCGCGGGCTCGGGCCCAGTGCGATGACTCTGCAGGAACTCGGCGCCCGCCTGCGCAGCCTGTGCAGGCGACGCGGGCCAGGCGGCTTGTGCGGGGTCCCGCGGGCGCCCCGGCCCGACAAAAGGTCTTTCCTGGTGGCCGACCGCACCGCCCGCCCTTTCCGCCGGCTGCCATTAGCCCCCTTGGCGAACCGTGCGGATGCCGCCCGGGGTCCGGTCGCCAGGCAGCAGGGCGGAGGAGCACCCCGGGCGCAGGCCGACCCTGCCGGCCGCGCGCCGACTAAGGCACCAGAGCAACGCGGCGCGGGAACGCCGGCCGAGCGCGCCCCGTCCCGCCCCAGGGCGCGCGCCCGGGCCCCCACCGCGGCCCGCCCCCTCACCTTCCGCCCAACCAACAGCCACTTCCTGCCTCACTCTCGGCCAATCCTCACGCTCCACGAAGAATAGCCCTAGGGGGCGTATGGGAAGGTGCGTGGAGCGATGGCCACGCCGACCAACCGGATATCGGGGCTTGCGCGGGGGGGCGGGACTTGGCGCTGCAGAAAGCTACTCAGGAGCGAGGGGCGGGCGCAGGGCCGGGCTCTGTGCGGTGGGGCTCGCTCGCGCGGCAGCGGCAGCCGAGGCCTTTTGGTTCTGCGGCACGTGACGGTCGGGCCACCTCCGCCGCGGTCTCCACTGCAGCGCGGGACCAGGTGTGCGGGCGGGAGAAGGCGCGGGCTCGGCTGGCGGTCCCCAGGAGGCTCGGGGTGAGACGGGGGCCTGTGGCTTTCTCGGGCCTGCGAGGACCCCGGGGGGCCTGAGAGCGCCGCGCCGCGGCGGAGGGGTCGGGCGTGGCCGGGGGCCGAGGGTCGGGCCGGCTTTCGAGGGCGCAGGCCCCGGCGGACGCACGGGCGGTGAGCGGCGAGGCCCGAATCCGGGCCGCTTGGGTTGTGTTGAGCCAGGCCCAGGCCGCGCCGCTGGGGTCGGGAGGCGTGGCAGGTGCCCTGCAGCCTCCGGCGACCTCTGGGACAGCCAACTTACTATTGCAGCTCGGCCTCTGGGGCCTCGTTGGGCCTCCTTTTGGCTTCCTGGACAGTCGGGGTGGGCTGGAGTAACCCGGTAAAAGTCTAAGACGGGATCGGGCCTAGCAGTCCCCCGAGCAGTAGGGAGAGCTTATGCTAGACCGAGAGAGAACATTTAGGATTAACGTTACAGGTTCGGTATTTGGAAACGTAAACCCAAAGCGAAGTCTGGACCCAGCAGGTTGCAGGGTGAGGAGAATGTACTAGAACCGCGCAGTGGTGGAAACTTGGGTCTTCCCCTCTGGGTGGGGAGTGAGCCAGTTGAGGATTCCCCGGACAGTGAAAGCAGGGCAGCACCCTCAAGCTCTGGGCACCTGTTCTTACAGCGAAGGAGACAGAGGTCTCTAGATAGGAAATGACTGCCCCAAGGTCATCCACTCAGTAAGTCACACTGGGAGTGTGGGAGAGGGCTGGGCAGTTGCAGTGTATTGGTTGCCTCTGGTTCGAATCCCTCGGCCATTTGTTGCATGAGCTTGGGCAGTTCTTTTACGCTTTGTGCCCCCCAGTTCTTGCCAAGTTGCATACATAATACCTGGTGGACTGGAGGAATGAATTGTGTATAAAACAGGGCAGGGAAGTCTGATTCAGAACTGCTGGGGACAGCTCTCCCAGTAGGGCGCTGTATTCGGAAGGCCCTTGGCCAACTCTGCTTGCATCCTTCTGGGCTGACATTTAGGGTGACAGGAGAGAGGGTCTGGTCCTTGTGGAGTATCTATTGGGCATGAAACCCAGCGAGCGATTGCTGGTGGAGGGAGGCTAAATCAAGCTGATTATTAAAGCGAGAGGACAAAGGTGAAGCGCAGTGAGGCCTCCTTACCTGGAGTTTAGGAAATGGCAGATTTTACTCAAGTTTGTAAGAAGTAGAGTCTTTTAAAGGGGAGGATCGTATTGATCTTTAAAGTCATTCCATGCCTCAGTCTTCCAGCAGCGTGGGAGGGCTGGGAGTAGCATCAACTGCACGGTGCACGCGTGCTCAGTCGTGTGGCCTCCCGAGGCAGAGGGCAGGTGGCAGTTCTCATAAGCCAGGCTGCACAGACAAGCCAGGTCACTGGGCCAGGAGAAGGCTAGAGTGAGAGCGAATCAGAGCGAGTGTCCCACAGTCACCTCTTCTCACTCAAAACGGGCGTTGGCACCCCCCCACACCTTACTATCTTAACCCGACAGGCCAGCGAGCACGTTATCTGGGAAGGGCGTTTGGACAGGGTCCTCGCTGCAGGTCACTGTGTGTCCTTTTGATTACAGGGTTCACTTTCCCCTGTGAGATAAGTTGAGGGAAGAAGTGGCAGTTGGTAAGCCTAAATGGAGGTGTGCAGCGTAACCGACTGCCTTGGCTCCCACATCTGTAAGTGGGCTGCGAGGTCTCCTGATTGGTGCCTCACCTTTAGGGGCCATTGGGAGGGGCAAGTCAGATGGCAGCATAAAGCCCCTTGGGAAGCTAAGGAGGGAGGGTGCAGCTGGGGGCAGCTCGGGGCTCCTAGAAGGACGGCAGTGCCGACGGTCCATGGCTGCGGCTCACCGGGAAGCTTGTCCGGAGGTGCTGGTTGGGTGCTTTGTCAGATTGCAGGTGAACATTCAGGGTAAGCCTAACTGCGCAGCAAAGTGATTTGGAAAATTTTCTTTTTTTGGAGAGGTTTTTGCTATAGGGCGTGTGCGCTCACCAGAAAGACAGACAGAGAGACAGAAAGTGAGAAATCACCCCCCAGGGGGGTGGCCACACTGCAATCCTTTCTCCTCCCTTTTCCTCTTGGGATCTTGGGCACGCATGCACACATGCCCAGTGTGCTCGCCCGGAGTGAGTTTTAAGCTACTGGGTCTGGGACTCGAACAGCAGTTGACTACATGGGAGTCCAGCAACATAGCCATTACACTCACTGCTGGTCCCGGAGATTTTGTTTTTTAAAGAGTTTGAAGAATCTTCAGTGTGTGTCTTGAGTACTACGTAGTGTATAGGAAGCAACATGCTACAGGGGAAAAAATATCAATTCTTTTTTTTTTTTTTTTTTTTTTTTTTTTTTAAAGGTTTTCGCTATAGGGTGCATGTGCTCACCAGACAGACAGAGAGAGACAGAGACAGAAAACGAGAAATCACCCCCCAGGGGGGATGGTCACGCCGCAATCCCTTCTCCATTCTCCTCTCGGGATCTTGGGCACGCACTCACACGCGCCCGGCGTGAGTTTTAAGCCACCGGGTCCGGTCCCTTTTCCTCCATTTTCCTCTCAGGATCTTGGGCATGCGTGAAGTTAAGCCACGGGGTCCAGGACTCGAACCTCGGTTGACTGCGTGGGAGTCCAGCGACATAGCCATTACACTAACTGCTGGTCCCAAGTATCAGTCTATTTTTAAGTGGATGAGCATTTACAAGAAGACCACTTTGAGTTTTATGTATTGTTCCCCTCTCCATGTTTTTATTTTTTAAAATAATTACTTAATTTTATTTCTCATTATTAATATTTTCTAATTTGCTACAGGGTATGTGTGCCCACCAGAGAAAGAAAAGGAACATGAGAAAGCAGGCTGCAAGGTCCAGGACTTGAACCGTGGTTAGCCATGTGGGAGTCAGGCGCCTTAACCACTATGCCACCTGCCGGCCCCATATTTTTATTTTTCAATTAGATGCACAGGGCAATAAAATTGGAAAGTACAAAAAATGTAGTAAAAGGGTTTCTCTCTGGCTAGAATTGAACCTTTTTGAGTGGATTCTTTCTAATCTAAGAGTATTTACCTTAAACTCAGTTTTGGAGGAACCAGCAGGTGACAAAGTGGTTACATCGATGGTTCTGGTCCCAGACCCTTTGGCTTGAAACTCATGCTGGGCGCAAATGGAGGAGAAGGGATTGAGGCATGGCCATCCCCCCTGGGGGGGAGTAATTTCTCGCTTTCTGTCTCTCTGTGTCTGTCTGTCTGGTGAACGCATGCACCCTATAGCAAAAAGAAATCTATAAAAAAAAACAAAAAAAACTCAGTTTTGGAATCATTATGGTTTGAGCACAGGTATGACTGGGCAACATCTGGTACTAGGGAAAAGCGTCGTTAGTGTCGCCTGTACGCACCCAGTGTGCTCGTGAGCAGTTCACAGGCATTTGGTTTCTACAGCAGCCGGGAAAGGGAGACACTGCTGTTACCGTCTTAGAGATGAAGAGGTCAGTGATTCACCCAAAATGACAAGTTGCCGAGTAGCCATGACCTGTTTCACTGCATGCATTCCACTGTCCTAGCTGTGACCTCGACGGATTATGGAATTTCTTTTAGCTTTTGTTTTCTCATGTGTAAAGTGGGGTTGATAGAATTTCTTGGGGTTCTCGTAAGGATAACTAGACTGTAAGGTGTCCAGAACCCATAAAACTGAAAAATCTTAAAAGTATATTAGATGAATGGATAGCTTAAATAAAAGGAAGACTGCCTCCCCCCCTCTTTTGATTACACACTGCCTGTTTATACAGTCACTTAATACTTTTTCAAAACCAAAACAGACATCATCATCTCTTTTGTTCCTCTTTCTGATTTCTCATGGAATAAGAGGAAATATAGTTGGAATTTCTTGATTTCTTTTCAGAGACAAAGTCACAGAAAAGCCAAAGAACCAAGTGGCTTCAGTTCTGCCAGATACTTAAGGAAGAAATAGCACTGCCCCTTCACACAGTTGAGAAATGGGGCCTGGATTGGGGGAGCACTTCTTAACTCATTCTGTGAGGCCAGTATTACCCTGATAGCAAAATAAGACAAAGATTTCATAAGAAAGGAAAAACATGGGCCAATAACTTTCTGAAAATGGATGCAAAAATCTTGAGTAAAACTAGCAAACTAAATCCAGTAACATGTGAAAGAGGATGATTACACCAGGACCAGCTGGGAGTTATTCTAGGAATGCAAGGTTGGTGCGACATCTGAAGATGAAGGAAGGACAGAAATCACGTGATCATCTCAGTAGACCAAAAATAAGAAAAAGACCCTTTTATGATAAATACTCAGCAAGCTAGAACTAGAACTTCAGCCTGCTTTAGAGATAGACATAATCTCTTTATTTGAAAAGGTAAAACGTAAGTGTAAAATACCTTGAATATGGTTTGAGCCCCTACTTGTTTTTTATTTCTTTCATGGAAGAGAGAGAGGGGGAGACCGGTATCCTTGACAGGGTCTTCACAGCACAGTCCACCCCAGCCTTTAACCACCCCTGGATCAGGAGCACATCTGTGCCCAGCATACTTACAGGGTCTTTGACCCTTTCCATGTGGGATTGCCTCACAGAGTTTTGTATTTTTTTCATGTCGTCATCTGTCCCTCCCCCATTTGTTTTAAACATCTTTTTTTCTGAATGGACTCTTTAAGGAGAGTTTCTGCCTTAGATATCTCACACTGAGAAGTGGCAGATTTAGCATTTCTTTAATGCTGACCATTCCTAAAGTCGATCTGCATAGTCATCTAGGTTTGCTGAAGCTCCATGCAGAGATGCCTACTCACCTTAGAAAAACAGAATCGGGGACCAGCAGGTGGCATGGTGGTTAAGGCACTGGATACTCCCACATGGCTGACCAAGGTACAAGTCCCGGACCTGGTGGCTTGCCTTCTCACTTTCCCTCTCTCTCTGGTCAAATTGAAATAAATGAATAAATAAAATTAAGGAAAAATAAAAAAGAAAAAAAAAGTACGTTCAGTTGAAGTCTCATACATTATTATTTCTTACTTAAACTTTTTTTTAAGAATTATTTAACTTTATTATTTATTTGTTTATTTTCATTTGACTAGAGAGGGACAGAGAGAGAGATAGAGAGGGAAAGTGAGAAAGCAAGCCGCCAGGTCCAAGACTTGAACTGCGGTTGGCCATGTGGGAGTCCAGCGCCCTTAACCACCACACCACCTGCTAGCCCCCAACTTTATTTATTTCTTTGTTTACTTATTTTAATTTGACCAGAGAGGGTAAGAGAGAAAGTGAGAAAGCAAGCCGCCAGGTCCAGGACTAGAACCACTGTTGGCCATGTGGGAGTCCAGTGTCCTTAACTATCACGCTACCTGCCGGCCCAGTCTCCTGAGTGTTATTAGATGTGTATAGTAAAGCAATACACATGTTCCTGTCTTTGCAGTATGCTGAGAACAGAGTTGTAGTTTAAGAAATTTAAACTTGGAGAAACTCATAAAGAAAAGTAGTTGGTGACGAAGCAGGAAAAGAACAGGCAAACATGGAAGTTCCCATATCCAGAATGCTAAAGATGTGTTTCCACTGCTGCAGACGAGCTACAGAAGTCACATGATGTAATCGGGAAAGTGAGTTTTCCTTGTTACATAAAATATCCAGCCTGTTATGTAAAACCATCTGGACATTAGATCTGTTGGTGAAGTATGAGAATGTATAGTGTATTCACTATGGTTGTGTCGATAAGAATACCGTTCAAGGGAACCAGCAGTTAGTGTAATGGCTATGTCGCTGGACTCCCACGTAGTCGACCGCGGTTTATGTCCTGGACCCGGTGGCTTACAACTCACGCCGGGCGCGTGTGTGTGCGTGCCCAAGATCCCGAGAGGAGAATGGAGGAGAAGGGATTGTGGCGTGACCATCCCCTGGGGGGTGATTTCTCGCTTTCTGTCTCTCTGTCTCTCTCTGTCTGGCAAGCGCATGCGCCCTATAGCGAAAAAAATCTCTCCAAAAAAAAAAGAATACCGTTCAAAGGACAAACCTCTGGAGTGTGACTGAGTCTAAAGCACTGGACTTCACAGGCTTCTATTTACTTGCCAGAGGATGCGGGCGCGCACTGGGGAGAGTGTGCCTGTGCGTGCACCTCCATGGGGGTGGCCACACTGCGGTCCTGTCCCTCAGGAACTGGAGCATGCATGCACATGTGCCTCGTGTGTTTTCCAAACTGCGGGGTGCGGATTCGAACTGGATAGCCAAGTGGGGCCCTGCTCCCCATGCTTGGTTTCTAACTGCTGCACAACAGGCCCTCTTTTTTATTTTTACTTTTTTTTTGCCAATGAGAAATAAATTTGTTTATTCCTATAGTGTAAAAATCTATGCTTCAGGGTTCAGTGAACTCTTGGAAAGCATCTTCTGCATCCTACTGGTTGTGGAAGCATTTCCCGTGCAAAAAGTTGTTGAGACGTTTAAAGAAGTGGTAGTCAGTTAGCGAGGGGTCAGGTGAGTATCGGATGAGGCAGAACTTCCCAGTCCAGTTCATTCGACGTTTGAAGACCTGGCTGTGCGACGTGCAGTTGGGCCGGGAGGAGAACCCAGCCCCTTCTGCGGACTGTGCTGGCTGCAGGCGTTGCGGTCTTCGTGCATCTCGTCAGTTTGCTGGGCACACTTCTCAGATGAGTGACCGTGACCTTTTTTGGTGCAAGTTTGTCTTTTAGAAGTGCTTTGGAGCTTCATTTCAGTCCAGCCACTAAGCTGGTCATCACCAGTTGTATAAAATCCACATTCACCTCATGTTACAAGCCAATCAGTAAGTGGTTTGTTGTGTAGACTAAGAGAAGACAACACTTCAAAAAGACAATTTTTAAAAATTTCTGATCAGCTCATGAGGCACCAACTTACTGAATTTTTTCACCATCCTAATTTGCTTCAAATACCAAACAATGCAGAACAGTAGACGTTGAGTTCTTCAGCAACTTCTTGCACAGTTGTAGGAGGATCAGCTTCGGTGATTGCTCTCAGTTGGTCGTTGTCGACTTCCGATAGCTGGTCTAACACCACTTCCACAGTTTGCACATCTGTGTGACCGAGGGCTTCAGCCTCGATGTTTTCCTGCTCGAGAGCGGCTGTCCATCCCGCTGCACGACCCGGCATGCACGGCATGCTGACGGTGCCCTACGGCACGGTGCACATCAACTGCATAGACAAGCTGGAGACCAGCGGCGAGCCTAAGTTTATTTCCTTAATGAAAAAGAGACCCCTTCACACTACAGGCCACTGCTAGCCTCAGCTGGTGTGCGTGCCGGGCATGCACTTGACGCTCCCACGTGGCTTCAGCGTCACTGCGTACTGGTAACCCCATACCTCCTGGCTGGCCTGTTTTCCTGACAGGCCTTTGAGGCAGAGGTACTGTTAGCCTACTGGTGAAATAGGGCAGGGAGGGCCCAGGAAGGTACGCAAGTTGGCTGTGGCCACTCGGAGGGCAGGAGGGGGCTAGAATGCAGGTTCCTTGGCCCAACAGGTTATTCCACCACACGTACTGTGCTGTCTCGTGTGTAAGGAAGTGTTTTTGAACCTTTATTTTTTTCTTTTTTGCTAAACGGTGTGTGCATTCACCAGAGAGGGAGAGGAGGAAGCACCCTCTATGGAGAGTGGTCAGTCTGCAATCCCTTCTCCTCCATCTCTGCCTCCATTTGGGATTTGGGGTGTGCACTCACAGGAACCTCACACGAGAACCCCCTGTGTTTCCCAGGCTGCCAGGTCCAGGATCCCAACCATGCGGTTGGCCATGATCCAGCCGCGTTCACCACATCACTGTTCCCTAAAGCTGGTTTCTGCACAACTTGGATTAGCTCTCAATAACTGTCTTCTCTGATCCCAGGAATACTTTCCTTTTAGTGTTTGCTGTAGGGCACGTGCACTCACTGCGGGGGCAGAGAGAGGGAGGCTGCGAGACCACGCCGCCCCTGCCACAGGCCCTTTTTTTTGGAGAGGTTTTTGCTATAGGGTGCGTGCGCTCGCCAGACAGACAGAGAGAGACAGAGAGACAGAAAGCGAGAAATGACCCCCCAGGGGGGATGGCCAAGCCGCAATCCCTTCTCCTCCATTCTCCTCTCGGGATCTTGGGCACGCACGCACACGCGCCCGGCGTGAGTTTTAAGCCACTGGGAACTGTGGTTGACTACATGGGAGCCCAGCGACATAGCCATTATGCGAACTGCTGGTCCCCACAGGCCCTTTTCATTCTCCTCTCGGGCCCCGGCATGCTCCCAGTGCCGGCCTTGTGGACCCAGCACCTTAGCTGCCACACCACCGCTGACCTGAAGTCCCCTTCAGTCCTTGGTGATGTTAGAAGATTATCACGTTTATGGTGGTTTTTAATTGCTGGCACTTCTGAAGGTCCCTGACTGGTGATTTGGCCAGGGCAGGCATGTCGCAAGGACACACTTGGAGAACTGTCGCAGGTCCAGCTCTGTCCTGGTTATGAGTTACACACGCGTATTGTGTGCATCCTGGGTCAGAGACGCTGCTGTGAAGTTTGAGGTCCCCCTCCGTGATGAAAGTTAGAGGGTTGTATTAGAGGGTGGGGAGTGTGTGTGTGCTAGAGGGAGGGCGGGAGAGAGGCTTCTAGAAAACTAGTAAGTGAAGGTCTTCAAGATGAGAATGACTGCGTCCAGGCAGAAAGTCCGAGAGGGAGCCTGCCCCGTGGATGGTCTTAGGAACTGGAGGGCATTGCCCTCGAGGGGCTGTAATCTGTCTTGATACAAGTTATGAAGTAGGAGAGAATGATAGGAAATTTTTTTAAATAATAATTTCATTTATTTGTTATTACTATTATTTTTTAAATAATTATTTTTATTTAACTTTACTATTATTATTATTATTCAGTTTAAACAGAGAGAGAAGAAAAATGAGAAAGCAAGCCACCAGGTCTGGGACTTGAACCATGGTTGGCCATGTGGGAGTCCAGCACCTTGAATCACCACATCACCTTCCAGCCCCTTTATTTGTTATTATTTTAAAAAATTTGACCAGAGGGAGAGACAGAGAGAGAGGGCAAGTGAGAAAGTGTATCGCCAGATCTGGGATTCAAAGCACGGTCAGCCATGTGGGAGTCCAGGGCCTTAACCATGACACCACCTGCCGGCCCCTGTGGTATTTGTTTAGTACAAGAAAATGCTAATTCATTTAGCAGTAATTTTCTTGTATTCCTGGGTGTTCCAAATCTAGTGACCATGCGCCGTGGTTTTGGGGCAAAGGCACTGTGCCGTTTGCTTGTTTGCTTTTTTTTTTTTTTTTTTTTTTTTTTTTTTTTTTGAGAGGTTTTCACTATAGGGCACGTGCGCTCGCCAGACAGACAGAGACAGAAAGCGAGAAATCACCCCCCCAGGGGGGATGGCCACGCCGCAATCCCTTCTCCTCCATTCTCCTCTTGGGATCTTGGGCACGCACGCACACACGCCCTGGCATGAGTTTTAAGCCACCGGGTTCGGGATGCGAACCGCGGTCGACTACGTGGGAGTCCAGAGACATAGCCATCACGCTAACTGCTGGTCCCCTGTGCCGTTTGCTTTTTTTTTTTTTTTTTGAGAGGTTTTTCGCTATAGGGCGCGTGCGCTCGCCAGACAGACAGAGAGAGACATAGAGACAGAAAGCGAGAAATCACCCCCCAGGGGGGATGGCCACGCCGCAATCCCTTCTCCTCCATTCTCCTCTCGGGATCTTGGGCACGCACGCACACGCGCCCGGCGTGAGTTGTAAGCCACCGGGTCCGAGACGCGAACCGCGGTCGACTACGTGGGAGTCCAGCGACATAGCCATTACGCTAACTGCTGGTTCCCCCGTTTGCTTTTTCAAGTTTATTTTTTTCCATGAGCAAGAGAAACAGCAACCCTAGCAGGGTCTCGGAGCCCCGCCCGCCTGCCGCAGCCAGGCCCAGGCACCGGCAGCTGTGAGCCTGCTGCTCAGGAGGTCGCTGAGCATCACGCAGGACCTTGCCGTGTGGGTCGGCGGCAGAGGGCTCCGGCCACCGTCTGGCGCCATGCTGTTTGTTTGTTAAGAGCATCATTGCTCTTTTCTTGAGCTGCTGTTATTTCCTTTTGATTGTCTCAGAAACTGGGTGACAGTAGAGCAAAGGTGGTGCGTGCGTCAGGGTCTGTAAAGGCCAGGTAAGTGGAGACGGAGACTGGGGAGGGCGGCCTGCGAGGTCCCCTTACTCTTACACACGAAGGTACGTGAAGAGTTAGTGTGTCTTTCAGACAGCTGTGTAGAATTGGCCGGAGAGGTGCAGACGGGAAGTCAGACCTTGGCAGTGTGACCTTGGTGAGGCGTGCTCGGGCCTTAACACTTCCTCAGAAAGGAAGGTAGTAGGTACACCAGACTCTTCAGGTGTATTTCAGCTCCAGGATTTTAACAATTATCTATTTAATTTTTTGGAGAGGTTTTTGCTGTAGGGCACTTGCACTTGTCAGAAAGACAAGAGAGAGACAGAGAGACAGAAAGTGAGAAATCATCTCCCTGGGGGGATAGCCACACAATCCCTTCTCCCCTTGGGATCTTGGGTATGCATGCACACGCACCCAGCTTGAGTTTAAGCTACCGGGTCCGGTACTCGAATCGTGGTCAACTACATGGGAGTCCGGTGATATAGCCATTATGCCAACTGCTGGTCCCAGCTCCAGGATTTTTTTAGGGGGGAGATGGGAAATCATCCATTGGAGATAAAATAATGGAGAGGTCAGCAGGGGACGTGGAGGTTGAGGTTCTGAATCCCACATGACCCACTCTTTGGTTTAAGTCCCAGACCCAGTGCCTTAAAAAAAAACATGCTGGGTGCATGTGCATGCTTGTCCAAAATCTCGAGAGGAGAATGGAAGAGAGGGGATTGTAGTGCTGCCATCCCTCCTGGGATGGTGATTTCTCATTTCCCACCTCCTGGTCTCTTTCTCTGTTGTGAGTGCAGTGGCAAAGATGTAATAATAATAATAACAGAGCATCTTTCTTTTTTAAAAAAAATAATTATTTGATTTACTTTTATTTATTTATTTTAATTTGACCAGAGAGGGACAGAGAGAGAGAGAGAGAGAGAGAGAAAGTGAGAAAGCCAGCTGCCAGGTCTGGGACTCGAACTGTATTTAGCCGTGTGGGAATCCAGCACCCTTATCCACCATGCCATCAGCTGGCCCTCATCTTTTTTAAAAACCTATATTTTTTAGGATAGTTACTGATTTACAGAAAAACTAAGGTCTGGGGCCAGCATGTAGCATGGTGGTTAAGTCACTAGACTCCTACATAGTTGAAAGCGATTTGAGTTCTGGACCTGGCAGTTTGAAAACCACATGGGCTCGTGTCTGTGCACGCCCAAAATCCCAGGAGGAAAGTGGAGAAGAGATTGCGGTGTGACCATCTTCCTTTGGGGGTGATTTTTCATTTTCCCTGTCACTGTCTGTCCCGGCTGGCACATGTGCCCTATGGCAGAAATGTTGAAGAAAAAAATGCTGCAAAGGTAGCCCAGAGGGTGCCTGCATCCCTCACACCCAGTGTTCTCCTATGGTTAACTTGCATTGGTGTGATGCCTCCCTTACTTCATGAACCACCACTGAAACCCAGTGGGTACTGCTTGTAACTGAGGCTCCGTACAGAGTCCAGTCTCGCACCTCTTCCGTCCCAGGGTGCCATGTTACATCTAGTTACCCTGTGTCCTCAGGCTGCTCTTGGTCATCTAGTTACCCTGTGTCCTCAGGGTCTGCTCTTGGTCATCTAGTTACCCTGTCTCCTCAGGGTCTACCCTTGGTCATCTAGTTACCCTGTCTCTCAGTCTACCCCTCAGCTGCTCTTGGTCATCTAGTTACCCTGTGTCAGGATCTACCCTTGGTCATCTAGTTACCCTGTGTCCTCAGGCTGCTCTTGGTCATCTAGTTACCCTGATCTACCCTTGGTCATCTAGTTACCCTGTCTCCTCAGGGTCTACCCTTGGTCATCTAGTTACCCTGTCTCCTCAGCTGCTCTTGGTCATCTAGTTACCCTGTGTCCTCAGGGTCTGCTCTTGGTCATCTAGTTACCCTGTCTCCTCAGGGTCTGCTCTTGGTCATCTAGTTACCCTGTCTCCTCAGCTGCTCTTGGTCATCTAGTTACCCTGTCTCCTCAGGGTCTACCCTTGGTCATCTAGTTACCCTGTGTCCTCAGGCTGCTCTTGGTCATCTAGTTACCCTGTCTCCTCAGGGTCTACCCTTGGTCATCTAGTTACCCTGTGTCCTCAGGGTCTGCTCTTGGTCATCTAGTTACCCTGTCTCCTCAGCTGCTCTTGGTCATCTAGTTACCCTGTCTCCTCAGGGTCTACCCTTGGTCATCTAGTTACCCTGTGTCCTCAGGCTGCTCTTGGTCATCTAGTTACCCTGTCTCCTCAGGCTGCTCTTGGTCATCTAGTTACCCTGTCTCCTCAGGGTCTGCTCTTGGTCATCTAGTTACCCTGTCTCCTCAGGCTGCTCTTGGTCATCTAGTTACCCTGTCTCCTCAGGATCTACCCTTGGTCATCTAGTTACCCTGTGTCCTCAGGTTATCTCAGCCTCTTGGTCATCTAGTTACCCTGTCTCTCTCACCCTTGGTCATCTAGTTACCCTGTCTCCTCTTGGTCATCTAGTTACCCTGTCTCCTGATCTACCCTTGGTCTCAGTGTCCTCAGGATCTACCCTTGGTCATCTAGTTACCCTGTGTCCTCAGGCTGCTCTTGGTCATCTAGTTACCCTGTCTCCTCAGTCATCTAGTTACCCTGTGTCCTAGGCCTCTTGGTCATCTAGTTACCCTGTCTCCTCAGGATCTACCCTTGGTCATCTAGTTACCCTGTCTCCTGATCTCTTGGTCATCTAGTTACCCTGTCTCCTGATCTACCCTTGGTCATCTAGTTACCCTGTGTCCTAGGCTGCTCTTGGTATCTAGTTACCCTGTCTCCTCAGCTGCTCTTGGTCATCTAGTTACCCTGTGTCCTCAGGATCTACCCTTGGTCATCTAGTTACCCTGTGTCCTCAGGATCTACCCTTGGTCATCTAGTTACCCTGTGTCCTCAGGCTGCTCTTGATCATCTAGTTACCCTGTCTCCTCAGGCTGCTCTTGGTCATCTAGTTACCCTGTCTCCTCAGGATCTACCCTTGGTCATCTAGTTACCCTGTCTCCTCAGGATCTACCCTTGGTCATCTAGTTACCCTGTCTCCTCAGGATCTACCCTTGGTCATCTAGTTACCCTGTGTCCTCAGGATCTACCCTTGGTCATCTAGTTACCCTGTGTCCTCAGGCTGCTCTTGGTCATCTAGTTACCCTGTCTCCTCAGCTGCTCTTGGTCATCTAGTTACCCTGTCTCCTCAGGGTCTACCCTTGGTCATCTTTGTATCCTGTCTCCTCAGGCTGCTCTTGGTTGAGACAGTTTTTCAGACTTACTTTTATTTTTTTAGATAATTTTTTATTTTATTTATTATTGTTATTTCAAATTTGACCAGAGAGAGAGGGAAAGTGAGAAAGCAAACCACCAAGTCCTGAACTCGAACCATGGCTGGCCGTGCGGGAGTCCAGCCCAGCCACCATGCATGCTGCCTGCTGGCCCCCAGATTTATTTATTTATTTTTTTTCTTTTTTTTTTGGAGAGGTTTTTGCTATAGGGCGCGTGCGCTCGCCAGACAGACAGAGAGAGACAGAGAGATAGAAAGCAGGAAATCACCCCCCAGGGGGGATGGCCACACCGCAATCCCTTCTCCTCCATTCTCCTCTCGGGATCTTGGGCACGCACGCTCACGCGCCCGGCGTGAGTTCAAGCCGCCGGGTCCGGGACTCGAATCGTGGTCGACTACGTGGGAGTCCAGCAACATAGCCATTACGCTAACTGCTGGTCCCAGCCCCAGACTTATTTTTGACCATCTTGATGGTTCTGAGCACAATTGGGTAGGGATTTTGTAGAATGTTCTTCTCTTGGGATTTGTCGGATGCTTTTCTCAGTAGAGTTAGAACATGGTTTGTGCGGGAGACCACAGGGTTACAGTGTACTACCTGTGTGACCTTGTGTCACGTAGCAAGGGTGTGTTCTGTCACACCCATCACTGTTGGTGGCGACCTTGATCTGCGTACTAGGGTGTGCACGAGTTCATGGGGTATCTCCAGTTCCTCTGTACCAGACGGATCCCTCCAGCTTCTTCTCCTCCATGCCCGTTCACTCTCTGGCAGAGGAAAGGGCTGCCAGCCCTGCCCCACTGGTTCAGTTAGGGCGCAGGTAGAGCGTGTGAGCCTTGTACCTGTCTGCTGTGGAGGGCAGGCCTGAGCCAGACAGCGCTCTCTACAGTCTTCAGGTCAGCTCTTCCCAGGGTTACGGAAGTAAGCGCCTTTCCCTCCTTGTCTTCCATGAGGTGGTTTTATAGATTTATAATGAATCTAGATGCTATGTTCCAAATGCTATCCTCAGGTTCTTTGACCTCCTAAACAACTTTTTTTTTTTTTTTTTTTTTGAGAGGTTTTTGTTATAGGGCGGGTGCGCTCACCAGAGAGACCGAGATAGAAAGCAAGAAATCACCCCCCAGGGGGGATGGCTACGCCACAATCTCTTCTCCATTCTCCTCTCGGGATCTTGGGCACGCACGCACATGCGCCCAGCATGAGTTTAAGCCACTGGGTTCAGGACTCGAACTGCACTTGACTGCATGGGAGTTCAGTGACATAGCCATTACACTAACTTCTGGTCCCAACAACTTTTTTTTTAAAGAATTATTTATTTAACTTTATTTATTCATTCATTTATTTTAATTTGACCAGAGAGAGAGAAAGTGAGAAAGCAAGCCACCAGGTCCAAGACTCAAACGTGGTTTGCCATGTGAGAGTGTCCAGTGCCTTAGCCACCATGCCCTCTACTGGTTCCCACCTCCTAAACAACTTTTTTTTTTTTTTTTTTTTTTTTTTTTTTGAGAGGTTTTTGCTATAGGGCGCGTGTGCTCACCAAGAAGACAGAGAGAAAGTGAGAAATTGCCTCCCAGGGGGGATGGCCATGCCTCAATCCCTTTTCCTCCATTCTCTTCTCGGGATCCTGGGCACACATGGCGTGCCCGGCATGAGTTCAAACCACCGGGTCCAGGACTCGAACCACGGTCGACTACATGGGAGTCCAGCGACATAGCCATTACGCTAATAGCTGGTCCCACTTTCTAAACAACTTTTTAAAAAATGTTTATGGGGGCCGGCAGGTGGCGTGGTGGTTAAGGGTGCTGGACTTCCACACAGCCAACCACGGTTTGAGTCCCAGACTTGGCGGCTTGCTTTCTCTCTCTCTGTCCCTCTTTGGTCAAATTAAAATAAATAAATAAAGTCAAAAAAAGTAATTCTTAAAAAAAAAAAAAAAAAAAAAAAAAGGTTCATGCCCTGGGGCCAGGCAGTGGCACGCAGCGGGGATGGTGTTGGACTCGCCTGCTGAGTGTTACCGTGGGGTAGGTACAGCCAGGTTGAACAGGTAGTGGAGTCTTCATCGACTCTTTAATTTTTTTTCTTTTTTTTGGACAGGTTTTTGCTATAGGGCGCGTGCGCTTGCCAGACAGACAGAGAGAGACAGAGAGACAGAAAGTGAGAAATCACCCCGCAGAGGGGATGGCCAGGCCGCAATCCCTTCTCCATTCTCCTCTCGGGATCTTGGGCACCCACACACATGCGCCCGGCATGAGTTTAAGCCACGGGGTCTGGCTGGGACTCGAGCCGCGGCTGACTACATGGGAGTCCAGCGACATAGCCATTACACCACCAACTGCTGGTCCGGGCACTTTTAAGTGTGCCATGAGGCACATGTGCTTGCCGAAGAGAGACCGAGAGAGAGAGAGACCACTGGAGGGGTGGCCACCCACGGTTCCTTGCTACCCCTTCTCAGGGTTTCGTGTAAACTTGCACACACACACCATGTGTGTTTTTCAAGCCACTGGGTGTGGGGCTCGAACCACACAGTTGGCCGTGTGGAATCCAGCCACCTTACCCTCCATACCACCTGCTCGTCCTATGTGCACAGTTCAGTTTTCAGGTGTCAGTGTCTGCTGTAGCCATGTTTATGGGCGCGCTGAGTCTCACGCGCTTCTTTCGGAGCAGGGAATGAAGCACGGGCAGCGGAGAGGTGTCCGTTGTGAGGTGGGTCGCGGCCGTCAGTTTAGGGAGGCCGGTGCAGGAGGGCAGCGGTGCTGTCTGGACCAGGGGAGTGGGCGCTTCCCAGCAGCACCACCTGGCGCCTGAGGGGCAGAGGCCGATTGCTCGGTGTAGGGTAGAGTTTAGCAGGCAGGACTGAGTGTCAGACGCTGAGTCTGTCCCATAGGGTGCAGGACGGCTTCAGAGAGGAAGCGGGATGCGATAATGCCAGTACAGGGTCCTGACGTTGGTGCCAGCAAGGCCGGGAAGCCTGGGTGTGTCCGTGTGTGCACACACGTGCACACATGTGAATAACATACTTCTTTCCTTAAAGGATTATTTATTTAATTTAATTATTTTTCTTATTTTTTTACTTGCTAGAGGGCTTGTGTGTTCACCGGAGAAAGAGTGAGAAATCCAGCTGCCAGGTCGCGAATGCCAGCTTGGTTGGCTCCGTGGGGCCCAGTGCCTGGCCCACCGCGCCGCCTGCCTGCCCTGGCTGGCGTACTTCCATGCTGCCTGTCTTCTGCTGACTGTGCCCTTAGCTCTGCTTCTCAGGCCCAAACCTGCCAGGTCGTGGTGTGCACGCGTGCGACTCGGGGTCACGTCATGATTGTCCTGTCGCGGCCTCCCGAGGAGCTGAGACCCCCGGCCTGTGCCCCTGAGGCAGCTTTCTTGGTGAGGCCACCAGCGTGGCCTCCGCTGCCAGCCCTGGAGCCGACTGGCCTGTTCCTTCCATCTGTAGACCTTGGAGAGGCCCATTGCTGCCCGTGGCAGTCTAATAGTCACACCGTGTTTAGAAGATCAGAGATCGAAGGAACTCGTCCTTGGTTTAATATTTTTGTTTTGGATCTTAAAACACTACTTTGAAAACATGCCTACATTTGATGGCCCTTGAGCAGTAGTAGCACATTCGTTGGTGTTAAGTCTTCAATGTGAGGGGAGCGATGCATCTCGTTTCATTGTGATTTTTGATTGGTATTCACCGTCAGTTGGTGAGTGAATGAGCTTTTGTCCATTGTAGAGAGCTTTACAGATGCAAGGGGTTAGTGGGAAATTGATTGTATTTGGTTACTCTAGATCTCTGTAGCCAATCTGATATCCTGTGTGGGATAGTTACATATGTTTGAGTTTTATTTTGCAATTTTTTGGAAATAGAGTCTTTTAATTAAGTGATTAGTTTAGGAAAATTCCTTAATCTCTCTGGGCTCTTTTTTCTTATCTATAAAATGAACTACAGTAGGGACCAGCAAATGGCGTAATGGTTATGTCATTAGGCTCCCAGATGGCCAAGTTCTGGACCCGGAGACTTGAAATCCCACTGGGCATGTGTGTGTGCATACCCCAAATCCTGAGAGGAGAATGGAGGAGAAGGGATTACAGTGCAGCCATCCCTCCTGGGGGGTGATTTCTATCTCTGTGTCTCTCCAGCAAGTGCATGTGCGCTATAGCAAAAATCTTTCTAAAATTAAAAACGAAGTGAAAATAAAATGAACTGCAGTGACGCCGGGGCGTGTAAAGCGCCGGATACTCACTGACCGTGCTGTCTTCCACGTAGGTCATGGGGCGGGAGTGGCTGCTGTGTGTGTTACTCGTCCTTGGAACGGCCCTCATTCAGGCTCACGAGGGGCAGGAAGATGATATGATTGACATCGAGGACGACCTTGATGACGTCATTGAGGAGGTTGAAGACTCAAGACCCAAACCAGATACCAGCTCTCCTCCCCCATCCCCAAAGGTTCGCGCGGCCTCTGACTCCGCCCCCTTTGCCCCTGCGATAATCAAGCTAGGGCCTGGGTCCTCCCACAGCGAAAGCCGTGTCCCCCCCGGCCTCTGCTCTCCCCGGCCAGAGGCCAGTTGTGCGGGCTGAATGAGAGGCTGGTGCGAGGAACATGGGTGGGGACTGAGAGCGAGACACATTCTGCTGAGGGGGTGCTGCCGAGACTCCGCTCTAACCCAGCTTCCCGTGTGATCCAGGTTACCTACAAAGCCCCAGTCCCGACGGGGGACGTGTACTTCGCAGACTCCTTCGACAGAGGGACCCTGTCGGGGTAAGCCTGTCCCTGAACGAGGGTCTCACAGGCAGGTGTGTCGGCCAGCGGCCGTGGCGGGCTCCTTTAAGGGCACATTCTGCGCAGTGAGAGCCCACGCGGGCACTTAGGAATCGGCCTTCTGGAACGGAGAGGCTCGCTTCTGCCCCTGCCCAGCGGCGCCGTCTAAGGACTTCCAGAAGTCTGTGGGGATGGAAGCTAAGCACTTTTACTTTGGTGCAAGAAGTGTTTGAAGTCTCTGCAGTTTCTTTATAACACACATTTTGTTTTTTGTTTTTATTTATTTTTGCTATAGGGCAAGTGTGCTGTGGGGCGGGGGAGTGAGGAACGGCCTCACAGTGGGGATAGGCACTGCGGTCCCTCACATTTTCCTCTAGGGAGCTTGGGCATGCTCACACGCCACGCGTGTCATCCAGGCTGCCAGGTCCGGGATTCAAACCACGCACTTGGCCATGCAGGACCCAGCCTCCTTGACCACCGCACCATGGCTCGCCCAGGCATACGCATTTTCCATGAACTTTTTAAACGTTCATTGTTTTCATGAGAGAGGCAGAGAGCTGGGGAGAGAGGGGCACCCAGCAGGTACCCATGCACAGGCTGTCCCTGCCTCAGTCGGCCTTGGCCTGGCAGGTGCGTGCCCAGCATGCCCAGGGATCCCAGGCCAAGAGCCCACCCCCCCATGGGGTCCAGCAGGCTGCTGTGCGCTCCCCACCAGGAACGTGCAGCCGTGGTGCGGCCTGCCGCCTCTGCCCTGCCGTGAGCTTTCTGAAAGCCCTTCGTCGTCCTTTCAGTGTAATGGTCTCGGTGCTTTTCCGTTAAATAGGCCTGTGAGGCCGGTGTGCTGTGTGAGCACTGCTGGGGACAGATTCAAGTCAGAAGTAGGGTGGCTCAGTAGGCTAAGAGGAGCAGGGCAGATCTTGCTAGAAATATCTGCATTATTTCTCTCACAGGTCAACAACCATCATTTGAATCTTAACTTTGGGGTTTGTCTTAATTACAGGTGGATCTTATCCAAAGCCAAGAAAGATGACACTGATGATGAAATTGCCAAATACGATGGTGAGACGCTGTCAGTGTTAGACACATAGTGGACGGCCCTGGTACCTCCTAGGTCTAGTTTCAAAGGCGATACAAGTTGTAGGATTTTTCTTCGGAAGTTTTGCCGGCTCTCTGTGGTGGGGCACTTAATATGGAACTTAAAGCCATGTTGGAAGGGGATGGTCGTTCTAGGCAGTGATGCAATGAATATGCCACGGTTTTTCAAAAACTCCAGCTGATGTCGGTCAGCTAAACGTGTGTTCAGCACTTAATAGAATAACTTTCATAGAAAAGTGGAATATACTTCAAATTTGTTGGTATGGTAGTTTTACACAGCTTAAGTTTCCTTTGACAACATTTAAAGGACCTTCAGAGGTGTATTAGGAAGTGGGTTTTCTCTGTCGTGTTGTAGGAAAGTGGGAGGTGGACGAGATGAAGGACACCAAGCTCCCGGGGGACAAAGGGCTGGTGCTCATGTCGCGGGCCAAGCACCACGCCATCTCCGCCCAGCTGAGCAAGCCCTTCGTGTTCGACACCACGCCTCTCATTGTTCAGTAAGTGAATCGCTTGTTTGAAAACGCTTCCTAGAAAGGGCACTCTCAGGATATTACATTTCAAGCTTATTATTCTCTCTAAAAAAATAATTAGGCAATGGCATAAATTACAGTAGGGATTTTTGGAAGAATGTAAACATTTTATTGTTAATGCTTTTTATTATATAATTTCTGCCTAGTAAACTGTTTTGAAACAAACTGGCTATCCATCCTCCTGATAGCAAATGAAGATCTGTATTTTAACAGAAGATTTATTGGGGATCTGCATTGAGATTTAATCTTATTTTACTTTAGCTGGATTACGTAGCAGTTCAAAAGCCATAAAAGATGGATTCTTTCTTAAAGATAAGCATATTACCTGTGATAGACAATAATAACCTAGGTGGGGGGAAGAGAAAGTAAACTAAGAGATAAGATCTTTTAAAACACCATAGATTTGTGCTTTTTTTGCTGAAATTAGGTACGAGGTTAACTTCCAAAATGGAATAGAATGTGGGGGTGCCTACGTGAAACTGCTTTCCAAAACACCAGAACTCAACCTGGTAGGTATTTCCTTCTCTGTGTGGCTGGACGGCCTCAGTCATTAATTCACAAGTTACAGAGAACAGGAAAACTGTGGGGTCAGTGAAAGTAAGGCCTGCTCCCTGTGGTTTGGGGTACTGATTTGACACTAATGTGTTTTTTTATTTGAAATGTGAATGCCAGAGCTATAACCAAGTTTTTGTCTTGTCTCTGGCTTCTGTTTTCGCAATGTTAATTTGAGCAAGCCCACGTCTTTGTTTTATGAAAGCAGCAGTAGGGCTGGCCTCGTGACCGGTGATTGAGGGAGTCAGGTCCCATACGGCCAAGTGCACAATTGTAACCCTGGCCCCAGAGGCTTGGAAACACACCAGGCGCATGTCTGTGCACGGCGAATCCTGGCAAGATGGAGAAGTAGAAGGGATTGCGGCAGGACAGGGGCCCACTGGAAGGGCTGCCTTCTCTTCTCCCTCTCCCTGTGTCTGTGGCAAGCTCACCCACCCTCTGCAAACAGAATTAAAAAAATAAAATGAAAGAAGCAGTAACTAGTATACTACTCTTTTTGAAGTACTTAAATATATTCTTATTTTGAATTTCCCAATAATTGCTGGTTATTTCTTTTCATAAGTCTTATAAAGTAATGTGCTTTTCCTTTACCTGTAAATGTATTGCAATTTTATGAGAGAATGCTATATGATTTTAAAGTGTTGCCGTTGGCCACTTTGATTAGAGTTACTTAAAAGAGCCCACTTGTTTCTGAAGGATCAGTTCCACGACAAGACCCCTTATACGATTATGTTTGGGCCCGATAAATGTGGAGAGGACTATAAACTGCACTTCATCTTCCGTCACAAGAACCCCAAGACGGGCGTGTATGAGGAAAAGCATGCTAAGAGGCCCGATGCAGACCTGAAGGCCTACTTCACAGACAAGAAGACGCACCTGTACACACTGGGTAAGAAAGGCCCTCTCCGGCTACGGCATGACGTGTTTATCTCGCATTCAGGCGGACAGTTGTGCATCTGGAAAATACCCGTGCCGGCAAGTACTCCCCAGCACCCTCTCAGGAGTAATGAGCTTACTAAGCTTGTCAGCATTCAGAGAAGGCTCGAAAGCTGCACTGAGAACTGAGGTTTGAGGCGCTTTCAGTCTGTGCTGTCCCATGAAGACCTTTGCTTATGCCTCTCATTTTTCCCCTTTGATTATTTCTTGTCGACAGAATGTTAATTAATAGAACATTAAACATACAGTAAAAATACGTACAGTAGGGACCAGCTGGTGGTGTGGGGGTGGCTTCTCACTTCCCCTGTGTCTGTCTGTCTCTGGTGAGTGCACGTAATCTATGGCAAAAACCTAAAAAAATTAAAAAATAAAGGTACAGTTTAAAAGAATTGTCTTTTGAACTTTCTTTAAGTGCTCAAATACCTGGACAATTGAGTTTAATCATTTGGAAAGTGAAATAGGTTTTTGGTTTTGTTTTAATTTTACTTTATTTTTTTTGAGGTTTTTACCTGAGGGGTATATGTACTCACTGGAGACAGAGACAGCAGGCAAGTGAGAAATCACCTCAGGGGACGGCCACGCCACAGTCCCTGCTTCTCTGTTGTCCTCCCAGGATCTGAGGCAGGCACACACGTGTGCCCGGTGTGAGACATCACACCACCAGATCCAGGACTGAAACCGCGGGCAGCCATGTGGGAGTCCAGCGACGTAACCATCTGCTGACCCTATTTTCTTTTAAAGACTTGCTTACCTTTACTTATCATTATTATTACTTTAAAAGTTGTTATAGAACATGTGTCCTCATCAGAGAGACAGAGTAAGTGAGGAAGCAGGCCACCACGTCTGAGACTTGAACTGCAGTTGGCCATGTGGGAGCCCAGTACCTGAATCTCCATTTCACCTGCTGGCCCTTATTTCATTTTTTTCCCTTAATTTTTAAAATTAAGTTTTCCTACTTGTTTGAGGTCATATGTAGACACACCTACTTTTCTAAAGACTGTAATAACCTTTTATCTTTATTATAAAAGTAGCTCATTGCATATAGATGTTTAGAACATAGAAATAAGCAAAAAGGTAACAGTTAAAATTATTTGAAATATCAGCACTGTGATATGTATTTGTTCATATGTGTATAGACAAATGTAACTTTTTAAAAAAAGAATTATTTGTTCAGTTATTTAATTTGACCAGAGAAAGACACACACACAGACACAGAGAGAGAAAAAAGAGAAAGCAAGTCACCAGATCTGGGACTCGAACTGTGGTCAGCCATGTGGGAGTTTCCAGCTCCTTAACCACCATGCCACCTGCTGGTCCCAACTTTTTTAAAGAGTTTTTGCCTTAAGGTGCATGTGCTTGCTAGACAAAGAGACAGAGACAGTGAGGGAAAGTGACAAATCACCCCCCAGGAGAGATGGCACGCCACAATCCCTTCTCCTCCATTCTCCCCTTGGGATTTTGGGCACATATGGACATGCGCACGGTTTGTTTCAAGCTTCTGGGTCTGGGACACAGGCTGCAGCTAGCCCTGTGGGAGTCCAATGATGTAACCGTAAGGGTGTCTGCTGGTCCCTGACTCACGCTCTCACTGCTCAGCATGTGGGGCATCTTCATGAGATCGCACGTCTTCCTTGTGGTTGGCAGCCACGTGGTGCTCCTTGTGCGTGCTCCAGCCTGGCCGTTTGCACATCAGACACTGAGGTGTGAGATCCAGACTAACACAGGTCCTAGTTAAGGTGCCTCTATGGCATAACAGTCCTTTCATTCTAGAGTGGACTTCTGAAATACAGTCATCAGTGGGTATGCATTTTGTTTTGTTTTTAAGAGAGAGTTTTGCTGTAGGGCATATGTGGCTGCCGTGGAGAGAGAGACAAAGGGATAGAAAGTGAGAAATCACCCTCCCCCTAGGAGGATGGCCACACTGCAGTCCCTTCTCCTCCATTCTCTTGGAGTTTGGGATGCACACGCACACATGCCCGGTGTGAGTTAAGCTGCAGGGTCCTGGACTCCAGCCCCGGCCGACTCCGTGGGAGTATCGCGACTTAACCGTTATGCCATCTGCTGGTCCCAGATATGTGGTTTAACAAGTAAAATGAAAAGGTTTTTGTAATTTGAAATTTTCCCTTCCATTCTCTCTTCAGGATCTTGGGCATGCATGCCCACATGCCCAGTGTGATTTTCAAATTGCCAGGTCTGGGACTCAAATCTAGTAAGGCATGTTGGAGTATAGCACCTCAACCACCATGCCACCTATACCCCAATACCAACTCTGTTAAAAGTCAAGTTATGGACCTTTTCTATTGGGATGTGATTGTAGTAAGTAAACCTCTGGGGCCAGCAGGTTTCATGGAGGCTAAGGTGACTGGATCCCACATGCCCAACGTGATTTGAGTCCGGGACCAGGTAGCTTAAAGCACATACTGGGTGTGTGTGTGTGCATACTCACAATCCTGAGAGGAGAATGGAGAAGGGACTGCATCATGACCATCCCTCCTGGGAGATGATTTCTCACTCTCAGACACACTCTTTCTCTGTCCCTGTCTCTGGCAAGCACATGCACCCTATAGCAAAATTAAAAAATTAGAAACAAAACTCGCTTGCTGATTAACGCAGATGCATTTGCACTGCCGTGCTGAGTTGTTTTTGAGGATGTTTAGTATCTGCTTATTTCAGATCTTCAGATCTGAGTGGTGGGCTCCTCCAGCCCCAGCCCGTCTGAGGGTGCCATGCTGTGTGCAGGACTTGACTGAGGACTGCATGACCCAAACCCCTGCTGTGTCCAGAAGGGACCGCCTCCATCTCTGAAAAGTTCAGGATCAGCCTAGAGCTATGCAGTTTATTTATTTATTTTTTTTGGAGAGGTTTTTCGCTATAGGGCGCGTGCGCTCGCCAGACAGACAGAGAGACATAGAGACAGAAAGCGAGAAATCACCCCCAGGGGGGATGGTCACGCTGCAATCCCTTCTCCTCCATTCTCCTCTCGGGATCTTGGGCACGCACGCACACGCGCCCAGCGTGAGTTGTAAGCCACCGGGTCCGAGACGCGAACTGTGGTCGACTACGTGGGAGTCCAGCGACATAGCCATTACGCTAACTGCTGGTTCCCTGCAGTTGTTTTTTTGAAGGCTAGAACTGTCCTGCTTCAAATTTTTCTTTGAGCTTTAAGTAGTCTCTTTTATCACAGTATTATGCCTGCTGCTGGGGGGCAGCTGGATTCAGACGTGTGTCTCAGCATGCTACACGGAGGCCAGACACTTCCAGTACTCGTCCCGGGGCCCCCAGCACGCCCACCTCTCTTTCATGGTTGGGGCAGCCATCCTGCGCTTGTTGCATGGCCTCCCTGGTGCCCAGGCCGCCGGCTCTGTGCCACCACGAGGCCAGCCCACCACCCTTTTTAGGTTTTGCCATAGCGTGAGTGCGCCCACCAGAGAGAGGGACAGCGAGGGGCGTGAGCAATCACTCCCTGGTGGGGATGGCCACGCTGCAACCCTTCTCTGTTCTCCTGGGGTTTGGGGCACACGTACCCAGCGTAATTTTCAAGATGCCAGGTCCAAGACTCTTAACAGTAGTCAGTCATGTGGGAGTCCAGTGCCTTGAGCCACCACGCCACCTGCTGGTCCCTGGTGTTATAAATTTTCACTGCCATGTCTTGTCATTCCTAGCAGCCTGTGGAACTAGCGTGTGTTTTGGAGATAACTTACACAAGGACCCGAGAGCCAGGAGTGTTCTTTACCCAGACTTTCCTCCGTGTCTCTGCTTCCTTTAGACGCTGTGCTCTTACTTGTGGTAAAGGAGGCCGGGGAGGCGCGGTCACCTGTTGTTAATTCCACTTTCTCTCTTTTAGTCTTGAATCCAGATAACAGCTTTGAAATATTAGTTGACCAGTCTGTTGTGAACAGTGGAAATCTACTAAATGACATGACCCCGGCTGTGAATCCTTCACGTGAAATTGAGGACCCAGAAGACCGGAAGCCTGAGGACTGGGATGAAAGACCAAAAATACCAGACCCGGATGCCGCCAAGCCCGATGACTGGTGGGTACTGCAGCCCTGTCCCGAGCGTGAGGGAGCAGTCCGAACACGCCGCTTGGCATGGACTTCGGGGTCTGGTCCAGTAGGATGGGTACCTTCCTTTGTCGTCAGTGCAGTCGGGCTCCAAAAGTCCTGCAGACCACATAGCTGCACGGGGCATGGGGCCCGTGTGCTGTCTTCTCATGTTACAGACCTACAGGGTGCTCACATTGATGGCGTGTGGTGACACAGGTTTCGTGACAGCCTCGGACCTCTTGGCTTGGCCAGCGCATTTCATCTTCGCAGACACAGTTAAGGCTGATGTCCTGAAATGTTCAATTTAATTTGAAAAATAACCTTTGTCCTATTTAAGCAGTACTCAGCTCCCTGCGACAGGTTGGGCAGTGGAATACCAAGGCATAAAACACAGAGCTCTTGACCCGGGTGTGAGGCTGGAAGTGCAGCTAGCTTGGGGTGTGCGAAGGTGCTGCAGGGACCAGCCCACCAGGCAGCCCGAGGCCGGGCGGGGTTCCTGGAGCAGACCAAGCAGTGGAGGCTGGAGGGGGCGTCGGGCAGCTGGGAAGGTGTCTCAGGTGAAGGGACCGAAGTGAGGTCCACGGACAGCAGGACTGTGGGCCGCACATCGGCAGTGACGAGAGATGAAGACAGGCAGGGCTGCGTGCTCACGACGGTCAGATCTAAACCAGCCTGGCACTTTCACAGAGCGCCAGAAGTGAGCAGAGCAGTAATGGGGACGGGTCTCCCATTCGATCAAGTGCCCCCATGCAGTTAAATTCTAGATCTTTTTCTTCCCTGAAAGTTGAGACTTCCACTCCTGAACTTTATGCCATGCTGGTGTAAATGCTGTTTATTAGTGTATTTGGGGAATGTTAGATTTGAACTCAGCCTTTTTCTTTTTAAGAGATTTTTGCTTTAGGGTGCCTGTGCTCATCGAAGAGGCAGAAAATGAAGTAATGGGTGGGGTGGTATGCTGCAACCCCTCCTCCAGTCCTCTCGAGATGTGGGGCACACACGCACACAGTGCCTGGTGTGAGTCTCAAGCTGCTTGGTCCAGGCCTCACCCTGCAGTTGGCCATGTAGGTAGGAGCCCAGTGCCTTAGCCACCGCACCACTTGCTGGCCCTGGCTTTGCATTATTTAATTGGCTGTTTTGTTTCTGGATGGGAGTAGATGACTTTGTAGCTTAAAGAGGTGACTGTCACAGGCTCTCAAGATTCTCACACGAGTAACTTAAAGCTAACAGGCAGGACAGGCAGTCCCGACCGAGGCTGGGAGGGGTCTTTGCTGCTACCCGCAGTGCCGCTGCCTAACAGCAGTCGTGTGGGAGAGCGTCGGTGCGTCCTGACCCTGTCCTGACCCTTATGCAGAGCTCCGTAGCCCTATGGTTCAGCAGGGTCCAGGGCAGTCACCGGAAAAGGAGCTTGCTCCCTGTCAGCAGTCACTCCCTACTGCTACCTACCCCCTCCACCTGCGGCAACCACTGATCCGCCCCTCTGGATTTGCCGTGTCCAGACATTCCTGTGAGGGAATCAGAAAACGCGTGGCCACTTGCATCTGGCTTTTCTCATTAGCATTCATGCACGAAGGGCCCGTGAAGCCTGACCCAGTCCTTTGTGTCATGGCTCCGACTCCACCGTGTAGACGCCGCCGGGTTCGGCTGGACGGCATCGAGCCTGCTCCCCGAGCAGCTGCCGTCGTGGCTGAGGCGGGGGACACCTGCGGGTGCTGCGTAGATGCGTCCTTTCCTTTCCCGGGTGGAATTGCTTGGCCTCGCGGTCCCTGCGCCCCTTTGGGAAGGGTCCAGCAGCCCGCGCTGCTTCCTTTCCCGCCAGCAGTGTCCAGGAGCTCGTTTGTCCACACACCCTCGCCGTTTCCAGCGCTCCGTTCCAGACCGCGTCCTGACTCCGAGTTGCGTTTCCTTGATTGCTAATGACAGCATTTTCCATATGCTTATGAGTCATGTGGTTATCTTCTAGGAAGAAATGGTTCTTCAAATCTTTGCTGATTTTTTTTTTTTTTTTTTTTTTTTTTTTTTTTTTTAAATTTATTCATTCATTTAATTTGACCAGAGCAAGACAGAGAGAGAGAGGGAGAGAAAGTGGGAAAGCAAGGCACCAGGTCCAGGACTCGAATCGTGGTCGGCCATGTGGGAGTGTCCAGCACCTTAACCACCACACCACCTGCTGGTCCCCATAATCTTTGCTGATTTTCATTAGGTTGAAAGAGTTCTTTCAGGAGATGCTTATCAGATACATAGGTTACAGATATTTTCTATGAGGAATGTAAAATTTGAGATTAAGACCTAGTATTTCTAGGATGCTCTGTGTCAGCTTCACGAAGCAGGACTCCCTTGCCCTTCTCTGGCCAGGGCTGCCATAACCAGCTTTTTCTGTGTTCAAGGGATGAGGACGCCCCTGCTAAGATCCCAGATGAAGAGGCCACAAAGCCTGAGGGCTGGCTGGACAACGAGCCCGAGTACGTGCCCGACCCGGATGCAGAGAGGCCAGACGATTGGTAAGTGCTTCAGTGGCCTTTGTTCTTTTCTTTTATTTTAAGAATTATTTACTTAAGTTTACTTTTTTTTTTTTTTTTTTTTTTTTTTTTTTTTTTTTTTTTGAGAGGTTTTCACTATAGGGTGTGTGTGCTCGCCAGACAGACAGACAGAGACAGAGAGACAGAAAGCGAGAAATCACCCCCCAGGGGGGATGGTCACGCCGCAATCCCTTCTCCTCCATTCTCCTCTCGGGATCTTGGGCACGCACGCACACGCGCCCGGTGTGAGTTTTAAGCCACCGGGTCCGAGACGCAAACTGCGGTCGACTACATGGGAGTCCAGCGACATAGCCATTACACTACTGCTGGTTCCCATAAGTTTACTTATTTTTTAATTTGCTAGAAGGCACACGTGTTCAGTGGAGAGAAACAGAAGGATAGAGAGAGGAAAAGTAAGAAAGCAAGCTCTCAGGTCAGGGTTTGAAGCAGTCAGCCGCGTTGGAGTCCAGCATCCCAAACACCACGCCACCTGCTGGCCCATGGCTGACCTTTTAAATGACCTGTGTTTTGCTGAAGTTATAAAACTTAGCTGAGTACCCAAACCTAAGGGTAAACTTAACCAATTTAGTTACATTTTCATCTTTCTTCTTTTTTTCTAAAAGCTCCGTTGCTGGACAGGGAAGTGAGAAGGCGGGGCTCTCAACATGGCACTGCAAAGCATCCTGCAGGGGCCGAGGGGTGCTCCTAGTCCTCATCGCGGACCCTCTTATGACCTGTTTCTGTCTCTGCAGGGATGAGGACATGGATGGGGAGTGGGAGGCTCCTCAAATCGCCAACCCTAAGTGCGAGTCGGCCCCTGGCTGTGGAGTCTGGCAGCGACCTATGATCGACAACCCCAGTTACAAGGGCAAATGGAAGCCCCCCATGATTGACAACCCTAACTACCAGGTGTGTGCCTCGGAGGCCGGCTGCTCTCCTTGGTCTCTTTGTAGTGAGATACATGTTTGTCTGCCCGGCTGGTCACAGCACTCAAGCCATTGAATTAAGACTAGAAAGTTAATTTAATAAATTAGGAGAGACTTGGTTAAGTGTTACTGAAATAAGCCTAGAAACTAGAGACGGTAGTTGCCATAATCGTTACATTTGCAAACAGAAAAGACGTGGGAAAGCTTGACTGGCACTGCTGTGGGGCGGCCGTGGTGCCTCACCCTTAGTGGAGCCTCAGTCCGAGTCTGGCCTGTGTGGTGTGGACGGCCTCAGCCTCCAGGCCAGCCCATTGTGTGGCCTTGGCTGCCAGAAGGTTGAGCTCGAATGAGCTGAAAAGCATACAGGCCACAGAGGCCAGCACGGGGCGCGGGGGTTGAGGTGCCAGACTCCCGCGTGGCCAGCAGCAGTGCAGGTCCTGGACTGGTGACTTGAAGCTCGCACTGGGCACGTGTGCATGTGTGTACATGCCCAAGATCCTAGGAGGAGAATGGAGGAGAGATTGCAGCATGGCCGTCCCCCGGCCGTGATTTCTCACTTTCCCTCTCAGTGTCTTTGTTACACAAAAACCTTAAAAAAAATATGCAAGTCTAGGGACCAGCAGTTAGCGTAATGGCTATGTCACTGGACTCCCACATAGTCGACCGTGGTTCGTGTCCCAGACCCAGTGGCTTATAAAAAACTCAGGCCGGGTGTGTGTGTGTGCAGAGATCCCGAGAGGAGAATGGAGGAGAAGGGGTTGCGGTGTGGCCATCCTCCCTGGGGCATGATTTCTCACTTTCTGTCTCTCTGTCTCTGTCTGGCAAGTGCACGTGCCCTATAGCAAAAACCTCTCCAAAAAAAAAAAAGCAAGTCATGAAGGTGTGAAGTTCCAGGTTTACTGTGGAAGCTCACCCATGCACACCCTTTTTTCTGTTTCTGTCCTAGTAAAATTATTTATAATCCTTAATTTCCACTTTGTCAAACTTCAAAATTTAAAGTGTATTTGTTTTACTTTTTATTTGCTATAGGGTGTGTGTACTCGCCAAGGGGTGGGGAGGTAAGAAAGTCGCTAGCACCGCAATCCCTTTTCCTCCGTTCTCCCCATGTTTCTAAGCCCCTGGGTCTGGGAAGCCTGCAGTGTGCCGTGAGGGACCCAGCGGATCGTAGCCCCGCTCCTGGCCCTCAGGGCTCCTTTTCTTTTTTTACTTTGCTAGAGGGCGTGTGCGCTCACCAGAGAGAGAGACAGACACAGAGAGGGGGGACAGTGGCCCCATCGGGGCATGGTCACACTGCAGTCACACCCGGGGTGTGTGCACGCATGCTCGGACTGTGTCACTCAAACACCGAGACTGGTCCTGGCCTGTGCAGTTGGCCATGCTGGGTCTGCTCCCTGTCCCTCTGTCCTGAAACGTCCTTGAGGTTTTTTTCACAGGGCATGGGTGCTCATCAGCGAGGGGGCCTGACGGGAGGTGAGAAGCCACCCCGGAGGAGGTGGGCATGCTGCGGTCCCTTCTCCAGTGTCCTGGGGTTCTGGGCACACACACACGTACTGTGATGGTTTTTTTCTTTTCCTTTTTTAAAGAGGATTTTGCCTTAGAGTATATGTGCTCACTGGCGAGGGAGAGACACAGAGACAGGGGGACGTGAAAATCACCCCCCACCCCCACCCCGGGATAGCCACATTGCAATCATTTTTTCTCCATTCTCCTGGGCTCGTGGGCCACACATGCACACGCACCTGGTGTGAGTTTTAAGCCACTGGGTCGGGGCCTGGAACCGTGGTTGGCCATGTGGGGGTTCAATGACAAAAGCGCTACGTACCAAAAAAAGAAAGAAAAAAAGAAGCGTTGTGCCATTTGCTGGTCCTTTTTTTTTTTTTAAAGAATTATTTATTGGGGCCAGCAGGTGGCATGGTGGTTTAGGCACTAGATTCCCACGTGGCTGATCATCGTTTGCGTCCTGGACCTGGTTGCTTGCTTCCTCACATTCTCTCACTCTGTGTGTCTCTCTGCTGAGCGCATGTACCTTATAGCAAATCTTTTTTTTTTTTTTTTTTTTTTAAGTAATTACTTACTGGGACCAACAGATGGTGTAATGGTTAACTACCATGTAGTCAACAGTGGTTTGAGTCCAAGACTCGGTGGCTTAAAACTCATGCCGGGCACTTGTGCATGTGTGCCCAAGATCCTGAGAGGAGGGCAGAGAAGGGGTTGTTGTGTAGCCATCCTCCCTGGGAGAGGTGGTGATTTCTCGCTTTGTGTCTCCCTGGTGCGTGCATGTACCCTATAGCAAAAATGTTTCTTTAAAAGAAAAAGGAATTACTTAATTATTATTATCATTTAATTTTCCTGCAGGGCTTGCATGCTTACTAGTGAGACAGAGAAAATGAGAAAGAAGCCACCAGGTCTAGTGTGATTTTTTTTTTTTTTTTTTTTTTTTTTTTTTTTTTTTTTAAGCTGCCAAGTCCAGGACCCGAACCGGCCAGCCATGTGGGAGTCCAGGACCTTAACCACCACACCACCTTCTGTCCCCTTGAAATGTGTTTTTTTTTTTTTTTTTCTTTGAGAGATATATTTGCTACAGGTTGTGTACGCTTGCTGGAGAGACAGAGACAGAGAGACATAACATGAGAACTCCCTCCCTACGGGGGATGGCCATGCCAGTCTCTTCTCCTTTCCTGTCCTCTCTGGGGTTTGGGCATGCATGCACACTTGCCCAGTGTGAGTTTTAAGCTGCTGGGTTTGGGACTTGAACCACAGTCAACCATCTGGGAACCCAGCGCTTAGATCACGTGCTGCCTGGCAGCCCTTTTAAATGTATTTTCAATTGTGTGGTAAACAATAAGATAACAATAATTGCATTTTAAAAATTACCATGAGCTGTTTTGTCGAGGGCCATTCAGGCTGCCATTTTTGCTTTTATTTTTTGTCTTACTCTTTTTTTCACTTGATTCATGATAGAACATGTGTATGTGTGTCCAGGAAGAGGGAGAGAAGCACTGCCAGCAGGGCCCGGCCGTGCTGGGCCCCGCCCCAGCTCTCCAGGTGGTGCGACTCTCGGGCATACGTTTGTTTCAGGCCTGCCGGGCAGGGAGTCCGGGCCTCCACTGCCCCGGGGCGTCCGGCTCTGCGGCTCAGTGCGCTGCCGTCTGCCACCGAGGCTGGCCTGCTTCCTCTAAGGTTTCTCCTTGTTACAGAGCTGTGCTCGTGCACACGAGTGAGTGAGCGAGGAGCACCCTCCACTCTTCGGGGCCAGTGCTGCGGTGACCGCCCCCGTCACAGGTCGGGGTGTAGGAAGGAGCTTTTCCTCCGGGCAGGTCGCTGGTCCTAGACCTCGGCGGTCCCGTCTGAGTCGCCCCTGCAGAGGCCTGTGGGGATTCTGCTCCCGCTCATCAGCCGTGGGAGGAGTGGAGTCGCGGGCACGACCGTGCACGAGTGTGGGTCTGGGCCGAGCCTGCTGGTCCCGGACGCTGGCCGTGGGAGCAGAGCGCGTGGGCGGTCGGCAGCGCGTGTCCCCCCCGTCACCCACGTCAGCGTGTGTCCCCCTGTCACCCACATCAGTGCCCACGGCAGCGTGTCCCCCTGTCACCCACGTCAGTGCCCACGGCAGCGTGTGTCCCCGTCACCCACGTCAGTGCCACGGCAGCACGTGTCCCCTGTCACCCACGTCAGTGCCACGGCAGCACGTGTCCCCCCTGTCACCCACGTCAGTGCCCACGGCAGCGTGTGTCCCCGTCACCCACGTCAGTGCCACGGCAGCACGTGTCCCCTGTCACCCACGTCAGTGCCACGGCAGCACGTGTCCCCCCTGTCACCCACGTCAGTGCCACGGCAGCGCGTGTCCCCCCTGTCACCCACGTCAGTGCCCATGGCAGCGCGTGTCCCCGTCACCCACGTCAGTGCCACGGCAGCGCGTGTCCCCCTGTCACCCACGTCAGTGCCACGGCAGCGCGTGTCCCCCTGTCACCCACGTCAGTGCCACGGCAGTGCGTGTCCCCCTGTCACCCACGTCAGTGCCACGGCAGCGCGTGTCCCCCCCGTCACCCACGTCAGTGCCCACGACAGCGCGTGTCCTGTCACCCACGTCAGTGCCCACGGCAGCGCGTGTCCCCCCCCCGTCACCCACGTCAGTGCCCACGGCAGCGCCCACGGCAGCGCGTGTCCTGTCACCCACGTCAGTGCCCACGGCAGCGTGTCCCCCTGTCACCAACGTCAGTGCCCAGTCGGCACTGCCGTCACTGAGCTCACAGGGCTGCTCCCCGCATGTTTTTGTTGACTATTATCTAAACTTTTTTTAAAATATTTTTTCTAGGGTATCTGGAAACCCAGGAAAATACCCAATCCAGATTTCTTTGAGGACCTGGAACCTTTCAGAATGACTCCTTTCAGCGCTATCGGTTTGGAGCTGTGGTCCATGACCTCTGACATCTTTTTTGACAACTTCATCGTTTGCGGCGATCGAAGAGTCGTTGACGAGTGGGCCAGCGATGGCTGGGGCCTGAAGAAAGCTGCCGACGGGGCTGCCGAGGTCTGTGCTCGCGTTCGCGTCTTCAGGGTGGCATCTCGCGTTTGTGTTCCTTTTTCTGTGTCTTGAGATAGGCGCCCTGACAGATAGACAGGTGCCCCAGCAGATTGACAGGCGCCCCGACGGATAGATAGGCGCCCCCGCGGATAGACAGGCGCCCCGATGGATAGACAGGCGCCCCGACGGATAGACAGGCGCCCCAGCAGATAGGCGCCCCCGCGGATAGACAGGCGCCCTGACAGATAGATAGGCGCCCCCGCGGATAGACAGGCGCCCTGACAGATAGATAGGCGCCCCCGCGGATAGACAGGCGCCCTGACAGATAGACAGGCGCCCCCGCGGATAGACAGGCGCCCTGACAGATAGACAGGCGCCCCCGCGGATAGACAGGCGCCCTGACAGATAGATAGGCGCGGATAGACAGGCGCCCTGACAGATAGAGGCGCCCCAGCAGATAGACAGGCGCCCCGACGGATAGATAGGCGCCCCCGCGGATAGACAGGCGCCCCAGCAGATAGGCGCCCCCGAGGATAGACAGGCGCCCCAGCAGATAGGCGCCCCCGCGGATAGACAGGCGCCCTGACAGATAGACAGGCGCCCCAGCAGATAGACAGGCGCCCCGATGGATAGATAGGCGCCCCCGCGGATAGACAGGCGCCCCAGCAGATAGGCGCCCCCGCGGATAGACAGGCGCCCCAGCAGATAGGCGCCCCCGCGGATAGACAGGCGCCCTGACAGATAGACAGGCGCCCCAGCAGATAGACAGGCGCCCCCGCGGATAGACAGGCACTCTGATGCCTCAGTCCACGCCAACCTGCTTGTCCGGGTCTGGGTCCTGCCCAGGGAGGCCCTGGGATGTGACCCCAGTCCTTTTCCCATGACAGTCGAGCTGCATCAGTAACGTGCCACAACCTGGCCCTGTAGTGGATGCTTTTGGTTTTTGTTTTTCTTTTTCATTCATAATACAGCACACGCGTGCACCTGTGAGGGGGGAGCGTCTGGTGTGTCTCGGGATGACCAGGTCGGGGGCTGCACCACTGTCGCCATGGGGGGTCTGGCTTCTTGGGAGCAGCGTCATCCCTACGCCATGGAGCCAGCCCTGCGATGCACTCGCCTGTGGTGAATCTCGGTTTACCAGCCCTGAACAGCAGGGCATGTGGCTAAACCAGGGGGCGTAGAGCACCTAACTGAGACGAAGCTCTTTGTCACTGACTCCGAGGTTAGGGAGCCTTTCGCAGATGACGAATTAGCCTGCTTTGCTGGCTCAGAGAGTGAGCTCGCACGTTGGTAAGAACAGCGTGGGAAGGGAGGCGTTTCTCCAGCCTTCCTTGCACACTGCGAGCACCTCGACTTAGACCGGGGAGCAGCCTGGGCAGCGCCGTGCCTGGGGTCCAGAGCCGGCCGCTCAGCAGCCCCGTCTCGCCCTGCAGCCAGGCGTGGTGGAGCAGATGCTCGAGGCGGCCGAGGAGCGCCCGTGGCTCTGGGTGGTCTACATTCTGACCGTCGCCCTGCCGGTGTTCCTTGTCATCCTCTTCTGCTGTTCTGGAAAGGTATGGATTGTTTTAAAATCACTTTTAGAAAGAACACTTATGCCATTAAACATAATTAAAATATTGGCATACTGCCTGAGACGTTTTCAGTAGCAGCCCAGTAAGGACTGGGCCACATTTGGGGTGGACTTCCATGCTGTGTCTGCGTCTGCGGCCACGGTTGTGCTCAGTGGGACAGGGCTTAGCCCTCACTGCTCTGTCACTCTCGATCTGGAGCAGCAGCTTCCTCAAACCAGATTCTGGCCACAAACCCGCTTTTCTTCCTGTGCTGCTCGTAATGGTGAGCTTTGCTTCCTCACTGCCCTTCGTCCGCACCCCCCACGGCAGTACTGGGGCACCAGGGCCTCGGGCACTCCTGTGACCCAGGGTGCGTGCAGTCACAGCCAAGGACCTCTCGGGCTCCACTTCTGCAAGGTGGGAATTCGGCCTGCCTCGCCTGCCAAGCACTTTGTGACCTAATTCAGAGTCCTTTTTTCCAGGCTTACCTCTCTCCACTGTTCATACATCTGTGCCGTGTTTAAAGCGATTGTATGCATCTTTTTTTTTTTTTTCCTTAGGAATTTTTGCTTTCAGGGCACATACACTCGCTGAAGAGAGAGAGAAAGCGAGAAATCACCCCCCGGGGAGATGGCCACACCTCAGTCCCTCCTTCATTCTCCTCTCGGGATTTTGGGCACCCATGCACACAAGCCTGGCATGAGTTTTAAGCCACTGGGTCTGAGACTCAAACCATGGTTGAGTTTGTGGGAGTCCAGCGACATTAATGGTTATGCCATCTGCTTGTCCCACTGTATGTATTTTTAAGTACCGCAGGATATGTGTGCTTGACAGGGAAACAGAGACCGGGTGGGGGAGAGGGAGGCTGATGAGTCCTGGTCGTGTCACAGGGAAACAGAGACCGGGTGGGGAGAGGGGGCTGGTGAGCCCTGGTCGTGTCACAGGGAAACAGACCGGGTGGGGAGAGGGGGGCTGGTGAGTCCTGGTCGTGTCTCACAGGGAAACAGACCGGGTAGGGAGAGGGGGGCTGGTGAGTCCTGGTCGTGTCACAGGGAAACAGACCGGGTGGGGAGAGGGGGCTGGTGAGTCCTGGTCGTGTCACAGGGAAACAGACCGGGTGGGGAGAGGGGGCTGGTGAGTCCTGGTCGTGTCACAGGGAAACAGACCGGGTGGGGAGAGGGGGGCTGGTGAGTCCTGGTCGTGTCACAGTCCCTGCTTCCTTTTTCCATCCTATTGGCATTGGGGACACATGGTATGTTTTTCAAGCCGCCTGGACTGGGATTTGAACTGCAGTTGGCCTTGTGGGAGTCGGCTCCCTTGGCGACTAAGGTATGGGGCTGGCCTAGCTCTGCGTTTTCATATATTCTTCTCTCAAGTGAGAGAGAGGCAGCACTCCCAGCAGAGTCAGGATGCCCACAGTGTCAGCAGCCCCAGGTCCTGGGCACAGGCCTTGCCACGTGGGTCGGCCTCGCAGGGTGTTGCACTTTATTGTTGTCTCACCCTCTGGGCCCTACGTGGACTGTCGAGACATCTACTTTCCTTTTTTCTTGCTGTTCCTTCTACCTGAACCACCTTTAAGCACTCTGCAAAGAGGAAGCTGTGGGGACCAGCAGGTGGCGCGGTTAAGGCACTGGACACTCCCACATGGCCTACCAGGGTTCGAGTCCTGAATCTGGTGGCTTGCTTTCTCATTTCCTCTTCTCTCACTCTTACCCTCTCTCTTTCTCTGGTCAAATTAAAAAATAAAGAAATGAATAAATAAATAATAATTTTTTTAAAAAAGAGGAAACTGCACGGGAGCTCCACCTGCTCTGCCTGTCCTGGCGCCGTGGTGCCTCCACGTGCTGCGGTGGAGGGTGTGGATCTGGCTGTCCAGGACTCGCCTGCAGGCGCTGGGTGGGTATGTGCTAGGGAGCATGTGCGGTCAGGGACCAATTTGCGTTTGGGCCATTTCAGAAACAGCCCAGTGCCGCGGAGTACAAGAAGACTGACGCTCCTCAGCCAGATGCGAAGGAGGAAGAGGAGGAGAAGGAGGAGGAAAAGGACAAGGGGGACGAGGAGGAGGAAGGCGAAGAGAAACTTGGTAAGGAGCAGATCCCAGAGCGCTAAGCTGGGGCTGTGAGCTGTACCATCCTGTGGGTGAAGGCTGTCTCAGACCGAGCCGGCCGCGATCCCGATGTCTCGTCACCGAGGACCCTGGGGCTGTGCTCAGGTGTCTGCCTTTCTCTCTGCAGAAGAGAAACAGAAGAGTGATGTTGAGGACGATGGCGGCACTGCCAGTCAAGAGGAGGAAGACAGAAGACCTAAACCAGAGGTAAAGGGGAATTTCTATATTTCAAAGCAGCTAAGTGAAGGTATATTTACCTAAGAGGGATATCTTCATAGGGCGATTTACAACGGCTGTGGCTGCAGCAAGTCTGTTAGTTGGTTTCATTCAACAGGGAGTCTTGGTGATGCATGCTAGCGCTGTATGTGGTCGTTTTAAACTACGTCCGAAACTCAGAAGTGTTTTGGGGAGTGAAAGTGGTCTTAGGGAATTAGCAGAACGTCGTAGGGGGAAATAATAAAGTGCTTTAAGTGCTTTCTTCCTTTTCTTTCTTTTTTAAGAGATATTTTTGCTTATTATTATTTTTATTTTAAATTAAAAAAACATTTTTTAGAGAGATTTTTGCTATAGGTCACTAATACTGGAGAGACAGAAAGTGAGAAATCACCCCCCAGGAAGAATGGCCACGCCAGAATCCCTTCTCCATTCTTTCCCTGGGGTCTGGGGCACGTGCACACACACATGCCCAGCGTGAGTTTTAAACCACCAGGTCCTGGACTCAGACTGCAATCATTTATGTGGGGACCCAGCAACATAACCATTGTGCCATGTGCTGGCTCCTAAACATTTTTTCTAAGGAATTATTTATTATTGTTACTAGGTTCATTATTTAATTATTACTAAAAATTTGCTTTAGAGCACATGCACTCACCAGAGGGGGAGGGAGTGAGAAAGCAAGCTATCAGTTCCAGGTTCAAACCTCAGTTGGCCCCGTGGGAGTTCAGGATCCCAGCCACCATGCCACCTGCTGGCCCCGTTTACATTATTATTATTATTTAAAAATATTATTATCATCAAAGTTTGCTATAGGGCATGTGCACTCACCAGAGAGAGACACGGGGGTTAGGGGGTTGAAAAAACAAGCTACCAAGTCCAGGACTGGGACCTCAGTTGGTCATGTGGGAGTCCAGCACCATAACCACCACACAGCCTGCTGGCCCGCATTTTAGGTTTTTGTTTGTTTGTTTGTTTGTTTGTTTTGAGAGGTTTTTGCTATAGAGCATGTGCGCTCACCAAAAAGAGAGAGACAGAGAGACAGAAAGCGAGAAATCACCCCCCGGGGGGAATGGCCACGCCACAATCCTTTCTCCTCCATTCTCCTCTCTGGATCTTGGGCACGCACGCACACGCGCTGGAACGAGTTTAAAGCCACCAGGTCCGGGACTCAAACCACGATCGATTACATGGGAGTCCAGTGACATAGTCGTTATGCTAACAACTGGTCCCAGTTATTGTTATTTTTAATTATTAACTTATTAAATTCTATTTGTTACTATTTTAATTTGACCAGAGAGAGAGAGGCAAGGGAAAGTGAGAAAGCACGCCACCAGGCCCAGGCCTTGAGCTGTAGCCAGCTAGCCCGCTGGGTGCCGGTGCCTGAACTCTCACGCCACACAGCAAGCACTCTTTGTGGGTATTCTAGACAGTCTGTCTCGCCTGCCGCCTCTCACTGCCCTGAGTGATCTTGCACAGGTGGCTGCACTCCGAACTCTTGGCCCTGTGGTTCCTGGGTTACCTAGCCTATTCATTCAACAGTACTCATTGAGCACCATCCCGGGCCAGCCATGGGCAGTGAGCGGCAGGTGTTACCCGGAAGGGAGGGACACCGTGCGCAGGAAGTAATGTGTGGGGAAGTAGGGTAGGGAAGGTACTGGCCCTGCTGGAGGTGGGTGGGTTCATCATTAAGGGTAAACCCTTGAAAGAGCTCAAGGACTTTTCTGTGGGGATGTCAGTGGGACCAGCGTTTGAGGCAGAGAGAACAGCCCGTGTTCAGACCAGAAGTGCTCCTCCAGAGGCCCGTGTGGTCAGGGTAGAGAGTGGAGACAAGGAGGGCTGCTGGGAGCTCCGTTCAGTGGGGTCTCATGGTCTGTTTCTGCGGGAAAGACTGGTTCCATTTCCAGCTATGATAGCTCTGCCTTCCTGTTGGTAAAGGTCAGTGCTATCTGCGTCTTCTTTATATCTATAGTAGGTACATTTTGTTTCAGTTGATAGAAGCAGGTCTTAAAGGTAGGGACTGTGTCTTACATCCTTTTTTCTTTTTTTTTTGAGAGGTTTTTGCTATAGGGCGCGTGCGCTCGCCCAGACAGAGAGATAGAAAGCGAGAAATCACCCCCCAGAGGGGATGGCCACACCGCAATCCCTTCTCCTCCATTCTCCTCTCGGGATCTTGGGCACGCACGCGCCCGGCGTGAGTTTAAGCCACCGGGTCCAGGACACGAACTGCGGTCGACTACGTGGGAGTCCAGCGACATAGCCATTACACTAACTGCTGGTCCCACATCCTTTTTTCTTTAATGAGAGAGGAGAGGCAGGCTTTTTTAAAAAAGATTTTTGCTATGGGGCGCGTGTATTCACCAGACAGAGAAACAGAAAGTGAGAAATCACCCCCCCAGGGGGATGGCCACGCTGCAATCCCTTCTCCTCCATTCTCCTCTCGGGATCTTGGGCACCACACACAGGTGCCCGGCGTGAGTTTTAAGCCACCAGGTCCAGGACTTGAACTGCGGTCAACTACATGGGAGCCCAGCGACGTAATATTATGGCAACTGCTGGTCCCAAGGCAGACATTTTTTATTTAAAGTTTATTATTTATTGAGAGAGAGAAAAAGAGAGAGAGAGAGAGAAAGACACGCATCCTTAACAGGGTCTCACACTGCAGTCTTCCCTGCTAGTTGGGATCCCAGACACATACTTGTCCCTGGAATGTTTGGGCTGATTGGCAACCGATCTTGCCCCTCCACGTGGCTCCAGCATTGCGGTGCCCTGTGCTATGATGGCGCCACCATGGGCGTTTTTGACAGGGTCCTTGCCTTGCCAAGATCGACCTGCACTTGCCTCCCAGTTGGGACCACAGGCACAGGCCCATTGCACATTGGTCAGGAACTGAACCGGGGCCTCCCACACATCTTGAGCTTCACGCAGCCACACCCTGCTGCCTATACTGCCCCGGCTGGACATCCCACATCTTATAGTCCCCACATTGCTACACACAGAAAAAGTGGCCGGTACCATTAAGTAAAGGGAGTGTTTTCACAGGGTAAAAGTCTTAAGACTTCACAATAGAATAGAGACTGGAGCTTATGACCCTCTTGGATAGGAGGTTTTGCAGCCTTAAAATCTGGCTCGTCTGCCTGTAGGCCAGGTGTCGCCTGTTGAGCATTAAGCAGGATGATAACTTGGGAAAGCACGATGTTTGAACCCTTAAGGAAATGTTCACGGGTTAGACTGAGAGAGGTATGCTCATGAAAACAAAACAGATGAAACTAGAATGTACATCATTCCACCACCTGAGACAACCATTGTTTTTGGTGCATTTTCCAGTAATTTTTCTTCTCTTACTTTTTTCTCAGATGGGATACCCTCAGCATGGCTGATGTTGAAAATATGAACTTTTTAAAAATGTGATAATTATAGTGAACTTATTTTCTTTTTGACCAATAGGAGGATGAAATTTTGAACAGATCACCACGAAACAGAAAGCCACGAAGAGAGTGAAACAATCTTAAGAACTTGATCTGTGATCTCCTCTCCCTCCCCTGCCCTGCAAGTGTGGTTCTAGAGAGGGCCTGGCACACTCTAGGCTGCAGCTCAGAAAACCTCAAGCCGTCACATCACAGGTTCCAGCCGAACACTAGTCCCTGTAGTTTTAAACACCTAGCAGTAAATAACTGCAGTTGTGACATAAAGGACCTTGTTTCTGTAGAAAAGAAAACATTTAACATAATGGTTGTGAAATGTAACATTAAGCAACTAACTTGTATTTTTCTTTTTGTTCTTAAACATCTTTGTTTTTTTAAGATAGAATGATAGAACTTTGCCAGTCTTTAAAATCTTGGCTTAATTTAATATATTAATCTGTTCATGCAGAAATAACACCGACATTTAGAAAGGCTAGGGGGATGAATTGCAGTTTTTATAACAGGTGTTTTTTTTTTTTTTTTAAGTTTGGTATTACAAAACATTCGAGTGTCTTTGTCCCTTAATCATGTTAAGTATGGTCATTTGTGGTTATAATCTTGCTTTGCTGCTTCCATCACTCAGTTCTTCGAAGGAAATTGAGGAAAGAGATTGGATAGAAGCCCAAATTTACATAAAAGTTCCATTTATGTTGTATTAAAAAGACATACAAAAAGAAAAAAAAAAATCCTTTCCACTTGGTGTTGTTTAGACCATAAAGTGTGTGTTCTGTCGCCCTCGGAGCTGCTCCCTCCCGGGCAGCTTTCCAGCCAGCTGGGGAGGTGGTCCCTGTGGCCCTCAGCATTTAGCCTTTGCAGACGGCGAGTGTGGCCTCCAGCCTTCTGGAGCTGATGGCATGTGAGCTCTGCGAGTGGATGTTCCCATCCTTCTCCCCTCTGCTGTGCACTCTCCTCACAGCTCAGCTTGCGGTCCGTTGCCGAAGATCCTTACCAGCTCTGCAGTGTCCCGCTCCCCTGTAATTATGTGTGTTTCTTTTTGTGAAGCAGACCCACCCCTTTCCAGGGTCAAAGGACAGGACAGAATACAATCGTTCAGTTTTATCCATTTCTTTTTCTCCGCGTAAAGACGTCTCATCCGGAGGTGAGCCAGCTCCACATTGACTGTAACTGAGCACAGACTAGAGGTATTTATGGGAGGACGACATACAGCATGAGGCGGTTCTTGTAGCTGCTAAATATCCTGTCTTCATTTTCAATTCATGTAACAGTTGGGTTTTAAATTACACAATAAAGCAGTCTTGTTCAATTTTTTTTTTTTTAATGTGGGTTGTAGAATTAAAAAAAAGTGATCTTAGGTTTGTTTTTTCTTGTGGAATGCAGATGGGTGCTATCAGAGCCTCTCCCCTGCCATGGTAGTGTAATAACATTTTTACACCACACGGAAACATTTTGGGATTAAATGTTGCTTTAGCGTTATTCTTTTTCTGAGGCATTTCATATGTATACTGATGATACTGTTTCTTGCACTGAACATATAAACACTCCACAGTGTTTATATTGGGGAGATACTGGGTAAGAAGTATATTTGTAAAAGATGAAGGTTATACCCATTTATTTTGCTTATCTTCAATTTTTTTTCTTTTTGAGGCTGAGATGCATTTTTCTTTCTGTTCAGTGCTTTATTCTTTTCCATCTGTTGTCACAGTGACCTTAGCTTTGTAGCAGAAGTTCCCAAATGTACTGAGTGTGAGTAAACAGTTACTCAGCAAGACCTGGGGCAGCCTGCAGGTCCCCTCGGGATCCGTGCACCTCTGGCCTCCTTCCTCCTGGTGTGCCCCATGCCTGCCAGCGGAGCTTCGAAAGGACAGATCAGTTCACCAGTGCTCGTTGCCTTCCTAGGTTATTTGGCAAAGTTTGTTCAAAACACCTTTTCTGGGTTCTCTGGTTTTGGTTTTTGTTTTTCAAGGTACAGCCTCTTCATTAAATGTCTGATATATTCAAGAATGACCAGCAGCAGTTTTCAGCTCTTAAAAGGCACTTATGTTCGGATGTGACGTGCTGGTGACCGGTCCCGTTGCTGTAAAATGCCCTCTCTCCATTAGACGTGTTCCTCTATTTTTCTTACCCACAATGTACTCTTCCCTTTTTTCAAATTGTCACGTTACTGAATGGTGTTACATTAAAGCCCTGTGTTAAGTGTCTGTTCTTGACTGAACTTCTTCATAGCGACCTTCAATGTGTGTTACTGTTTGAACAGCCAGCGGTTCATTCTCCTGGAAGTGGCCACTACATAAGACTGTACTGACATGCCTAGCCCATTATGGGTGGTGAAATAGCCTCTCACCACTCAAATTTGAGTGGATCTTGTATGTAGCTCTTGACTCCTGTGATTTGAGTAGTTTCTGCCATGTCACAGGACAGCTCAGAGGAGGGGGGATGCTCTTGGCAGCTCATACATATTCTTCAAGACTTCTTTAGTCCCTTTTTTGAGATACTTTTGCTATAGGGTGCATGCGCTCACCAAAGAGACAAAACGAGAAATCACCCCCCAGGGAGAGATGGCCATGCCATAATCCCTTCTCCATTCTCTCGCGATTTGGGGTACGCACACACACGTGCCTGGCATGAGTTTTAAGCTGCCGGGTCCAGGACTCAAGCGGTGGTCAATTACTCAACTTTGTGGAAGTCCAGTGACCTAACCATTAAGCCATTTGCTGGACCCAAGGCTTAAACCCTTTTATTTCTTCCATGATCGAGAGACAGATAGTGTCCCCACCAGGCTCTTGATGCGGTGACCCACCCCCAGCTGCCCCTGGATCACAGGTGCCTGTGTGCCCAGCATGCTCAGGGGTCCCGAGGAGTGAGCTCAGGACCTCCCTTTGCGGAGTGTGGCCTGCTGCCACTACCCACCCACCCTCTAATCCTGAACCACTGAGTGTCTACATTTGTATTAGGAAACGGCAGCAGGCAGGTGGCTTGGTGGTTCAGATGCGGACTCCATATACTTAACAGATTTCAGGGATGTTTCTGGAAATCAGGCCGAGATGTATAGAAACTGCTGCTTTAGCTGCCTGCTGAATAGAACACAAAATGTCGTGCCCCTGGCTACTTCCCCAAGAGCAGTGTTAAGACTGAAGACAGGACCCAGTAGGACTGCATGCTGACTTTGTGAACCCCAGGACCTTTAGCCTTGGTGGCCCACTGCCTCCACCAAAGAAAAGGGTACTTTTCTACCACATTTGTATAAAACGAATTACTTGACTGAGGGTTCATTTTTACTGACTAAATTGTAACCTTTCCGGATCAGCAGATGGCATAATGGACTCCCATGTGGCTGGACTCCCGTGGTTGAAATCCTAGAACCAGTGGCTTAGTCCTCATGCCAGGAGCCTGTGTGTGCGTGCCCAAAATCCAGAGAGGAGAATGAAGGATTATGGCACCGCCATCCACCCTGGAGGGGGGAGGTGATTTCCCGCTTTCTGTCTGGTGAGCACATGTGCCCTATAGCAAAAATAATGCTCACAAAAAAAAAATTATAACTTTTGGGGTCAGCAAGTGGTGTGGTTGTTAAGGCGCTGGACTCCCCCATCGTTAACTGGTTTGAGTCCTAGACCTGGTGGGTAGCTTTCTCTGGTCCAGTTTAATAATAAATCTTTTTAAAAACTGTAACCTTTCTGTGACTCCCGGTAAAAAAGTAATGTTTTTGCTGCTGATGGTGTTCAACGTGCCACCGGTCGGCGTTTTACAACTGGAGTGCAGGCCCTAACCCGGGGCAGCTCGCCCGCTGGCTAGCAGCTCCCCTGCTTCCCTTCCCGGCGCGCCCGTGCGCCACCCTCGCCTACCAGTACGTCCTGGACCAGAACTGACTGGTTAGGTTTTGCTGAGTAACTCGATTTTACCCAACAGGTTGTCCTTTAAACGTAGAACTTGCTTGTTTTTGATTAAAGAATCCTTCCCAATTCTAGTCCGACTTAGAGAGCTGGACTCCTAATTAGCATCCTTTTCCTCACTTCTGTTGGGCATTTTGTTTTTTTCCAACTTTAAAATAGTAATTTCGAACTTCTGGAACTTGTGCAGACATTCGTAAATAAGGACGTGGACGGTCCCAGTGACCTCAGAACGGTGGCCGCCTGACCGTCCCTGGGCTGGACGCGACGGCGGCCCGGGGCCGCTGAGTCCGGAGGCGGACGGCCTGGAGCCGGGAGAGCCGCGCGCCCGCTCCTGGCCGCGTCCCGCTTTCCTCCCGGGCCCCGGAAGGGCCTGCCCTCGGGGGCGGCGCGCAGGAGCCGCGGGTCGCCGCTGGGACGCGCTGCTGTCAGTCACCAGGCGCCAGCTCCGGGCCGACTCCGCCCCGGCGTCCCTCCGCCCTCGCCCAGTTCCTTTTAAACGCCGCTCGGGGGTCTCTGCGCGCCGCCTGCGTGCCCGGGCCCGCCCGCCGCGGCGGCTCTCCGCCCTCTGATTGGCCGGAGTCCCTGCTCGTCAGCCGTGACGCGACGGTCGCCCGCCGAGGCCCCGCCCTCTTCCGAGAGTCCTGAAAACAATTTTAAGATGGCGGCGGCGGCGGCGCGGAAAACAATGGGGCCGGGGCGGCCGGGACAGGCCGAGGCCTGAGCTGGGCAGCGAGCGCCGGCCCGGGGCCGGGCCGAGCGCGCCGCGAGGAGGAGCCGCCGCCGCGCGCCACCCGCTCCGCAGCCGGCGGGGCCATGGCGCGGCCGTGAGGCGCAGGGGCAGCCGCGGGCGCGGGGAGCCGACCCCGAGTGCAGCCGGCCCCGAGAGGCCCGGCCCGAGCAGCCCGCGGCCCATGGTGCTGCCCACCTGCCCCATGGCGGAGTTCGCGCTGCCGCGGCACAGCGCCGTCATGGAGCGCCTCCGCCGGCGCATCGAGCTGTGCCGGCGCCACCACAGCACCTGCGAGGCCCGCTACGAGGCCGTGTCGCCCGAGCGCCTGGAGCTGGAGCGCCAGCACACCTTCGCGCTGCACCAGCGCTGCATCCAGGCCAAGGCCAAGCGCGCCGGCAAGCACCGGCAGCCCTCCGCGGCCCCCGCGCCCGCCCCGGCCCCGGCCCCGGCCCCCGCGCCCGCCCCGGCCCCGGCGCCGCCCGCGCCCGCCCCGGCCCCGCGCCTGGACGCCCCCGACGGCCCCGAGCTCGGCCGCCCTGTCGCGGTGAGTAGCGCCCGGAGCGCGGGAGGCACTTGTCGCGGCGGCCGCCCGCGTCCGGCCCGGGGAGGGGGCGCGCGGGCGCGGAGCGGCTGTCATCCCCGGGAAAGGGCCCGGCCCCGCGGTGGGACGCGGTACCGCGAGCAGGCGAGGGCCCGGGCCCGGGGCGCGTCCGTGGGGCGCTGTCCGTCCAGACCCGGGCCCCGTCGGGAGCGCTCGTGGCGGCGGTGGAGTCGGGGGTTCGCGCCCCGCCGGCTCGGCCGCCTTACTCCGCGCGGGCCCGCCTGTGCTGGGGGCGGGTCGGCCTTCCGTTGCCGACCGAACCGCTCTCCGCGGAAAACCGGAGCGTCCTTAGAAACCTCGGTGAAAGGCCAGTGAACGGGCAGTGCTGCCCGGTGGAAGTGCCCCCCGAGGGTCCCTGCAGTTGTGCCGACACCTCCAGTGTCAACGTGTGGGCTTTGAACCATCTCCAATGCTAGAAAGTCGGCGCTGGGGGTTGTCAGTAGTTACTCGTGAAATGTGTTGGTTCAAGGTGGTTTTTCTTCCTGAAACAGATTTAGGAAAGAGGTGGAGATTTTTCCGTGTGTGGCTTTCTTGGTAACTGAAAGTTGGAGCCCGAGGTGGCCCGTGTCCTGTGTGCAGTCTAACTCGGCCTCCCGGGGCTCTCCTGGCCGGTGGCCTCCTTCCCCTTCCTCCCGTGCTGACACCTTCCCCTGCTGGAGCGATGAGGTTCCTTCTCTGGCTGGTTTTACCTGACCCGACTGCCCTAACCGCCTAGCCGGCTCCCCCGGAAGGGAAGGGGACCCGCGCCTGGGCTGTCGGGCTGGACGGGAGACTTCTGCGTTCAGATGCAGCTCTCATTGCTTGCTGCCTCCATGGAGGTCTCCTCGGCCCACCTTTCTGACCAGTGAATGGGGTTACTCCTGGGGTTCCTGCAGGTCAGGAGCCAGCGTGGATGTGCGCGTTGGGGGGCTGCCCGCAGGGCCCTCTTCCACCTGCGGGAATGGCTGCCAGCCTGTCCCAGCTCCTCTCCTTCCTCCTCTTTCAGCTAGTTTCTGGCCACTCTAGCCCACATGGTCAGCCCGCCTTCACCAGACATTGGGGAGAGTATGGTCTACGCTGTTTGTTTTGGGCAGTCACATGTTACCTTGGGGCACTTGCCAATAGACTGCCCGCCCTGGGAGGCAGACGGGAGTCCGAGCACATCTTAGGCCTCAGCACAGGTTTGTCGAGTGAAAACCTTGGGGGTGCTTTTCTAAAAGCTGTCCTGCTGCATGCTAAGCTCAAAAAGCAAAGAGGGGGACCAGCAGTTAGCGTAATGGCTATGTCGCTGGACTCCCACGTAGTCGACCGCGGTTCGCGTCTCGGACCCGGTGGCTTACAACTCACGCCGGGCGCGTGTGCGTGCGTGCCCAAGATCCCGAGAGGAGAATGGAGGAGAAGGGATTGCGGCGTGACCATCCCCCCTGGGGGGTGATTTCTCACTTTCTGTCTCTATGTCTCTGTCTGTCTGGCTGGCTGGCGAGCGCACGCGCCCTATAGCGAAAAAACTTCTCAAAAAAAAAAAAAAAGCAAAGTGGCTTAAGTGCATGAGCCAGCTTTACTGACATCTCTTGTGCTGAGGAAGGACTTTTTTTGGGAGAGGTTTCTGCTATAGGACACGTGTGCTCGCAGAAAGACAGAGACAGAGAGACAGAAAGCGAGAAATCACCCCCCGGGGGGATGGTCACACCGCAATCCCTTCTCCTCCATCCTCATCTCGGGATCTTGGGCACGCACGCACACACGCCCGGCATGATTTTAAGCCACCGGGTTCAGGACTCAAACCGCGGTCAACTACATGGGAGTCCATGGGAGTCTAGCGACATACCCATTAGGCTAACTGCTGGTCCCAGGAAGGACTTTTTTTTTTTTTTTTTTTTTAAACTTTATTTATTTATTTATTTATATTTGACCAGAGAGGGACAGAGTGAGAGAGAAAGGGAATGTGAGAAAGCAAGCTGCCAGGTCCAGGACTTGAACCGTAGTCAGCCATGTGGGAGTCCAGCACACTTAACCACCGCGCCACCTGCTGGCCCCCCCCAGAAGGACTTTTTAAGAGTGGTAGGTGGCCATTCCAGTTGAAATGAATAATGAAAGCTCATAAAAATGGTCATTTTACAAGTAGTTGCCTTGAAACCGCTTGGTGTGCGTGGGTACACATCAGGTCGTGGGGAGAGGTCATGGCACACCTCTGCACAGTTTGCTATAGGACGTCACACTTGTGGAGAGAGACAGCAAGGTGAGGAATGACTTTCATCCCCACAGGGGATGGCCACACGCAATCCCTTCTCCTCCATTCTCCTCTAGGGGTTTTGGGCACGCACACACACACCGGTGTGTCTTCAAGCCTGTGGGTCCAGGCCTCGAGGCCTCGAATCGCAGTCTGCCCTGTGTGATCCAGCCACCTTCACCACCACGCTACCAGCTGCATGTTGGCGATAAGAGGTTAGACCTATACAATGATTTCTTAGTCCTGAGCCACTGGGGAGAAGTCGGGCGTGCTGTTTTAATAGAAATTAGTGCTCAGTGTGTTAGGACTCGAGTCCGGCTTGCCAGTTGTCCCTCTGGTGTCAGAGCCTGACCGCTGGGTCACGTCATGTTGACTTCCCGCAGTCGACCTTGACCTGTGGATTTCATGAGTTCTAACTGGGGTGGGAGTGCTGGTCGGTGTCCTTGCCGGGGAGAGGGACCCTTCTGGCTGTAGGCTGCCGGAGCGCTAACTGAGCTCTGCGGCCTTGGGTGGGCTGTAACAGGAGATAAGTACCACCAAGAAAACTGTGTGCTTTCCAGTGAGCGGCCTCTTCCGTCAGGGGGAGTCCTTGATCGCAGGATTTGGGCTTGTCAGGCACAGCTCTGCCGAGATGGAGGGAGAAGGTGCCTGTCAGTCGTGTGGTTTCTGACAGCTCCATGCACGTGCGCGTTTGTGTGTGTCGTGGCAGTACCTCTTACATGGGGAGCACCTCTCACGCACACCGTTTCCCGTGCCCGTGGTGCTCGCGCGTTTCACAGCCAGAGCCGCAAGAGCAGCAGATCGCTCCCTTGCACGGCTGGGGAGGGTGAGGCGCTGACAGAGCTTGCTGCTTCAGGCTGCTGTCCTGTCCCGCTGTCCCACTGCCGCCCGTGTCACCCTCTCTGCTTACTCCGGCAGCGATGAGTCAATGCTGCGGGCGTGTTCCCTGTTCTGTTTGCAAAGAACGAGCCTACTGGGCTATATTCTCGTGCTTTCAGGACAGGCGGTTACCTGGGCCCGGAGAGTGGCGTGGTGGTTACGGCCCTGGATTCCCTGTGGTTCACGTCTCGGACCTTGTGGCACGAAAACCTTGCCAGGTGCATGCGTGTGCGTGTCCAAAGTCCCAGGAGGAGAATGGAGGAGAAGGGATGGCGGCGTGTCCATCCCCCCCCGCCCCCCGCCGAATGGCAACTGCTCCCTTTCCCTGTCTGTCTCTCTCTGAAGAGTGTGTGCCCTATGGCAACACCTCCCGCCAAAAAATGTCCCACCTCACTATTACAGTACAGTGTTTTGTGTTCAGAAGTGCCAGTCCCCTGGAAAGAATTTGTCGTTTGCATAATTCTTATGTGAGTTTGGGCTACAAAGTCACTATGAGATTTCCCCATACTTTTCTTAATTGGGTATACACACAAGTGCCTGGTGTGAGTTTTCAAGCTGCCAGGTCAGGGACTCAAACTGCAGTCAGCCATGTGGTAGTCCAGCGCTTTAAGCACCACGCCACCTGCTGGCCCCAGAGTTTTTAAGGCAGCCCGTAAGGACCCAGCTCCTCTCCTCACCTCTGGGGCGCCGTCCTGGCTCCTCTCTCCCTTTGCTCATTGCTGTCTCCTCTCCCACTGGGTCTTCCCTTCGACCTGCAAGCATGAGGAAACGGGCCCCAGCCGTCCGTCCTCCCTGCCCCTGAGCCGGAGCCCCGGCCTCCCTTCCCTTTGCCCTCCATCGGCCCTCGGCGCGCCTTGCACTCTGCTCCTCCGGAACTGCCCCCTTCCAGGGCACCAGGGACGGGTGGTGGCTTAGTCATCACTCCTGGTGACTTCCTCCTCCGTCACTCTCCTCTCTGCTTCCGCTCCTTTCTCATTTTCTCCCCAGCTTCCTGATCTTTTCCTCTGTCTCCTTCCTGCTGTCCTGCATGAATCCGTGTCGCAGATACTTGGATGTGTCCTGGGGCCTAGTTGGTTCTAGGCACTAGGGGTGTGGCCTCGCACAAGACAAGTCAGACACCTCTCTCATGGAGAAGAGAAGGCCAGTCATTTTAAAGGTTAATTTTAAGTTATAATAACTGCTAAGCAAAAATTAAAAATCATATGAGCGGGGGTGGGGCCCTGCCGGCAGGTCGTATGGTGGTTAAGGCACTAGACCCCCACGTGGCTAGCTATGGTTTGAATCCTGAACCTGGCAGCTTGCTTTCTCACTCTCCTTTTCTCTGTCTGTCTGTCTCTGGTCAAAATTGAGGGAAAATGATAATAAATTTAAAATAAAGCTTTTTTTTTTTCTTTTTCTTTTTTTTTTTTTTTTAAAGTTATGTGAGTTGGTCCCGTGGCATGCTGTGTAAAGAAGCCACATAGTTTGAGTCCTGGACCCTATTGCTTGAAAAACACGCCAGGCGCATATGTGCATACACGTGTGTGCCTGCAGTCCCAGCAGGGCAGAGCAGTGGAGGAGCAGGGACTGCGGCAGGACGTGCCCCTTGGCCCTTCTCCCTCCCCGCCCATTTCTCTGGTGAGGATGTTGCACTCTGACGATTAAACAACGTACAGAAGGGGCCGGCAGGTGGCACGGTGGCTAAAGACACAACTCCCACGTGGCCAGCTGCAGTTCAAGTCCTGGACCTGGTGGCTTGCTTTTCTCTCTCTCTCTCTCTCTCTCTGATCAAACTGGAAAAGAATAATAATAAAGTTAAATAAAATAATTTCTTTTTAAAAATGTAATGTTCGGGCCAGCAGGTGGTGTGGTGGTTAAGGTGTTAGATCCCACGTGGATGACTACGGTTAGATTTCCCAGTCCTGGTGGTTTGAAAGTCATACCGACGTGTGTGCGTGTGTGTGTGTGTATGTGCCCAGGATCCGAGAGGAGAACAGAGGCGAAGAGACTGTGGTGTGGCCGTCCCACCAGGGGTCATATCTCATACCGACGTGTGTGCGTGTGTGTGTGTGTGTGTGTGTGTGTGTATGTGCCCAGGATCCGAGAGGAGGACAGAGGCGAAGAGACTGTGGTGTGGCCGTCCCACCAGGGGTCACGTCTCACTTGCCCTCTCTGTCTCTCTGGCAAGCGCACATGCCCTATGGCAAAAACTAAAGAGTATGTAATGTGATACGAGGGCCTGATCGTAGCAGCCGAAGGTGAGATTCTGTCTTGGTTTGGGCCTGAGTGATGGGAGGCCGTCGGTCAGCCGAGAGTCTTGGGAAAGAGCATTCCAGTTAGAGTGAGTGAGGTCTGGGAGGCGGAGACCTGAGCTTGCGTGAGGTCCACACGGTCGGCAGCATGGCGGTGCCCGCTGCTGTGACAGGCCGTCGGGAGTGGAGGCCAGGCCAGGCGTGGCGGGAAGCCATGGAGAGACTTGAAGCTGCAACGGGGCTTGATCCACGGCGTTTCTCGAGCTCGTTCTGCTGCTCGGTGGGGGATGCCTGGGTTGGTGTGACCAAGACACGGTGCACTGAAGGCGTCTGTGTGGCCTCGGCTCCATGGGGGTGCCAGGCCTGGGCTCCTGGGAGTATGGAGGCGGCAGGCAGGTGACAGGACTTGGTTACCGGGTGGGTGGCTTGGCTGTGGGGACGGGAGGGGGCGTAGTCAGGGAGTCCCCAGTGCTTCGGCTTTGCACAGTGGGAACTACACCCTCTGCTGTTTTCACTTTTTCTTGGGTGGCTTCATTGATTCTTTCTTGACTTTATCTGTCCCCTCTAGTCAGGTTCTCCCAATTTCTGGGCCAGATCTTTTTTTTTTTCTTAGGAGAGATTCTTGCTATAGGGTGCATGTGCTCCCTAGAGACAGAAAGCGAGACATCACCCCGGGGCATGGCCGCGCCGCAATCCCTTCTCCTCCACTCCTTGCGAGATTTAGGTGCACATGCACCCAGCGTGATTTTTAAGCTGCCGGGGCCAGGACTCAAACCATGGTCTACGTGAGAGTCCAGTGACATCACCGTCATGCCATCTGCTGATCCCTGGACCAGATCTTTCTCCGGTTCCCACATGGAGATAGGACTCCCACCTAGTCTTAGGTCCCTTCTGAGTGTTTTTCCTAGCCTAGTCATCCACAACAGTAACCTCGGAATGACCCAGGTTCCCAGGTGAGGTTGCTCCCAGCCTTCAGGGGCTTCTTGCAGCAGGATTGAGCTCCTGCAGGGAGTCCGCAGTGGTGGGTCCTGCACCTGTGTCAGAGCCCAGTGGGAGCAGATGGAAAACGGGCCATTGCAGAGCTGAGCCAGGGCTGGACGGCCAGCCTCCGTACTGCGGGAGTGCCCTTAGGGGGCGCCGAGGAGGCCTGAGAGCTGACTTTTTAGGCCAGCAGATGGTTTGGAGCGTTGGGCAGCTGGACCCCACGTGGCCAACTGTCCATCGAGTCCCAGATCCGGGATTGAAAAGCACGCTGGGCGCATGTGGAGGAGAAGAGGTTGCTGTGTGGCCATCCCTCCCAGCAGTGCTTTTTCACTTTCCCTCTCCCTGTCTCTGCCTGTCTCTGTATTAAAAATGAAAATTTTAAAAAGATTTTTGAAAAAGAATTGAGTTTGATCTGGCTGCTGTGGTGCAGGTGGTGGGACAGCACTGCATGATCTTGTGGCCACGTGGAGGGCCAGGCTTGGATCCCAGAACAACCTGAACATGCTGGGTGGAGTGGGTGTGTGCCTGTGACGCGAGCTGGCCGGGAGGCAGGGCAGAGGGTCATGGCATGGTGAGGCCCTGTCAAAGGTGCCCCCCACGTCAAGAAATAAACAAGAAGTCGTACCTTTAAGATGGATCTTAAGGGCCAGCCGCTTCACACGGTGGTTAAATGCTGTGTTTATGGATCCAGATCCCAAATGCTGCCTGTGATTCGAATTCCAGCCCTGGCAGCTTGGAAAACACGCCTAGCATGTATGTGCACGCGCCCCAGCCCGGACGGGGTGGAGGGTGAAGGGTTGCAGCGTTACACGTCCTGCGGGGCGCCCTCATTATCTGGCAAGTGCCACGACCTCTGGCAATATTAAAAAAAGGAAACAAAAAAATCTTAAAAGACGGTATTAAGATTTAACCTGATGCTTTTTCCAAAGGGTGTTGCACGGAACACTGATTTCATGGACTATGTCAAGAATTCTGTGGTGGGACACATTTGAGAGACGTCAGGCTAAACCGTTTTCTTTGTCCAGGACATTCCCAAACCTTTCACTGTCCGGGTCTGGGCGATGACTCAGCGGAGGGGTCTCTACTGGGATTCCACGTCCTCTGGGAAACTAAGTGAGCAGGAGCACAACGCGGTGCTCGTGAGTGGTTCTCGGAGTTGGGGCCGTACAGTGCTGTAGGGTGGACGATGGCACTGAGACAGCAGTCAGGGACCAGCAGTTGGCGTGGTGGCTCTATCGCTCGACTCCCATGTAGCCGACTGCGGTTTGAGTCCCGGACCCGGTGGCTTGACCTCATGCCGGGCGCGTGTGCGTGCGTGCCCAAGATTGTCTTACAGTGACAGGTACCTAACCCGAGTGTAGGCATCCAAAACTTTTCACCTTGAGGTTTTGTTTTGTTTTTTATTTCTTTTTTAGAGGAGAGAGATTTTTGCCGTCGGGCACATGTGCTCCCCAGAAAGACAGAGAAAGAAAGTTTAGATAAAACCCTCCTCCCCCCCCCCCCCCCACCCCCCCACCCCCCCCCCCCCCCCCGGGCATGGCCACACAGCAATCCCTTCTCCTTCATTCTTCTCTCAGGATTTTTTGAGCACACACGCACATGTGCCCAGTATGAGTTTCTTTTTTTCTTTTTAGAGAATTATTTTATTTTATTTTAATTTGACCAGGGCTGGGGGTGGGAGAGAAAGTGAGAAAGCAAGCCACCAGGCCCAGGACTAGAACCATGGTCGAACATGTGGGAGTCTAGCGTCCTTAACCACCATGCCGTCTGCCGGCCCTGGGAGTCCAGTGTCTTAACCACCACACCACTTGCTGGCTCCCACTCTGTGTTTTTAAGTTTGCCAAAAATTATAATGCATCAGCGCTGGTAGATGGCTTGGTAGTTAAGAGGCTGAAGTCCCACATGGTCAACCACGGTTCGAGTCCAAGACCTGGTGGCTTGCTCTCTCACTTTCTCTCTCTCTCTCTGTCTCCCTGTGGGCAACTTAAAAATAATAATAAATAAAATTTGAAAAAAATTATAATGCATGTATTGTGTTAATCAACCATATACCAAATTACTCTAATTCAGTTCATTAAATGAAACATTAAATTTAAAAAATTATGTAACAGAACCTTATAAATGCTACATATATTTAATATGAATCAATTCTTTTAAAAGAAGAAAAGGGAAAAAATGCTATTTATAGTTGTAAATAGGTGTAACTTGCAGAGATTATAAATATTAACATTTAAAAATAAAATGGTAACATCACTTTTTAAGATGTAGCCAGTGGAATCTGAGTATCTTAGCAATATGTTATCTTTCATCAACCATTTAACAAACGCTTTTTTAAAAAAAATTACTTATTTTATTCACTATCATTATTATTTTTTAATTTGACCAGAAAAAAAGAGAGAGGGAGAGAGAGAGAGGGAAAGTGAGAAAGCAAGCTGCCGGGTCTGGGATTCAAACTGCTGTCAGCCGTATGGGAGAGAAGCACCTTAACCACCATGCCACCTGCTGGCCCCAAGAACGCTTTTTTTTATTAACAGAAATTTAAAATCATTCCTTTTCTATTTATTTTTTAGTTTTTGATAGGGGTCATATGCCCTCGTGAGAGAGAGACAGAGGGAAAGTGGCAAGTCACCCCCAGATCCATGCCACATTCACGTCTCCTCCTGGGATTTTGGGCACACACGCATGTGTGCCCAGCATGTTTTTCAATGCACCCAATCCAGGGACTAGAACTACACAGCCAGCCATGTGGGATCTAGCACTTTAATCTCCGTGCCACCTGCTCGCCCAGATAATTTTTTTAACTCTGGAATTTACATTTCAGACTCCACATAATACATGTTTCATTTCACCATAATACTTGTTCGAAAGTCTCTTTACTGATCACTGCATCATATTTCTTGGCAACAAAATGAGATATAAAGGGACCAGCAGTTGGCATAATGGCTGTGTCACTGGACTCCCATGTAGTTGACCGCGGTTTGATTCCTGGACCCGGTGGCTTAAACTCACGCCGGGCGCATGTGCCTGCGTGCCCAAGATCCCAAGAGGAGAATGGAGGAGAAGGGATTGCAGCGTGGCCATCCCCCCGGGGGGGTGATTTCTCACTTTCTGTCTCTGTCTCTCTCTGTCTTTCTGGTGAGTGCACACGCTCTATACCAAAAACCTCTTAAAATTTTTTATTTAATTTTATTTATTATTATTTTTAAGTATACCACAGAGAGAAATGGAAAGTGAGAAAGCAAGCCTCCGGGTCCAGGACTCGAACTGCAATCAGCCATGTGGGAGTCTAGCACTTTAACCGCCATGCCACCTACCAGCCAGCTGCAGAAAGTGCAATTTTATCAGAAGTGCTTTTCCCCCTCCTTTTTAACATTTATTGTTTCTTTCATGAGAGAAAGAGATAGCAATAGGGCCTTTTTTTTCCTCCCCTCAAGAATTATTTATTTATTTAATTAGTTCCATTTGTTATCATCATTTTTAATTTGACCGGGGTGGCGGGGCGGGGGGGGGGGGGGTCCGGGACTTGAACCACGGTCGGCCATGTGGAAGTCCAGTGCCTTTAACCACCACGCCATCTGCCAGCCCCTCCCAGTAGGGTCTTGACACTGAGACGCACTCCCAGCTTCAGCCAGCTCGACCACGAGCGTGCGTGGTGTACTGGGGCATCTGGGTGTGGGTCAGCCCACAGTCATGTTTCACAGCCGTGCCCCTGTGTGGCCCCGAAATGCCTCCTTGGTGGGATAGACGAGGCCTCCCCACTTCCTTGACTCGTCCATATGGCATGAGTAATAAGAGGGGTCCTCAGGACCAGCTCCGTGGACGTGGTAAAGGGAGCTCGGCTCCACATGGCCAAGGTGGTTCCATATAGCCCAGGTGGCTCCGCGTGGCCCGGGTGGCTGGGTGAGCTGGAACCGGCTGGCTCGGGTCTGTAGGTGGGAGGGCTTGGGGAAGAGGCTGTGGCATGACCAGACCTCGTGGAGGGTCTGATCGCCCTCCTGCCCGCCGTCTCTCTCGCGTTCTCTCTCTCTCGCTCGCTCTCTCGCTCGTTCTCTCTCTCTCTCACACGGGCTCTGTTGTGAATAAAGAAAATGTTCATGAAGAGAGGCCAGGCCACCCGGGAACCTAGCGGTGAAGGATCCAGGTCCCAGAGACTGATTTGGTTTGAATCCTGCCCTCGGCAGCTCGAGAAGCACATGGGGTGGGTGTGGGTGTGCCCCAGGTCCCCGCAGTGGTCCTGACCTGTTGGGGTCTCTCTGGCACGTGCCCGTGCCCTCTGCCGATGAAGAAAACCACGGGCTTCGGGACCAGCAGTTAGCGTAATGGCTATGTCGCTGGACTCCCACGTGGTCGACCGCGGTTCGAGTCCCGGACCCGGCGGCTTAAACTCACGCCGGGCGCGTGTGCGTGCATGCCCAGGATCCCGAGAGGAGAATGGAGGAGAAGGGATTGTGGCGTGGCCATCCCCCCTGGGGGGTGATTTCCTGCTTTCTGTCTCTCTGTCTCTCTCTGTCTGTCTGGCGAGCGCACGCACCCTATAGCAAAAACCTCTCCAAAAAAAAAAAAAGAAAGAAAAGAAAACCATGGGCTTCAAAATGTTTTGCACCAACGTCAACTCACGCGAATCCCATGCTCTCACGGGCTCTCCGGAGTGCCCTGTTACTGACAGCTGAACGAGAGTCGTCGATGGCGTTTTCCTGTAGTACGTGTAAGCCCCAGCAGTCCTTGTCCACGTAACTCAAGGACAGGGACGTCGTGCGTTCCCTGTCATCAGGGACCGGCTCACTGGCCGCGCAGGGCTCGTCGTCGGGGGGCAGGTTCAGGGCCAGCCCGGGCAACGAAGACCCCGTCTCTAAAGTAGGAGTAGGGACTTGTCCGCGGGCAGAGGCTCTCCTGCTCGCCCTGCCCTCCACGGCCCTGCCGAGTCTCCCCTGGGCCTCGCCCGCGCTCTGCTCTCACTGGGAGGTACCTGTGTGACTCGGAACTCCGACCCCCCGAGAAGCAGTCCCATGGCTTTCCCTCCCGCCCTCCTCCCCGCCCGCCCCGGCCTGCACGAGTTAGGTTAGCTCTGGCTGGGCCTAGCTCTTCCGGGGATGGCGTGGCCAACTCGGCCCTGCGAGTCCTCGCTCAGACTCTCCTCAGCCCCTTGCTGAGGCCCTTAGAGCCAGCAGGTGGCGTGGTGGGTAAGGCGCCGGATCCCACACGGCTGACTATGCGGTTCAAGCCCCAGACCCAGTGGCTTGAACAACACGCCGGGCATGTGTGCGTGTGTGCCCTGAGTCCGGAGAGGAGGTTGGGTAAGGGGTTGCCGTGGGACGGGGTGTGCACTCTCCCTGTTCTGTGCCATGTTCTCGGTACGACCACGTGGCGTGTAGGCTTTGGGAGAGCACCGTTTGTCTGTTTTGTTCCCTGCCGAATCTTGGGGTCCTGCTAGTGGGCGGCGTGGTCAGCTGGGAGAAGCCTCCTGAGTAAACTGAACGAGACAATGAGGACGAATTTGCTGCAAAGAGAAAGTCGGGTCCGGGCTGAGTGCTGAGGGGAGCAGGTGCAGAATGGCGCTGCCAGCTGGTTGAGCCCGGGTCCGGGAAGGGGCGGCGGCCGAGCAGGCAGTCAGGTCTGAGCCGTCCTGGCCCTGGGACCCGGCGGCCCAGGCTCACAGTGCTGCTGGCCAGGGAGGCGCTAACGCTGGGCGGTGCCTCGTCCCTGCAAGCTGGGCTGGAGTGTAAGGTACAGCCGGCTCCAGCCCAGAGCAGCCTCAGGGTGAAATGGGAGTCACGTTACAGTCACGGACTGGGTTAAATCCCATGCACTGTGACAGCCAGCGTCACTCGTTTCTGAGTGTCGGCCCACGTGTGTGACCCACCGCCTCTGCTGGCGTTCACCGTTCTGTGACAAGCAGGCTCCACCCGGCTGAGCCGCGCGCTACCTAACATTCCTTAATGTCCTGATTCACCCCTGGAACTCAGCTCTGTCACTTCACAATCACAAGAACAGAAAAGACTAACAATTGCAATTTGCTTATCTAAATTCTAGATTTCTTTTTGAGATTTTTGCTATAGGGAACATGTGCTCACCGGAGAGACAGAGAGACAGAGAGAAATCACCCCCCAGAGGGGATGGCCACACTGCAGTCCCTTCTCTTCCTCTCTTCTCTCGGGATTTTGGGCTTGCAGCCTCACGTTCGGCAAGAGTTTCAAGCGGCCGAGCCGTCCTGGTTGCTCAGCACCTGTGTTGGGACGTGGGTCTGACAGCCGCAGACAGCGCGCAGTGACACATGTGCCGGCTCCTGGAGGGCTGCTGGACCTTGGCTGGGCCCGGTGGCGGCTCCGCGGTCCCCATGGGAAGGCCCCCGGGCAGGTCCGGAGGCTGCCAGGCATGCCAACCGGCACATGTGCATCCCTGAGCCAGACTGGCCGAGGCGAGGGGTAGAAGGTGGCAAAGGACCCTGGTGGGGTGCCCGTCTCTGTTTCTGTCATGAAAGATACAGCAGGTCGCCAGGAACGTCGTGACGCATTTTTCTGTGCAAAAGTGAGTCACACCGTTCCTGACTGCCCACTAAGCAAACCAGCTGCTGTCTAGGCACCACCCCAGTCTGACCAGTGCCTCTGAGGTCGAGCTTCGGGATCTGTGTCTAATAGCCCCTGTGGGGGACCTGACGCTGCCGGTCTGGGGTACACTTTGAGAGCCCCACTCTGGAACAGAACAGATGGAGTGATTTTGAGGTGGAGAGGGCAGGAGTGTTAAGGGGAGGCGTCTCAGGTAAGGCGGGGCCGGGGGGAGTAAGAAGGCCCAGCAGAAGGGAGGACACTTCTGCAAGGTCTGATGTTTCCATCTCAGAGAAAAAGAGCTCAGGACCAGCAGTTAGCGTAATGGCTATGTTGCTGGATTCCCATGTAGTCGACCACGGTTCGAGTCCCGGACCCGGTGGCTTAAACTCATGCCTGGCATGTGAGCATGTGCCCAAGATCCCGAGAGGAGAATGGAGGAGAGGGGATTGCGGTGTGGCCGTACCCCCGGGGGGTGATTTCTTGCTTTCTTTCTGTCTCTCTGTCTGTCTCTATCTCTCTGGTGAGCGCACATGCCCTATACCAAAAACCTCTCCAAGAAAGAAAGGAAGGAAGGGAAGAAGGAAGGAAGGAAGGAAGGGAGGGAGGGAGGGAGGAAGGAAGGGAGGAAGGGGCCCAGCAGGTGGCATGGTGGTTAAGGCGCTGGAATTCCCACACGGCTGACCACGGTTCAAGTCCTGAACTTGGTGGCTTGTTTTCTCCCTCTCCTTCTCTCTGTCTCTCTTCCTTTGGCAAAACTCATGTGAAAAAATAATAAATAAAATAATTTATAAAAAAGAAAGAAAGAAAAGAGCTCATTAAGATACAAGAAATTTTGAAATGAAAAGGGGGCACGTTTGAAGGAGTCACGTAAGTCGGACGTTGGGAAAGGCTTTGAATCGCAGAGTGTTCCCGTCTTGGCTGTGTGCTCTGGTTCTCCGGCTCAGCGGCTCGGCCATCACGGCTCCGCCTCGGAACTGGATGGTGGGTGGTGGTGCCGCAGGGCTGCGGGCTGTGAAGGCTGAGTGAGCTCAGGGCTCCAGCCGGGGGGCGGGGGGCAGAACTGCTCACGGCCGTGGGGCTAGTGGGAAGGCAGGGGAGCCCAGAGTGTGCCCCGGTACCTGTGCCCTGCTGAGCGTGGGACGGGCGCCGTGGGCGAAAGGGACCAGGCTCAGCCCTCGGGCGTGGGGAGACAGAGAGCGGGCAGCGAGTAGCCTGCTGAGTCGCATGATGTCGCACCCTGGATGTGGGGCCTGAGTGGGGTGGCCAGGGTGGGGTAAAGCAGAGACCTGGCCAGGTGTGGGCTAAGCGGTCAGGGAAGTGTCAGAGTTGGCACTTGAGCTAAATCTCCACAGAGTAGCAGGCAGTTACCAGGCTAACAGTGTATCCCAGCCTGAAAGTCTCCAGGGATGGCCGGGAGTGAATGCAGGAGTGCCTGGGTCAGGTCGAGCAGACCCCGCTGTGCCGGTCAGTGAGTCTGAACCGCACCTGCAGGTGGGGTAGGAAGGGGTCTCCGTGGTTCCCAGAGCTGCGTCTCAGAGCTCCCACCACGCCATCGCGTGCTGCGTTCGGTCAGAGAGTGGGGGGGGGAGACTGGGCCGGATCAGGGCAGCCCGGGAGGTCCTCACTTGCAGAGAGGGAGAAGCTCCGGACGTGGACCCCCACCCCCACGATCACTGAGTCGCGGGACGAGAGCAAGCTTGAGGGCTTGGGGAGGAGGGTGGCCGCCCCAGCTCTGGTGTCCCTGACGTCCCCCGGAGATTGCAGTTCACCCCAACCCTATGAGTGGAGCGGGGCGAGGTGGAGGTGGGGTGGGCGCTCTGGGCTGCCACGGCTGCTGCTGAGACCTAGGACGGCGTTGCCTGGAGAGACCTCAGAGACGGGTGCAGGCCCTACCCGTGTCACCCTCAGTGTGCAGCCCTGAGAAGGGGCTGCCTGCAGAGTGACCCTGGAGGCAGATGCAGACAGCCCATCGCAGGCCACAGGGTCCCATGGGGGAAAGGGGCCTTGAACTTGAGAGTCAGGAAGTCACCTCAAGGGGAGGGAGAGGGCTAGTAGGCGCTCAGCAAGTGCTGGCCAAGTGCCCTCGGTCCCCAGGGGTTGTGCCCACCCAGCCCCACCCGCCTGTGTTTTCAGCCCGGGAACCAAAACCTCCGAGACGCGCAGTGGTCTGGGTGTGAGCACACAGCAGGTATGGTGACGCCTGTCCTCAGGCCCGGCCCAGCTGTGTTCAGGGCACGCGGGATGGGGGTGTGCAGGTGGAGACCGTGAGCACGTGTCAGGCCCTGGAGAGAGGGGCAGGTGGAGACATGGGCATGGTGTCCGCGTCCACGTGCATGCACGGGGACTGGAAGAACAGGCTGGTGGCAGAGGAGGGGCCTCACTCAGGGTTCTCCCCGGTGGAAGGCCGGGTGCTTGCACTTCCAGTCCGTCATGGTGCAGCTCTGCATCTAGCAGAGGCCGATCGCAGTCAGGGAACGAGAGTTCCAGAGAGTTTTAGAGAGGCCCGTCGGCTAGCCGTCACCTGCTGTTTTTCAGGTAAGTTAAGTCACTTTTCAGAAATAACTCTCTTTTGACTCTGACTATCCACCAGTTTCATTAAAAAAAAAAAAAAAAAAAAATGGCCAGGGGGCATGTGTGCTTGCTGGAGAGAGACAGAGAGAAGGTGGAGAAGAAGGGGTACCCCAGGGAATGGCCGCACCATAGTCCCTCCCCCTCACCTGGCCTGCCTCCAGGCACGCGAGTGCACAGGTGCTGTGCGGCTCAAGCCTCCTGGTCTGGGCCGAAAGCCCTGCCCACATGGGATCCAGCCCCCTAACCACCATGCTGCCGGCTGGCCCTCCTTCACTACAGACCAACCAGCCAACGGGTTTTACTGCCCTGCGTGCGTTTGCCCGTGGAACGTGAACGCTCGGTAGTTTGTAGCAGACTCTCGGGAGGGATGGCCAGCGTTAGCGCCCGTCATCGTCCGGGAAGAGGCCCGCAGCCCCCCTCTCCGCCCTACCACGCTGCGCAGCCGCCACTGTCTCCCTGTGCCAGCCAGACCTGGGAGGACAGCCTGCCCTCCGCTCCCGCTCGAGCCAGGGCTCCGCTGTCGCCTCCCAGACTGCTGAGGACGACATCATGAGTGACCCTCTAGTTGCCGGACCCCACACACATGCTCAGATGGCCTTTCCAGACCCTCCTGTCCTGTGTGACCGCCCGGTCACTGTCCCTTGGGCTCTGCCTCCTCGTGGGCTCCTCAGCTGCTTCCAGACTGGGTTCTCTTCCTTCCCGAGTGATCGAGTGATGGAGTCTGCTCACGGTTCAGCACGTGCCCTGCCCGACTTTTCTAGAACTCGTAGTGAGGATTACTGTTCGCCGATGCTTGGCATCGCCTGAAAATTCCACAATCCTTTCTTTTTTTTTTTTTTAAATATTTTATTTTAACTTTATTTATTATTATTATCATTATTATTTTCCAGTTTGATCAGAGAGAGACAGAGAGAGAGAGAGAGAGAGAGAGAGAGAGAGAGAGAGAGAGAGAGAAAGTGAGAAAGCAAGCCACCAGGTCCGAGACTTGAACCGTGGTCGACCATGTGGGAGTCCAGCGCCTTTAACCACCATGCCACTTGCCAGCCCCATAGCGAGAAATCACCCCCCACGGGGGACAGCCAAGCTGCCATCCCTTCTTCTCCATTCTCCTCTCTGGATCTTGGGCACGCACGAACATGCGCCCAGTGTGAGTTTAAGCCACCAGGTCCGGGACTCAAACCGCAGTTGACTACATGGGAATTCAGCGACATAACCATTATGCCATCTGCTGGTCCCCACAATCCTTTCTTGTGGCTACAACTGGGCTCGCCCTTTCCCGAGGAGAGGGGGCCTCTATCTTACCATGTAACCAAACTAGATAGCCACACCCTTGCCCCTCGTCTCTCATACACACGGCTCTCCAGCACCTGCTGCAGTTTTCTTCCACGCTGCTCTAAAATCCTCTGTTCTCTCTCACATGCGTGCCCGGGTTCTCTGTCTCCGCCTGTCCGCACTTTCCCGCTTGGTCACTCTGGCTGAAATCCACACACCACACCGTTGTCATAGAGAACTTGTGAAAGCAAGCCTGGCCTCATCGAAGGTCCTCTTAAAGTGCTTTAGCACCATCAGCTTTGGGTGCCTAGGCCTCCTCCCCCGTTCTCACTGCGATCGGGTCTTCCACTCTTCGCTGGCAGGACATACGGGGATAGGCGAGCTTTATAAGACACCATGGGGGGGCCATGGATGGCACAGTGGTTACATCACTGGACTCCCACATGACTAACCACGCTTCGGTCCTGGACCTGGTGACTTGAAACTCACACTGGGCATGTGTGTGCACGCGCGCCCAAAGTCCTAAGAGGAGAATGAAGGAGAAGGGTCGCAAGGTGGCCATCCTTCCTGGGGAGTGACTTCTCACTTTCTCTCTCTCTGGCGAGCACATACACCCTATAGCAACAAAATCACTCTTTACAAATAAAGGGACACCATGAGAATACAGTCAACCAACTGTGGAGGTGGGAAATTTTACAAGACAAATAATCAAACACTTGTCAGAGAGTATGTGCACTCCCCGGAGAGAGGAGGCGCTCCACGGTGGGCCGTGGCCACGCACAGCACCCTCCCTCCTTCCCCACCCTCAGGGTGCACCTGGCTTGTCTCTCCAGCCCCGGGACCAGGCCTCACACCGTGGGCTCTGACTCCCTTCACCACTCTGCCCTGAAACCAGCCCCAAATAACTAAACTTAACAGACATACAAACGGCAAGGGAAAAAGGGGACCGAGAAGTGGTGCTTAGTAGGGTCTTAAGAACACACCAGCCAGCCGACCAATGCAGTGCGCTGGGTCCTGATCTGAATAAACATTCCATTATTGTTCTGCTTGTTTTTCATGAACTTTTGTATACGTCCTCGTGTAGCATTGCCACAGGTGTGTGCTTGTAGAGAGGGGGAGAAAGCACCCCGTGGGGTATGGCCATACTGTGGCCCTTTTTCCTCCATTCTTCTTCCTGTCGGGATTTTGGGCACACACACCCAGGCGTGTTTTCCAAGCTTCTGAGGCTAGGATTCAAACAGTGGTTGGTCACGGGGAATCAGGCTCCCTCAGTCACTGCACTAAGGGTTGGCCTGGGGCTTTCATTTTTAGAAGGACATGCTGATGCACGACAGGGTGAGCTGCAGCTCCTGGTTTGCCTGGGAGGAGCAGGGTGCGCCTGGAGGAAGAAGCCCTGGGCTCGTTAGGCTCTTCTGGTTGGCCTCCACTTGAAATCTTCCATCATACAGCAGAACGTGTTGATGGCACAGGGACGTGGAAATGTGAGTCCTGGTGGGATGCAGGGTGATGACGGTGCAGCAGGCAGGCACGGCACTCTGCAAGGCAGTCCACGTGGCACCCGGGAGCGGCCTCCCCGGTGCCTGCACAGGCCTGGGGTCGGGGCTGGGAGCTGCTGCCCCTCTGTCTTTGGCTCAGGGAGGGAAGGACTCCATTTTATTTTTTAAGTTTTTGCTATAGGGTGTGTGCGCTTGCCGGAGAGACAGCAGTGAGAAATCACCCTGGGGGTGGCCATGTTACAGTCCCTCCTCCACCCTCCTCCTGGGGTTCTGGGTATCCCTGCTGGCATGGTTCAAGTCATCAGGTCCGGGACTCGGACCACAGAGTCAGCCATATGGGTCCAGCTGCCTCAGTCTTCATGCCACTGCCTGGCCCCAAATAAACTTTTTTAAAAAAAATAATTATTTAATTTTTTAAAAAATTAACTTTACTGGGAACCAGCAGTTGGCGTAATGGCTATGTCGCTGGACTCCCACGTAGTCAACCGCGGTTCACGTCCTGGACCCGGTGGCTTAAAACTCACGCCGGGCGCGTGTGTGTGCGTGTCCAAGATCCTGAGAGGAGAATGGAGGAGAAGGGATTGCGGCGTGGCCATCCCCCCTGGGGGGTGATTTCTCGCTTTCTGTCTCTCTGTCTGTCTCTGTCTGTCTGGCGAGCGCACGCGCCCTATAGCGAAAACCTCTCAAAAAAAAAAAAATTAACTTTACTTATTTATTTTAATTTGACCAGAGAGGGGCAGAGTGAGAGAGAGAGAAAAAGTGAGAAAGCAAGCCTCCGGGTCCAAGACTCGAACCATGGTCAACCATGTGGGAGTCCAGCGCCCTCAACCACAAGGCCACCTACCAGCCCCAATTTATTTAATTTTATTTTTTTACTTATTATTGTCATTAGTAGGTCATCAGAAAAATCATGACACATTTTTACATGTAAAACAGAAAACTACGTCATGGCTTTTCCTGACTCAGTATTTTTAAATTTGCTATAGGGCACGTGCACTCAATCAGAGAGAGAGGAAGGAAACGAGAAAGCAAGCCGCCACGCCTGGGACTCACACCGTGGTCAGCCATGTGTAAGTCCAGTGCCTTACCCACCAATCCACCTACTGGCCTCCTAAATAAGGTTTTCTAAGGAGTTTTTATTTTTATTTACTTTTAAAAATTTTTTAAAGAGATTTTTTTGCTATGGGGTATGGGTGCTTGCTGGAGAGACAGGGACAGACAGCGAGAAATTACCCTACAGGGGCATGGCCACACCACAGGTCCTTCTCCTCCAGTCTCCTCTCGGGGTCCTGGACACGCACACACACATGCCCAGCGTGAGTTTCAAGCTGCTGAGTCCGGGACTCGACCCTCAGCCAACTGTGTGGGAGTCCAGCGACGTAGCCGTTACGCCATCGGCTGGTCCCTAACAGTTTTAAAAGATGCTTACTGTGGGAAAGTACATGTGACATGATTTTCTGGGTGCGCAGCAGTGTCACCAGGTGCGTTTGCGCCATGTGGCCTGCTACTGTCCCCCTCCAGGAGAACTTTCATCTCACAAGACTGAAGCGCCACACCCACGGACAGTACCCCGGCCCTGACAGCTGGGGCTTTCCGTCTCTGTGAGTTTGATCCCTCTAGGTTCCTCGTGAAGGCAGCGTCCTACTGGCTCGTTTCCCTGAACGGTGTCCTCCAGGTAACCCGTGTTGTAGCATCTGTCAGAATTTTCTTCCTTCAAAAGGCTGAATCACACTTCTTGGCCGTATGAACTCCATGTCGTTCACCCACTGATTACTGATGGGCATGCAGTTCCCATGCTCGGCTGCTGTGAGTAACGTGGCCGTGGTGTGCACACCGTCCTCGGATCCCTTGCTGGTCCTCCTGGGTGTGAGCGTGCGTGCACCGTCCCTCCGAGTCCTTGCTGGTCCTCGTGGGTGTGAGCGTGGGCGCACCGTCCCTCCGAGTCCTTGCTGGTCCTCGTGGGTGTGAGCGTGGGCGCACCGTCCCTCCGAGTCCTTGCTCGGGGTCCTCCTGGGTGTGGCATATGCTCAGAGGTCGTATTTCTAGGTCATATGGTAATTCTAGACTTTATTAATTTGTTTTCCAAGTTTTGCCATAGGGTGCATGTACTTGGCAGAGAGAGGCAGAGGGGAAAAGTGAGAAATCGCTCCCCAGGGGAATGGCCACGCTGCTGTCCCTTCTCCCTCGTTTTCTTCTTGGGACTTTGGGTGTGCACACACGTGCCCAACTTGATTTTCAAGCTGCATGATTTTTTTAAGAGGTTTTTCCTAGGATGCATGTGCTCACTGGAGAAAGACTTTCCCCAGTGAGAGGGAAAGCAAGAAATCACCCCTCAGGGGATGGCCACGCCGCGATCCCTTCTCCTCCATTCTCCTCCCAGGTGTTGGGCATGCAGGGACGTGTGCCCAGCATGAATTTCAAGCCACGGAGTCCAGGACTTGAACCACAGTGAGCCATGTGGGAGTCCAGCGACCTAACCACTACGCCATCTGTTGGCCTCCAAGCTGCATGGTATTTTTTGTTTTTGGAGAGAGATTTTGCTATAGGGTGCATGCGCTTGGGAGAGAAACAGAAAGCAAGAAATTACACACACATCCCAGGGGAGGGAAGGATGGCCACTCTGCAATCCCTTCTCCTCCCGTTTCCTGGGATTTGAGGCATGTACACAAATGTGCCCAGCATGAGTGTTAGGTCACTGGGCCAGCTGTGAGAGTCCAGCCGCACACCCAGCCGTCTGCTGGTCCCCAGCTGCATGGTGTTTGAGCTGCCAGGTCTGAAACTCGAACTGCAGTCAGCCATGTGGACCCAGCCTCCATGCTACCTGCTGGCCCTGTCATTTGCATTCTTTTCTTTTTAAAAAAAAAAAATTATTCCATTTGGGACCAGCAGTTGGCGTAATGGCTATGTCACTGGACTCCCACGTAGTCGACCGCATTTCGAGTCCCAGACTCGGTGGCTTAAACTCACACCAGGCACGTGTGCGTGCGTGCCCAAGATCCCGAGAGGAGAATGGAGGAGAAGGGATTGCAGCGTGGCCATCCCCCCCAGGGGGTTATTTCTCACTTTCTGTCTCTCTGTCTCTCTCTGTCTTTCTGGCGAGTGCACGCGCCCTACAGCAAAAACCTCTCAAAAAAAAAAAAAAAGAATAAAAAAAATCATTCCATTCAACTTGGTTTGTTTGTTTTAATTTCACTAGATAGGGACAGAGATCTAAGCCCCTGTCCCAGCACGGGGCGGGGGGGGGGGTCTCTGTGCTTCGATCTGATAGGGGAGCTGGCCGTTCAGATGACAGTTTGTCTGAGGAGGGGACGCAGCAGGAAGCAGGACAGCACAGGGCGGGGCGGGGGTGCTGGTCCCCCTGGGGCTTAGCAGGGAGAGGTGCTCGGGGCACAGGTGGAGCCACCGCAGCGCGGGAGTGGAGCCGTGAGGCCTGCGTGCCTGTACCCAGGGGGCCGGGGCCGGGCTGGCCGCAGTGGCAGTCGGTGTGATGCATGGTCCCAGGTGTCTGGGGAGGCCGGGCCTCACGTGCTTCCTCCCATGTCTGGCCCGGGTCGCTGTGGTCGCAGGTATGCACTGCCGTGCCTGGCCTGTTTAGCTGGTCCAGACCGAGCCCTCCTCCCACGCAGCCCCGCCCTCTCTGCCCCTGCCCGGCCAGGGTGCCAGGGTTTACTCAGAGGGGAGAGGAAGAGAGATCGCTCAGAGGAGACCAAGAAGAAATAACCAGGTGGAAGAGAAGGCAGGAGAACGTGGTGAAGAATGTGAGGAGAGCAAGCTTGAACACGGCGGGGTTACTGGGGCCAGCAGGTGGCGTGGCAGCTGGGTGCTGGACTGCGCAGGGCCGACGGGGGCTCTGGCCCTGGGCTTGGCGGCTTGCGTTCTCACTTTCCTTCTCTCTCTCTGGTGACTGTGTGTTCCCTATAACAAATAAAATAATAATAGGTCAAATTAAATAATTATCTAGAAAAAATTTAAAAAATAAGCAGAATTACTAGGTGGCAGTTGACGGAGGGGATGGAGGGCAGGAGTGGGACGGGAAGGACTGAGCTGGCCTGCGTGAAGAGCGTGAAGAGCGTGAAGGCCGGGCGACCTGGGAAAGCTGCTCCTCACTGCCCCGCCGCCGCCAGTGTGCGCCCTGGTGCTGGCCGGGGTGGGCGGGGAGGTGGCAGGCTGCTCGGAGGCGAAGAAGGGGCCGTGCCATGTCAGTGGGGAACGTGGCTCTGCCAGGCCGCTCTCCGTGGGAAGGGGCCCGTGCGAGGCTGGAGACCTCCGTGAGCACACGGGGTCCCCGGCCTGTGGCCCAGAGTTGGTGAGGCTGGAGGTCGATGGCCTCTGGCTGGCTGTGCATGCCCATCCCCCTCCACTCTGTCTTGCTCATGGAGAAATAGACAGGAAGAGGCAGGGGAGGAGAGGCAAAGGGCACCTCCCACGGGGAAGGCAGGGAGCAGCGGGGACCACCAGGGCCTGCCCGTGGGGCGAGCGTGATGAGGAGCCGCTCGCTCGCTCGCTCACTCGCTCACACCGGGCGGGCGAGGACAGACGGCCGTGTGGACCACAGCACTCCCAGACTGCGAGGGGCGGGGTTGTGGGAAGAGGAAGTGGAGGTGGTGAGGGGCTGCCCTGTAAGGGCAGTGTGTGGGAAGGGACAGGGCACCGATTGGGCCACAGGCAGGGCCAGCGCTGCTTGACTCTGCGGTTTTGATTTCCTGGAGCCCCCTCTGCAAGGGGTGGCGGGCAGACCTGCAGGTAAGGCCTGGCCCCCCGAGGGCTGGGCAGGCCCAGGTGGAAGCCTGACTCGGGAGACTGTAGCCTGGAACCCACCCCGGCAGCCTCTGCGCCAGCGCCTGGAAGTGCCAGGTGCCGGCCGCCACCCTCGGCTATGGCTGCCAGTGTCGGGGTGTGTTACGGCACTGACCGTGTGTCCGTGGGCTGCTCTTCACCTGTCTGGCCATTCCCACTCTACCCTAAAGCCCGGAGTAGGCCCCGAGGCGTGGCCGTGCCCACCTTCCCTGCAGCGTCCCACGTGCCCAGGGCTCCTGCGTGCTCGAGGCTCACGCTGCCAGGGCCACGACAACCCATGCCCCACCCCGCCCGCACCGTTCCAGCCGAATCTCAAGTCTTCCAGTGGTGGGTCGGCTCTGTCCCCTGGTGAGAGGGACTGTCTGCGCCGGGGTGGGTGTTGGAGGGGGTGGTTGGCAAGGAAGGGCGGGAGCCGGCTGCTCCTCGGCTGCCTTGACCCTGTAGTCTGTCTGCTCTGGTAGGAAAAGGGAAACGGGGCTGCAGGTTAGAGGGCCCTGAACTGGGACTGCGGAGCCAAACAGTCATAGAAAACAAAATGGGAGGACTGGGAGAGCTCACTTCCAACTCCTCTGACCAGGGAAGTGGGTATGAACTCTCCTCCCCCAAAGGAGACTTCTCAACAATTTTGTTCTCAATGATTTTTGAAGGGTCCATTTAGGAGCAAGGGTCCTTCCCCACAGCTACCCCTAGGTGGCAGCAGGAAGCAGAGACCCTGCGAGAAAGCACAGCCGATGCCCTGGCCAGGAGAGCGCTCGGCGGGCCCCGGGACTGCACCTGCCTGCCCTGCCTGAGGGCCATTTGTTGGGCATCCCACAGTGGTGGTTTTGTTTTGTTTTGTTTTGTTTTGTTTTTTATTTCTTGCTTGCTTTCTCTCTGGCAAGTGCAATACACCCTATAGCAAAAAATATCTCAAAAACCCAGCAACTTAGGGACCTCCATATGGGTCTGAGGAAGAAGGACGCAGCGGGGTGTCTGCAGCACCTGCAATCCGCTCTGACGTCCTTACATGCAGAAATCTCGACGTGGGGAGAGAAGGAGTGGGGCGGCTCCAACTAGGGCCTGGGCGGCCGAGGGGCTGTCCTTGGTGTCCACTGGGTAGTCTGCTGCTCAGTGCTGTGCCCGGGCCCCTGTGGTTGGCGCCTGGGCCGAGTATGGCCCGTCCGCCTGGCCCTTCTCTGCCGCCGAGGACGTGGCCCAGCACAGAGCTGCGTGCTGCTCCCGACCAGAGCTGCTGTTGCGACCGTCCTCAGCAGTGCGCTAGGTGCTCAGGGCCCCTCGGAGCAGGGGGGAACCAGGGCGAGGGGGTGGACGACGGAGACGGAGACGTGGGCCAGAAGCCCCGCAAGGGGGCGTGGGTGCCCTCAGAGGCGGTGGGCTCCGAGCTAGGGCAGCACCACTCCTCTCCGCCCACGGCCCGTCGGCCTGAATGCGCAGGCGCTCACCGCCACCCCGCTCTGTCCTGTGGTTTTGTTTATTTGCCAGAGGGCTCACCAGAGAGGGGCGGACAAGGGGAGAGGGTGCGGTCACGCCGCAGGCCCTGCTCCCCCATGTCTCCATCCTGTGGGGCTTGGGGCACGCACATGTAGCCGGCCACGTGGGGCACGCACATGTAGCCGGCCACGTGGGGTCTGACCCCTTTGACCACTAGGCCGTGGAGCCAGCCTGCTGCTCTTGCCCCGTAGCCATGTCCTCGCAGGCACCGCCTCGTCCTGGGCACGAGGTTGCTGTAATGAGCCGAGTCGGAGGAAGCCAGATGAAGAGTAAGCGGGAGGTGGGGGAGAGAAGGGCCAGGCCACACGTGAGGCCGGGCCTGCTGGTGCCGGAGTGACCCGTCTGGCTGAGAAGGGGCGAGCTTTGCTGGGATCGCACGATGCCTGGGAGTCGGGGTGGGGGAGAAAGCATCCGAACGGCGGAGCATGGATGGCTGTGAGGACGCAGATCAGCTTGGAGGGGAGAGGTAGCACCTTAACCACCGCGCCCCCTGCCGGCCCTGGGCAGCCCTCAGACTGGAGGCCCGCAGGAGGCCTCAGGTGTGTCTTGCAGAGGGAGGGCTGCAGGCGGGCAGGGCCAGCGCTGCCTCCCGGCTGAGCTGGCATCCGGCTGACTGGCCAGGGTCAGGGCTGGCGGGAGGTGGCACTGTGGGGTGGAGGAGTATTTCTAGAGGTGCGGTGCAGCATGTGGGTGCACGCCCACGGGAGAGTGGCGAGAGTCGTCGCTGTCACGGCAGAGGGGCCGCCCCGTGGTGCTGGGTCTGAGCCGTTGTTCTCCGTGTTTTTCAGCACCTCCATGATACGGTGAAGAGGAACCTGGACAGCACCGCCTCGCCTCAGCATGGTGACCAGCACAACGGCTACGGGGACCTCTTTCCTGGGCACAAGAAGAACCGCCGGGAGGCACCTCTGGTCTCCAACGGGCTGCCCCCAGCCTCCCCGCTGGGCCAGCCCGACCAGCCCCCCGGGGGGGACGCACTCCAGCCCAGCGGGAAGCACTCTCTGGGGCTGGACTCTGTCAACAAGAAGTGCCTGGCAGACACGAGCCTCCACCTGAACGGAGGCGGCCAGCCCGGCGAGCCGCTCGCCCTGGGCCTGAGTAAAGAGCTGAAGCAGGAGCCTGCCGAGGACCTGCCGTGCATGATCGCCGGGCCGGGGGGGCCCCTGTCGCAGAGCAGCCTCATGCCCGACCTCAACCTGAACGAGCAGGAGTGGAGGGAGCTCATCGAGGAGCTGAACAGGTCCGTGCCCGACGAGGACATGAAGGACCTGTTCACTGAGGACTTTGAGGAGAGGAAGGGCCCGGAGCCCGGCCCGGCCTCCCAGACCGCCCTGACCCAGGACGTCAGCATTAAGACGGAGTTCTCTTCTGCAGCCTTCGAGCAAGAACAGGTGGGCTCTCCCCAGGCGAGGGCCGGGTCTGCAGGACAGACCTTTCTGGGGCCCACGTCTGCCTCTGTGAGCACGGACTCGGCCAGCCTGGGGGGCCCACGGGCCCTGTTCCACAGCCCCGCTCAGCCTGGGGCGGACGGCGCCAGCTCCGGCCTGCTGCCGGCACCCGTGCAGGCCCAGGGTGCGCAGAGAGCCCTGGCGAGCGTGGTGCTGCCTGGCCAGGGTCCGGGAGCCGCCCCAGAGCTGTCCTCCACCCACCAGCTCCAGCAGATTGCTGCCAAGCAGAAGCGCGAGCAGATGCCCCCAAACCCACAGCAGGCCGCCCCGGCACCAGCGCCAGGCCAGCTGTCCACGTGGCAGCAGGCAGCTCCCTCCCACAGCCCCTTAGATGTCCCTTACCCCGTGGAGAAGCCCGCCAGCCCCTCCACCTACAAGCAGGACTTCAGCTCCAAACTGCTCGCGGTGCCCGGCATGAGCAAGAGCTCCCCTCGGCCCGGAGGCCCCTACCCCCAGCCCGGCCTGCTGAGCCACCAGCTGCCCGGCACCTTGAGTCAGAGTTCCGTGGGCAGCCCAGGGGCGGTGCTGGACTACGGCAACACGAAGCCCCTCTCGCATTACAAGGCGGTCTGTGGGCAAGGCGGCCCGGGGCCCAGCCAGAGCAAGCCGAGCCTGCCGGCGTACCTGCCCCAGCAGCTGCCCCGTCTGAGCAACGAGCAGAACTCCTTGTTTCTGATGAAGCCAAAGCCGGGAAACATGCCCTTCCGATCGCTGGTTCCACCTGGCCAGGTCAGTATGCGGCTCTGCGCCCGTCACTGCTGCAGGTCACTGTGGGGAGGGGGCACGCTGGCACCGCGAGTCCACGAGTCCACAGGCCAAGGCCGACTCCGCGCACCCGAGTGGGCGGCACTCCTAGCGCCACCTAGTGGTGGCTGTGCGCTCGTTCAGGATTCTCCTGCACAAGTCCGGTGTCTCTCAGGCCATGGGACTCAGGTTCTATTTAATGCACTTATTAGAGCTTTGCTTTTTTGCCAGCTTTCGGATTTGCATGTTTCAAATTCTTTGATTGGGGGAAACTTGCAGTATTTCAGGCACGTGTTACCTCCCCACACACCGCACCTCCTCAGTTACATGGTGAGACTGTCACACCCAGAGAGGCCAAAGGCTTCGGAGGAGCAGCCTGGCCTGCAGTGAGTGGCTGTGCATCACTTCCTGCGTTCGTGATGTCTTCTCAAACTGTCAGACCTGGGAGGGCCGGCACATGGCCTGGTGGCTAAGGCTGCTGATTCCACGTGGCCAGTTCTGTGGTTCAAGTTCCTGACCCGGTGGCTTGACAGGCACACCGAGTGCACGTATGTCCAAGATCCTAACAGGAAGGGGAGAGGGAGAAGGGATTGTTGCGTGACCATTCCCCATAGGGAGTGCTTCCTCACTTAGCCTCTCTGCCTCTTTCTGGTGGGCATATATGCCCTCTGGCAAAATAATAATAAGATAAATTCATAAAAAGTAAATACATAATGGGACCAGCAGTTAGCATAATGGTTATGTCGCTGGACTCCCATGTAGTCAACCGCGGTTCGTGTCCCTGACCCAGTGGCTTAAAACTCACGCCAGGCACGTGTGCTTGTGTGCCCAAGATCCTGAGAGGAGAATGGAGGAAAAGGGATTGCGGTGTGACCATGCCCCCTGGGGGTGATTTCTCGCTTTCTGTCTCTCTGTCTCTCTCTGTCTGTCTGACAAGCGCACATGCCCTATAGCAAAAACCTCTCCAAAAAAAAAAAAGTAAATACATAATTAAAAATTTTAAAACAATGCTAGTAATTGCACGAGGAAATTTTCACACATATTAGTGAAGGTGTGTAAGTGGATATGCTGCTTTTGGGAAATAATTTGGGATTAAGTATTTTTTATAAGCCATAAAAATATTAACAGGCAAAGAGTTATTATACAAGATATTTGTTGCATTGTGGGTTTATTATTTTTTTGCTAGAGCTTATGTGCACTCATCGGAGAGACACAGAGACACAAGCACCACCCCCTCTTGGGGACTGTCACACCACAGCCCCTTCTCCATTTCTCTGCCCTGTCGACCTGGGGCACGCACCTGCCCTGCCTCCCAAGCTACCGAGTCTGGGGCTTGGACAGTGTGACTGGTTCTGTTGGAGCCGGCTGCCCTAGCCACCAGGCCGCAGAGCCAGCCCACCTGATTATCTTAGAAGTGTAGAACAGGGCCAGCAGGAGGTGTGGAGGTGAGGGTGCTGGATCCATGTGGCCAGCTGTGCACAATCACACCGGGCACATGTGTACACGGGCCCAAAATCCCGAGAGGAGAATGGAGGAGAAGGCACTGTCGTGTGGCCATCCCCCTGCGGGGGGCTTTCTCGCTTTCCTTCTCTCTCTGTCTCTCTCTGGTGAGTGCACACGCCCTATAGCAGAGTAACTTGAATATATATATATGTGTGTATACACACACACACACACACACACACACACATATACATAAATTTTAAGACTGGAAGCATTTAAGCATCTTCCAGGAGAATCCATCTGTGAATAGCACTACTTCCCCTTCCTCCAGCCATTAAAATGGCCCGGAGCCAGCGGGCTCTCGAGTGGCGGGCAGCATTGTCACTGCAGTCGCCGGGCGGTTCTGTGCGCTCACAGGACACCTCACAGTGGCCCCCTGGTGCCTGGGGTGAAGGGAGTCCTCCATCGGCGCCGCTCTGAGGCTAGGCTCTCGTGACGAGTGAGTGTCCAAGTGAGTAGGAACTGGGAGGGAGCGTCAGCGGTTGAGCTGACATGGTGGTCACTGTGTTAGGTTGTCCGTTTTGTTCTAAGTGCAAGTAATGGCGTTGGGGTGATCCTGTCGGCCTTTGGTCTGAGTTACCAGACAGGAGCCATCAGAGTCTCAGTGACGCTCGTGTGAGCGAGACAGACACAGGTGAGAGAGCTGCCGTAACGGTGCCCACGCTACGCCTCGGCCCACCCTCGGCTGTGACCACTTAGCCCGTCCCTAAGAAGGTCTTAGCGTCCTTTTTATTTTTTTTCTTTTTAAATTTTACTTGTTATTTTTTTTTCCTTTGACCAGAGGGAGACAAAGCAAAAGGGAAAGTGGGAAAACAAGCTGATTTGAACCGCATAAGCCACGTGGGAGTCCAGCGCCTTAACTACCATGCCTCCTGCTGGCCCCTTAGCATCTTCTGACGTCCACCAGAGTCGCCCAGACCCATGCCAGGGTTCTCTCCTCCTCCTCCAGGTCCTCGCAGCAGCGCCCCATCACTCGGTCCCAAAGGCACGTCCCTATCCGCAGGCTTCCGTTCGCCCTTTTAAAGCTAGTCCCGCTCTTGGTACCAGTCTTCTCTTTACCCCGTGCTCTGTTGCTAATAACCGAATACCTGGAAACAGGTGATTTAAAGGGTCAAGGCTCAGGGACCAGCAGATGGCATGGTGGTGCAGGCACTCGGTTCCCACATGGTCGACCACAGTTCACACCCCCACACCTAGCAGCTTGAAAATCTCAGCGAGGGACCAGCAGTTAGCGTAATGGCTATGTCACTGGACTCCCATGTAGTCGACCGCGGTTCACGTCCCGGACCCGGTGGCTTAAACACGCCGGGTGCGTGTGCATGCGTGCCCAAGATCCTAAGAGAACGGAGGAGAAGGGATTGCGGTGTGGCCATCCCCCCTGGGGGTGATTTCTCGCTTTCTGTCTCTCTGTCTCTGTCTGTCTGGCGAGCACACGCACCCTATAGCAGAAAACCTCTCCAAAAAAAAAAATCTCAGCGAGTGCGTGTGCACGTGTCCAAACTCCAGGAGAGCGAGGGAAAGGTGCGGTGTGACCGTCCCCAGGTGGTGCTGTCTCCTTTCCCTTTCGCTGTCTGTCTCCTGCAAGCGCCGCACACACCTTTTGGCAAAAACCTAAACAAGTCGAGATTTGTTTCATTCATGGTGTTGGAGGCCTCCTCCGGTGGGCGTTCTCGGCGGGCCTCACCAGACCCCAGCGTAGCCCAGCAGTGGACGTGTGGCTGTGTCCCTGTTCTGTCTCGTTCCCTCTCCTTGGAACTCCGTCGGGGTCCGACCACAGAAGCCCCCCTGACAGCCGTGGTCCTGATCATGCCCCACAGGTCCCACCTCTTGGTCCCGTAGGTGAATGAACCCTTGAATGCCTCACAACCAAACTTCATCACATAAATTTGGGGGGGAAATTTTTTTAAATAATTATTTTATGTAACTCTATTTATTATTTTTAATTTTGACTGGAGAGGGATAGAGTGAGAGAGAGGGAAAGTGAGAAAGCAAGCCGCCAGGTACGGGACTCAAACCGCAGTCAGTCATGTGGGAGTCTAGCGCCCTTAACCACCACGCCACCTGCCGGCCCCTTGGGTGGATGCGATTAAACCAGAGCCGTCTCTCCCAGAAAGTGCTGAGGCCATTCTGAAGCAGCCGCGGGCTCCAAATCTGAGGCTCCGGCTGGGGCGTCTGCAGAGCCTGCATGCCCTCTCCCGGGGTGAGCGTCAGCAGGTCTCCCTCGTGCACTGGCACTGTGTGGGTACGAGAGCTCAGAGAGGCTTAGTAGGAGTCCTACCCTTGCCACTGCGAGTCACGGGGAGCGAGGCTGGCACCCGTCGGGTGCTCCTGTGACACCTCGGCGCCCAGCCCCGGGGCGGGCAGGTACTGGGGTCCGCAGGAGGACGGAGGCTTGGTGCGGGAGTTAGCCTCCAGCGGGCTCGCAGTGGCTCCTCTGGCCTGGCCGTCCCCCTGACTCGGGCCCTCTCGTCTGCATTGACAGGAGCAGAGCCCTGCCAGCGTCTCCATGCCCGCCCAGGCCACCGGCGTGGGGAGCCAGCCGCCCGCCGTGTCGGCGGCCGGCACACACGGCCCCCCCTACCTGAGCGGCCAGCAGCAGGCAGCGGCCATGAAGCAGCACCAGCTGCTCCTGGACCAGCAGAGGCAGCAGCAGCAGCTCCTCCAAAGGCGGCAGCAGCTTTTGGCAGAACAGGTAAAACCAGCGGAGGGGACCCGGCCCCACCCGGCCGTGCCTGCGTGCCTGCTGCTCGGACACCCCACTTTCTAGGAGTTATTTGTTCCTGCCTTCTACGAGTGAGAGACAGGCACCCCAGCAGGGCCTCACTCCCTAGTCCACTTCCAGCCAGTCCAGATCACGGGCACACGCGTGTGCCTGGCGTGGAAAGGGAGACTCCGGGGCACAGACCAGCCGTGTTTCTACTTTACCCTCAACCAGCCCTGGTGATTCTTACATGTCACCTTCTGCCAGAAAGTTCTCCGCGGCACCCGTGCTGGTCATCACCCCCGGCAGGGTGCAGTGTCGCTGTGGCTTCGGCCCACCTTCCCTTGCTGCCCTCCGTTCTGGAGCACCGAAGCCCCTACCTTTTGTTCATTTTCCTCATTTTCTGCAGGGCGCCTGTATTTGCCAGAGACGGAGGGGCAGTGAGAAAGCGCTCCCTGGGGCCTGGCCTTGCTGCGGTGCTTTCTCTCCGTTCTCCTCTCAGGATCTTGGGCGCACACGCACACACACCTGGTGTTTTCCAAGCTGCCGGGGCCAGGACACAGACCACACAGTTACCCACGTGGGATCCAGCCGCCTTAACCTCCATGCCAGCCGGGGGGGCTGACCCCACGTGATTTTTTTTAATTCATTGCTCTTTAGATCCATTTCATACTACCTATTAATTTATTCATTGATTTTTAGAGGCTTTCGCCTTAGGGCATGTGCACTTGCCAGAGACAGCGAGACAGAGACAGTGAGAGGGAAAGTGAGAATCACCCCCTGGAAGGATGGCCACACCACAGTCCCTTCTCCATCCTCCTGGGATCTTGGGGACGCACGCAATACACACAGCATGAGTTTTAAGCCACTGGGCTTGGGACTCGGACCACTGTCAGCCATGTGGGAGTTCAGTGATGGAACCACTACGCCATCTGCTGGCCCTAAACTACTTACTCAGAACTTCCAGGGCCACCAGGTGGCATGGTAGGTAGGCGCTGGACTCCCCCACATGGGTGACCACAGTTCCAGTCTCAGACATAGAAGCTTGCTTTCTCACTTTCTCTCTCTCTCTAGTGAGCACATGTGTCCTAAAGCAAATTTTTTTCTTTTTTGGCGAGGTTTTTGCTATAGGATTACGGCGTGGCCATCCCCCCTGGGTGGTGCTTTCTCGCTTTCTGTCTCTCTGTCTCTCTCTCTCTTTCTGTCTTTCTGGCGAGCGCACGTGCCCTATAACAAAAACCTCTTAAAATTAAAAATAAATAAATTAATTAATAAATTAATAAATAAATTAATTAATTATTTTTTTTAAAAAAATTATAGGGCGCGTGTTGCTCACCAGAGAGACAGAGACAGAGATAGAAAGCGAGAAATCACTCCCCAGGGGGGATGGCCATGCCGCAATCCCTTCTCCTCCATTCTCCTCTCGGGATCTTGGGCACACATGCACACGAGACCGGCGTGAGTTTAAGCCACCGGGTCCAGGACTTGAACCACGGTCGACTACATGGGAGTCCAGCGACATAGCCATTATGCTAACTGCTGGTCCCATAAATAATTCTTTTTAAAAAAATTTATTTATTGAGGCCAGCAAGTGATGTGGTAGACGTGAGAGTTAAGACCGACCACAGTTCAAATCTCAGACCTGGCAGCTTGCTTTCTCTCTTTCCCTTCCTCTCTCTTCCTCTGGTCAAGTTAGTAATAATAATAATAAATAAACTTAAATAATTGATTTTAAAAATTTTATTTACTACCATTTATTTTTTAATTTGCTGTAGGTCGCATGCACTCAAGAGAGAGAGAGAGAAAGCAAATTGCTGGGTCTAGGACTCTAACGGCGCCAGCCACGTGGGATCTCAGCCTCCTAGCCACCATCCACCGGCCGGCCCCAAACAGATCATTCTTAAGAAAAAACTCCCCGTGGAGTCACCAATGCTATTCCCACAGAGAGTGACAGACTTGGGTGCTCTACTTCTCTTTGACCTAACTCTGGTTTTTCTGTGTGGGTTTTGTTGTTTTATGTCATTTTTCTTGGCATTTTGTAGGAGAAACAGCAGTTTCAGCGTCATCTTACCCGTCCCCCACCCCAGTACCAAGACCCGACACAAAGCACCTTCCCGCAACAAGTTGGACAGTTCCCAGGTGAGGAGTCCGGAGCCGTGGACCCCGTGGGCCACTGCGGCTCGCCCTCGGTCCTTGCGCAGAGCTGGCTGGGCGTGCACTCCGCAGTACTGTGTGAGGGCTGAACGGGGTGAAGGGCCTGGCTTCCTAGGGACCCCTGGGACCAGGAGGGCCTTCCACTGGGTCCCTGGGTGTACAGTCTTTGAAGCAAAATCATTTCTAGTGGAAGACATCAATAGGAAATGGTTTTGTAATTCTTATAAAGTTCTTTGCAGGCCCAGTGGCTCAATTAACTGGACCCTGGGCTAGCAGACTGTAGTGGTTAAGGCACTGGGTCCCATATGACTGATTCCATGGTTCAAGTCCCAGACCTGGAGGCTTGAAAAACATGTTGGGCGTGTGTGCGTGTGTGTGTGCGTGTGTGTGTGTCTAGAATCCTGAGAAGAAAATGGAGGAGACGGGATTGTGATGTATCCATCCCCCTGGGGGGGGGGGGGGTGGTTTCTCATTTTTCTTCTCTCTGCTCCTTTCTGGTGAGCACATACACCCTATGGCAAAACCCCACAAAAAGACAAGTAGCTGGGTGCCCTAAGCCCAACCGTAGTTCAAATCCTAGCCCTGGCCACTTGGACAAGGCACCAAAGACCCTGGGTGCGTGTGTGTGCGTGCCCAAGCCCCGGCGGCGTGGGGAGAGGAGGGGAGGGCTGCCGTGTGGCCATGCCCCTTTGGAGTGCTCCCTCCCTCTCATTGCCGTCTGACTGCACCCGCCCTCTGGCCACAAGCCGGGGGAGGGAGGGAAGAAGGAAGGAAGTCGGTTCTTCCCTCCTGCCTTTATGTGGCTCTTCAGAAAATGACCGGCTCTTTTTTTCCAAATAAGGAGAGGCTCGATGTACTTGGTGGTGGCCTTCCGCCGCTTTTCTTTCTTCCGTCTGGCCACTGGTCTCAGATGACAGCAGCAGCTGTGGGCAGTGGTCTGGAAAGGGCAGGAAGCCCGCCGAGGTCTCAGTTGTCACCTCTGAGGTGTGCTGGGGGACCCGCATAGGCTGTCACTCCAGAGGTGCAGCGTGGGGTGGAGGGGTGCAGCCTGGTCTGTAAGCTGCCTTCCTCGCTCCTCTCAGAAGCCCTTAGAGGCCGGCCACTCCCCTAGGCAGTGACCCTCCCTGTCCAGCGTCCGCGAGGAGCTGACCCTAGCGTCTGTCCTGGAGGAGAGCGGGTGGGACTTGGGCCTGCACTCCCCGGGAAGCGGCCCGAGGGCTGCCTGGCAGGTCTGCGCCTTCGGCCTGTCGAATGCAGTACGGGCTGCCAGGACTCAGCTGCCCCCGGCCCGGTCTCTAGGAGGTGGCGGTAGAGCGAGCAAGGGGGGGGACAGCGCTTAGTGACAGCTGAGCCCTAAGCCGTGGCCCTCCAGCCCACAAAGCCTCGTCCCTGTCTGGCTGTCACCATGCGGCCTTGCTTAGCCAGGAGCCCTGGATGGCCGATCCCTGAGGACAGGCCCGTCTGTCCCAGTGCGTGCTGTCTCCCCAGGAGACATCCCCAGAGTGTCCGGCCGTGTCACACAGGACTCCTCCCCGCTTGGCCACCTTGTGTGTGCTGAGCCGAGGGGCCTGGGAAGGTGCTCCCACGCCCCCCGTCCCCTCCCCGCGGGCCTGCGTCTATGCCCTGCCCCACCCACGTGACTTACATCGTCTGTGTCTCCCACAGGTGAGAGACGGCACAGGCCTTGACCCACAGCCGGCCGGTCCGGGTGGCCCTGGGCCTCAGGCCCTGCTGTGCTCACCGCTGTCGGGCAGTCTCTGGACACGGGCCCAGACCCTCCCTGTGGTCAGCCTCCCGGTCCACACGTCACCTCTGCGCCACGGTCCGCCCCACAGGGATGAGCTGTCTCAGCCTCCCGGCAGGGCGGCCCGAACCACGGTCTTGGTCCCGCTGCTCCGGCTTCCCGGCCCTGCCGTTCTCGCGGCCTCTGCAGCTCTTCCTCGCTGGCCTGGACTGGCTCTTCCGCTCTGCCCTGACCAGCTGGTCCCTGTCCCACAGCCCGCCCGCCACCACCTCACCACCCCAGATGCCTCTGCCAGCCCTGTACCCTCACATGGGCTCTCCCCCAGACTAGCCGGCCGCTAAACTCCTACACTGTTTTCTTTCATTTTAATTTATTATTATTAATTTAATTTGCTGTAGGGCAGATGTGCTCACCAGAGAGAGACAAAGGGGGCAGGGGAGTGAGACAAGCCGCCAGGTCCAGGACTCGAACTACAGTTAGCCCTGCAGGAGTCCAGCGCCCTAACCAGCATACCATCTGGTCCCAGACCCCTATGCTGTTAACCCAGTGTGTTTGTCACTGTCTGGGAAGACTCCCCAGGCCGCCCTGTCACTGTCTCCTTGTTGTGCCGGGGTGTGGGGGTTTCGCCTCCCAGAGCAGCTCTGGGTCCCTGAGTGGAGCTCCCAGTGCCCGGCAGACCTAGCGGGTCGGTGGGTGTCTGTGGGGTGAATGGGTGAGTCCACGGGGTTCCTTCTCTCTGGGGTTTCCCCTGCCTTTTCTGAACCCCATCGTTCAGACCTGGCCTCCGTCCCACCCCTCCACGCTCTCCCCAGTGTCCCCTGACCATGGGGCCTCTGGTGTCCCTGTCTGCGCTCGTGCCTGCAGGCTAGGGGCCACAGCCTGGACCTCCGAGTGGGCCCCGCAGCGGTGGTCCGGAAACGCCAGCCCGCCTGATGGCTCTTCTCTGTCTCCGCAGGGCCGACGGCCGTGCCCGGCGTGAGCAGCGTGGGCCCGTCCAGCTCTGGCTGCCCGCGAGTGTTCCCTCAGGCCGGGAACCTGGTGCCCGTGGGTCCTGGCCACGCGACTGTCTCCTCGCTCCCCTCGGGCTCGGGCCAGCAGGACCGGAGCGTGGCCCAGTTCACCGGCTCCCAAAGCATGCCCCAGACCAGTCTCTACGGCATGGCCTCGGGCATAACCCAGATGGCTGCCCAGCCCCCCTCCCAGACCACCAACGGACACGCCCACCTCCCCCGGCAGAGCGCTCCGCTGCCGGCTGCCTATGGACAGAGCGCCCTGGGGGGCTCCGGCCTCCCCCAGCAGCACAGTAAGGGGGCCCTGAACTCCGGTCTGGCCAAGCCCCAGGCCCCCAGGGTGCCTGCAGCCATGGGGAGCCAGAACGCCTCGTGGCAGCACTCCGGCCTGCCGAGCCTGAGTGGCCAGGCCCTGGGGGGCGGCAGCCTGAGCCCCTTCACCGCGGCCCCCGCTTTCCACATGCAGCAGGCCCACCTGAAGGTGCCCAGCCCGCAGTTCTCCCAGGTGCCCAGCAGGCCCCTGGCGCCACCCATGAGCTCCACCGCCACCACGGGCTCCATGCTGCCCCCGGCCGGCGCCCAGCAGAGGCCCAGCGCCCCTGCCCCCGCCACGCCCCAGGCAGCCCCGCAGCAGGCCTTGCCTGGCCTGAGCCCGGCCGGCCCGGAACTGGCAGCCTTCAGCCAGAGCCCGGCCTCCCAGATGGGCAGCCGGGCGGGGCTGCACTGCGCCCAGGCCTACCCCGTGCGGACTGTGGGCCAAGAGCTGCCCTTTGCCTACAGCGGGCAGCCGGGTGGCAGTGGACTGTCCAGTGTGGCTGGCCACACCGACCTAATTGACTCTCTGCTGAAGAACAGGGCATCAGAGGAGTGGATCAGTGAGCTGGACGACTTCTTAGGGTCTCAGTAAGGAGGGACTCGTGATGTAGAGCTCACACATCCTGCAGCTGCCTTCTCAGAGCCAAGAAAGAGCAACTGCTTTGGACCCGAAGCCCGTGGCCCATGGAGCTGGGCAGGCAGAGCCCGAGCCCACTGGGGCCACCCGGCCGGGATGTGCGGCCCATCGGGCTGGCCCCAGCCCCTCTGCTGGCATCAGTCCCTGGGGCCAGGACAGCGGGACAGGCTCTCCAGTGGCTTTCAGCCAGATGACCAAAGTCCTCGGTGACAGCAGTGAGGCCCCGCAGTGCCAGGCCCGTGACCCGTGCCATCGTGTTGGCATGATCCAAGATTTCGCCACTGGCCCAAACTCTCGGGACAAGTTTTTATCACAACTTTATATAGCAGGATTATTTGCAATTTGTAGCAAAGAAAAATATTTTTGATGTTAATTTTAAACAGATTGGGATGGGTGGCGGCTTAAGTGGGTAAGTGGCATGGGGACCCTCGAGTTTGTTTTTGCTTAGGAACTTTTAAATCCCTGCCCTTTGTCAACATTCAGGGGAGGAGGGGTTGCCAGGAGACATTTCCGCAAGTGCAGCCCTGACTGCCCGCCCCAGGCCCGAGCAGGGCAGTGGTGGCCGTCGCCGACTCAGGGCTTCTCAGCGGCTCCCTCCTCCCGCAGTGCCACACATCCTGCTGCCACGCACTCGGGAGGACTTAGCTTGCACCCCTAGCTACATGCTGGGAGGAGATCTGGGTCCCTTTGTCCTGGGGTAGGACCCCCACCCTCTGCAGTTTCCCTGAGAGTTGTCCACAGCCCGGGAGGCGTGTGGGCGCTGCCTGGCCGCACAGGTTCCTGTGGGCCCTTGCCGGGTCTCCCACTGCCTTTGTCTCGCCTCCCCCTCTCTCTGGGGGACCCAGCATCATGAAGGGTCTGGAAGAGGCTGCAGGCCGGCCCAGCGCAGGAGTTCCACTGCATTTGGCCACTTCTACCACCCACGTCACATGACTTGCACTTTCTCAAGAGATTGCTTTATAACACTAACATTCTTCCTGAAGACCCAAGTGGGTTTCTCTCCTAAGGTCTCAATTAGTGGACTCAACTAAGCCGAGAGTCCACCGAGTAGACTAGGACATGGGCTGTCTGTGGAAGACGAGGGCGGAGGGGGCCACCCTCAAGGGAGAGCAGCGTGGGGAGCGCGGGGCCAGCCCAGGCCCCGGTGCGGAGAGTCAGAGCGGCCTGCTGCTGCGCTGGGCCAGGGCACTCACGTGGCCAGCCGCGCCCCTGCAGGGCCGGAGGGGCCCATGTTGGTAATTGTTTTGCACCGGTAGTGCCTTTGTCACTGGGGGTACCCCGGACCCTCAGACCCTCTTTCTAATAGCCACTTCTCCAGACCCTCCCCGCCTTCCGTGTGCTCGGTGTCGCTCACGGACAAGGGGCTGGAGGCTCAGTGACCTCCGGACACCCTCCCTGCCTTCCTGCGCTCGCGGAGAAGGCTGGGAGGCTCAGCCAGAGAGGACCTCCACCCTCTGAGTGAGCTCCCCGTCTGAAGGGGAAGAGGGCGACGTCAGCAGGATTTCTACCAAAAATGGGGCTGAAGGCTAGTCACAGATCCTCGCCCCTCGCCTGGTCCCCCTCCGGCAGCCTGTCCCCAGGAGCCCTGTGCTCTGCCTTAGTCCTGGGACGGCCGTACAGACGTGGCTCCTCACTGGCTGCCCGTCAGCAATAAGATACTGTGACCCCCCGGAGCCGTGGCTTTACTTCTGAATCGGGGTTCGGGGCGGAGGACCCGGCGTTGCCCTCTGCACTCCCACGTCCTCCCGGAGCCGCGACTCAAGAAAAGGGTGCTCGGACTTCGCTCCACATGTTCGCTTTGTGTAAATAAATGTTTACACTTTTGTATTAAAGATGGGTGAGCGTTAGCGCTTTCAACTGTATATTTTTTACTTTTATAGATTTTAAACTATGATCCTTTATATATGTGTTTGGGGGAGCTCTAAGTTTTATGGCAAACTGTTGGTATTAACTTTTTATTGTCAGGCAGAGTACATAAAACCCTATTAACCCCCTTATTCTTCTACTTCCCTTAACTCTGGTATACACCAAAAAGAAATCTTTACTTTCCTTGTTTATCATAAAAGTAATAAAAGTATTTTGCTAGTACGGAACCGGCCTGTGCGCGTGACTCCCCTGCCCGGAGCCCGGCGGCCGGGTCCGGGCTACTGTCTCCCTGCCCAGGCGGCGGGGCTGGTGTGGCTGGAGGCTCCCCCGACGTGCCGGCAGCTGCCAGCACAGAGCAGCCTGCCTGTCCACTCGGGCCTGCCATGGCCTGGGCTCCTCGGGAAGTTGGACACAGTACCTTGGGGTCCTCAGTCTCACCTCGTGCTTCTGCTTTTCCAGGGCTCACTCTCGAGTCGGGTTCGGTCCTGCCCCGTGTACTGTAGGAGCAGTGTCCTCTGGTGGGGGCTCAGTGGATGGCCTAGAACAGGGTGGGGGCAGCCCCTCAGGCCTCTCCCGCTCCTCTTCCCTCTCCTCGGGCCGGCGGGACTCCTGGGAGTGGAGTGGTGACGGCGGGGCCAGCTCCAGGGCCCACTGGCCGCCGACCCCACGGCCTGAGGATAGGCACGTGCACGTGCACACCCAGAATCTGGGAGGGGGATGGAGAAGGGCGTGCCGGCCTTCCCTGTGGCGGGGATGGGATGCTTTTTCCTCTCCTGCCCTGCCGAGTGTGTTTGCTCTGTAGCTAAAATAAAATAAGGCGGCCGGGAACCAGCAGTTAGCGTAATGGCTATGTCGCTGGACTCCCACGTAGTCGACCGCGGTTCGCGTCTCGGACCCGGTGGCTTACAACTCACGCCGGGCGCGTGTGCGTGCGTGCCCAAGATCCCGAGAAGAGAATGGAGGAGAAGGGATTGCGGCGTGACCATCCCCCCTGGGGGGTGATTTCTCGCTTTCTGTCTCTATGTCTCTCTCTCTGTCTGGCGAGCACACGCGCCCTATAGCGAAAAACCTCTCCAAAAAAAAAATAAATAAAAAAAATAAGGCGGCCGAGGACCAGCAGGTGGCCTAGTGACTAAGGCGCTAGACTCCCACATGCTGACCATGGTTCAAATCTCAGACCCAGAGACTTGAAAAACCACACCGGGTACGAGTGTGCGTCCAGGTCCTGGAGAATGGAGAAGGGCTCCCCGGTGGCCACCCCGGGGGTGATTCCTCATTTTCCCTCGCTGTCTTTCTGTCTCCAGCAAGTACAGACCTCTTACGGCAAAAACCTTAAAAACAACAATAAAAGGGCAAAGCTGAGCCAGCTGGTGGCGTGGTGGTGAGGACGGCTGGATCCCACGTGACTGCCAACGCGGTTCGAGCCCCAGACCTGGCTTGGAAATCGTGCCAGGCACATGTGGACGCACGCCTGAAGTCCTGAGAGGAGGGATTCGGCGTGGCCTTTGCCCGGCTGTGCAGGGGTGGCTTCTCACGGTCCCTATTTCTCCTCCCAGCACGCACGAGCGCTGTACGCTGTGGCTAAGGAACAAAGGGACACGGAGTAAGAAGACCACGGAGAGGGCCGCACCTGTGAGGGACAGGGACGCTGTCCCCAGCCTGGGAGTGGCGGTGCAGGAAACAGCGCCCACCCAGGAGCCAGGCGACCGCTGAGGCCGCCACGTCTGCATGGACGGAGAGCCCCTGCCAGCCGAGGCCTGGGCGTGGAGGCAGCGGCTTGCCATTGTCTGTGGGAAGAACTTGCAGAGGTGTGACACTCTTGTGTCTGACCAGGCCGTGCCAGTGTGGACAGCCGTCCTTGAGAACGGGTCGGGGCACAGGATGGCGTGTTCACAGCAGCCGACTGGCCATCTGCACAGCTGCCAGGGACAGGCGAGGCAGGGTGGTACCGCCCCGGTGAGGTGGGACGCGGCCATGCTGCATCTGCACGAGTCTGAGCGTAGTGGCCTGGAGTGACGGTTTTGGTGGAGATATCCCACTGCGAGCCAAGAGAGACCCTAAAACTCTCCTCCCTGCCCATTTGTAGGGTCGCCCGGTAACAGAGTCCAAGGGGGCCTGAACTGCTGGCCTCAGGGAGTCCCTGAGTCCGTGTGGCTTTACCGCCACCCTGGGCCTGTCCCTCGGAAGGGGCGGCTCTCCGCAGACATTTCCGGAGCGCCTGCTACGACCAGGCGTGGCACTAGCACCGGACGTGGTGGCAGTGCGAGAGCGTCGGTGTCCTGACCGGGCAGCTGGCAGTCTGTGGAAGGCATCCCGGCCGGTCAGAGGTGAGGTCGGAGCTGGGGGGAAGCCACCGTAGGCAGGGAAGGTGGGCCGGGGCTGCGACGGCCCAAAAGCTGCTTTAGAATGGGGGTCCCAGCAGGTCTAGGAAGTGGCATCTGACCGAGCCCCGGGTGCTGGAAGGAAGGCAGCCGAGCTCTGGGGAAAGAGGAGTCAGCGCTACGAAGGCCCCAAGCCCATGGGACGGGAGGAACCCTGCTGCTGGGGGAGCTGAGAAAGCGAGACCTGCAGACTGCCACGCGGGCTCACCTTGGAGAGCAAAGGACAGGCCAGCCCGGGACCCCACAGGGCCGACTGCCAGCGTGCATGTCCCAGCTTCTGACAGGTGGGGAGACGGGGGAGCGGCTGCACTGGGACCACGCCTGCTGGGCGTGTTCTCTTCCTCCCCCGTCCCTTTGCTCTATTCTGGCAAGTGCGTGCACCCTTGGGCAATGTTTTTTTAAATTATTTATTTGTGTTTTATTTGTTGTGATTTTCAAGCTGCCCAGTCTGGGACTTGAATCATGGTCGGCCATATGGGAATCTAGCACCTTCACCACCGCGCCACCTGCTGCTCCCCTGGCAAACTTTGTAAGAAATAAAAAGCAAAAGACATACCACTGCCCTCGTAGCAAGCTGTAGAGCCTTTGCCAGGAGGGCTTGCAGAGCAGGCTCTGGGGTGTCACGGTCAGCCCCGGTTGGACTGCCAGGCCACCGTCAGCGGCATTACCAAGGCTGCCACTCGGCCAGCAGCCATGTGCCCAGGACCGGCGACGTGGCTGGAAGACGCGTGCCTCCTGCGCTGGGGCCCCCGGCTGGTGGCTGAGCTTCCCCCGTGTTCGCAGTGCTCCTCTGGCAGGGGTGAGGCATGGTGGGCAGCAACAAAGTTGCCTTTGTCCTCGAGTGGTGACTGTGCCAGCCGCGGTCCAGATTGGCCACACTGGGACATGGAGGGCCACCGCCCGCTGAGCGGCTGCAGGGAGTGGCCACAGCCTGGGAGGCACGGACACCGCTTGAGAACCTGGGAGCGTAACTCCAGGCCCCACCAAGTGGGAGCCAGCCTTGCAAGGACAGGATCCCTGGATCCACCAACACATCAGTGTCCTACCACTGAACGTATTTATGGCACGCCAACAAGTGGCACGGCGATTACGGCGCTGGACTCCCACGTGACTGACCACGGTTTAAGTCTCAGACCCAGCAGCTTAAAACTCAACACTGGGCGTATGTGGGTGTGTGGGGGGTGCCCAAAATCCCGAGAGGAGAATGGAGAAGGGATTGTGGTGTGGCTGTTCCCCTTGGGGGGTGATTTCTTGCTTTCTGTCTCTGTGGTGAGTGCATGTACCTGAAAGCAAGAATCTCTAAAAAAACAAAAAAAAAAAAAAAGGAAAAAGAAAACAGAAAAAAACAAGTTGAGGCCATTCTACAAAACACCTGACCCGTGTTCCTTGACGATGTCGGAGTCACGAAGTCACGAAAGGGGAAGGCAGACTGAGGGGCCGTCCCTGGTAGGAGACGGCGTGTGGTCCAACGGGACCGCAGGAGACAGCCTGGGCTGCCGTGCGGCTGCAGGGCCGTCAGGGCTCGAATGGCCGTCGATGCCCTTGCTTTCCTGGCGGCTCTGTTACATAACCATCTGGGGGGGGGGGAACGGGATGCAAGCATTCTCTGGACTGTTTGCTTTATCATGACAGACGAGTGTGCATGGGGGGGGCGGGGGAGAGCGAGACGCCCACCCCCACAGGTCCGCTCACACCACGTGCCTTCCTCCACCCGGCCCCTGGATCTGGGCATTCATGTGCATGCCGGGCATGTTTCAGGCTGGCCGGGCTGGGGACTCGAACCACAGTTGCCATGCGGGATCTGGCTTGTCATGAGCCGGTGAGTGCTGTGCACCACATGGTTTGAATCCCAGCCCCGGGGGCTCCCCACATAGGCCCAGCAAGTGCACGTGTCCGAAAGCCTGATGGGGTGGAGAAGTGGACAGAGGATTGCGTCAAGACCAACTGCGATGGGGGAGAGAGGGTTCTCAGTCTCCTCTTCAGCAAGTGCATGTGTCCTCTGGCGATTAAAAATAATAAAACCTTGGGACAGCTGGTGGTGTGGTGGATCCCACGTGGCCACCTGCAGGGTTCGAGTCTAGACCGGCAGCTTGAAAGACACGCTGGGTGTGTGCATGCATCCAAACCCCAAGAGGAGAATGGAAAAGGGATTGCAGGGTGGCCGTCCCCACCTAAGGGTGCTCGCTTTCCTTCTCTGTCCCTCTTCAAGTGTAGGTGCCCTATAGCAAATTTTAAAAAACAAAAAAACTTTATATACTACTGGGTCATTGGAAAAGTCATGATGAATTTTTGCATAGGAAAATGGAAAAATACATCAGGACTTTTCTGATGATCTACGATAAAATCTGCCTATTTTTTATGCATACAATTCAATGATTTTTAGTAAATTTGCCAAGTTATAAAAGCATCAGGACCAGCAGCTGCCATAATGGCTATGTTGCTGGACTCCCATGTAGTCGACAGCGGTTCGAGTCCCGGACCCGGTGGCTTAAAACTCACACTGGGAGCATGTGCATGCATGCCCAAAATCTTGAGACTGGAGAAGGGATTGTGGCGTGGCCATCCCCCCTGGGGGGTGATCTCTCACTCTCTGTCTCTCTGGCAAGTGCACATGTCTGATGATAATCTCTCCAAAAAAATTACACAGGGTACTTCAAAAAGTTTGTGGAAAACTGAATTAACATTCAAACTTATTTGGGGGCCAAAAGATTTTTCGTATAGTTATTTCATAATATACTTTCTGTGAACTTTGTGAAGACCGCTATGGGTGCGTGCACGTGTGTATGCACGTGCACTGGTGTGCGCACACGTGTGTGTGTATGTCACATCCCAGTCTGGACGGTGTGTGGCCAATGGTGATTCATTGTCCTGAGGTTGATTTCTTTTTCCTTTTTGAAAGTTTCCTTTCACGCGTGAGGGAGAGTGACAGCACGTGCTGGGGGTCTTGGTGCTGTGGCCCGGCCCCAGGTGGTGGGCGCGCTGTGCCTGGCACACTCAGGAGGGGCTCCAGATGCGAACCTGGACCCCCACACAAGCCAGCGGAGCGCAGCTCGGAAGCCGGGGCCTCGCCCACCGAAGTCCTGCCGGCCTTCCCACCTCCAGATGTCTGTGGTGAGCTTGGCACCAGAGGGTCCTTGCAGCCACGGAGGGCTGTCGTCCCAAGGCACAGGGACGTCCGGCAGGGGCTCAGGAGGGGCTCGCACCGCCCTCGCGATACGGCGCCTCCAGGGCAGGGCCTGCAGGGCCTGGCCCTCCCATTGGCCTGAGCTCACGGAGCCCAGGCAGGGCCCTGAGAGGCCGAACGAGCTGAGGGGGGGTGAGGACCGGGGTCTGGACAGGGCTCCGGGAGCTGAGACCCAGTCCACCCTGCCGTCCACCCAGAGCCTCCCTCAGATGCTGCTGCTGCTAGCTCAGCTTCCTGCTGCCAGCACGGACGGAGAACGCAGCCTGGAGGCCATCCGGGCGGCAGAGGCAATGAGCTTGGCAGGGGGGGCCTGAGCTAGCGCGTAGACATGGCACGGGCAGGCGGGTGACGGGTGACCGGGGTGACCACTGGCTGATGGGTGGAGGGTAGGTGACGCACACACTGTTCACAGGCGCATTGGGGTGCAGCCCGCCCACTCCCAGCCGACCCCCGACAAGTGGCATGTGCCCACCCCAGGAGGCCTGGGCAGCCCAGGGGTAAGTCAGGGCAGGTTCGAGTGAGGAAGGGGGGGCTCCCTGGCACTGCACCACTGTGTCCAGCTTCTGTCGGTCAGCCCACATCACCGAGCAGCACAGCTGCAGCGATCAGACCTTGGTCTGAAGCAGGGGACAGGCACAGCCCCCGCCCCACCCGTCCTCCACCAGAGGAGCCCACAGAGCCCCACTGCAGAGCTCTCAGTGTCTGGCGATGAATAGCAGCCACTGGGCACTGGCTAGGTGAGAAGGAGAAGGGGCGGGGGTCCCAGCGGGCACAAAGCCCTGGGTTGGAAAGGGGCTTGGGGCAGCCAGGGCGTCCCGGGGCTCAGAGCAGGCTGGGCCACACTTCATTCCTGTCCCTCCTGCAGCAGCTGCGGCCTCCGCTCCTCCTGCTGGCACCGGGTCAGCGCCTCCACCGCCGCTGACCAAAGCCCACCTCAAACCAGCGGAGCCAAAAGGAGAAGTGGCCGTTTTGCAGAACTGAGAAGCAGTCCAGGCAGGGTGGCCCCCAGGCTCCACGCAGCAGAGTCCAGACTGCTCCCGGCATGGCCTGCACCACTGCCACCACCTCCGGGCAGCCACTGCGGCCCAAAGTGCCTCCCTCCCACCCTGAGCTTCCTTTCCGAAAGTCCCAAGGAAGTTTCTAGAACTGTCTCACTGTTGAGTGGCGCTCAGACAGCAGGGCCTTGCAGAGGGAGGGATGGAGAGCCAAGGCCAGGCAGATGGTGGGTGGCCATTCTGTCCGAGCTTGGGGGGGATGGGTTCAGCCACCCTGCGTGGGCTGACCCCTGCCAGCGGGGCAGCCTGGAACAGGTGCCCCCAGTGTGGCCCACGGGCAGGAACCTGGGCCAGGGTGAGGTCTGAGCACGAAGCCTGGACGTGGCTGAGCCCGGTGTGGCTGGGCGCCGTGCTCATCCCAAGGCCGGGGGCCGGGGCTTCAGCGGGGAGGGCCGGCCGAGCTGTCACGAAAGGCCCCGATGTGGGGCCAGGGTCAGGGCTGGGAGCTGGTGAGCCTGAAGCCTGGGGCGGACCCCGGATAAAGGGCCAGCTGGGACCTGCTGAGGGTGCAGAGCCTGGGGGACACTGAGGCGATGTGGCAGTGGGACACACCCAGGCCGGAGTGGCCTGGTGGATGGCTTGTGCTCTGCTAGCACAGGGCCAGGCCTGGCAGGAGCCACCCAACAGGGGAAGTGGCTGGGCTGTCCCCAGCTGCCTGCCGTCCCAGGCCAGGCCCTGTTCCGCCCGCCCTGCCCAGCTGCACTCTGGGCATGGCCGTACCCCCACCCCCAGCCCTCCACTGCGTAGGGGCGGGGAGAGGACTCTTCCTCTCCTGGGCTGGCCTCAGAGCAGCAGACGGGCTGATAAGAATATCTCCGCCAGTCCTCCGAGAGCCATGAAGGACGAGGTGGCACTTCTGGCTGGCGTCACCCTCCTGGGAGTGCTGCTGCAAGGTGGGCTGGGTCCGGCCCAGGAGGCGGGTGGGTCTTGCAGCCTGGCTTCTGCCCCTCGGCCTGGGGAGGTGCTGTAACCCGGCCCACGTAAGGCCTCTGGCCGGGGCTCTGGGGCCAACACCCAAGAACGCCAGGCCCACTAGAAGCCAGGATGTCCCAGGGCCCAGGTGCCCACCAAGGGCCCTGGGCTGGGATGGGGAAGCCCTGGAGGGGTGTCTGTGGGGGAGTGGTGGGAACCCTCCCAAGCCGGGGGCCTTGGCTGACAGGTGGGTGTGCCGGTGCCTGAGGGGCACAAGCACCAGGAAGCCGGTCTGTTGGCGGTGGCCAGCTGTGTTGAGCTGTGGGCCCTGGGCCCTGGGTAGGGGCAGGAGGTGGCAGGATGACTGGTGTGACATCCACAGGCCTGCGGCAGCTGGCTGCTGCATTCCAGCTGTCCCCCCTCCTGCTATCCCAGCAAGATGCCCCGTCCCCTGGTCCTGCCTTCCTGGGGCCCGTGTGGAGCTGGGCGGGTGGAAACCTGCTCCCCAGAGCCCTAAAAAGGTGCCTGCTGGATGCTTCTGTCAACCCCGTCCTACAGGCCACGCTCCAGGCCCGGACCCCCGTCAGGGACACCTGCTATCCTCAGCGTGCGGCAGGCGAAGGCATGGGCTGGGGCTGGGGCTGAGGGGCCGGCCAGCTTGCCCCCAGCTGCACCACAAGCCCTGCCTCCAGACCTTTCTCACGTAGCCACAGACCCCACTGCGCTGACGGCGCCGCCCCTGGCTCCACAGTGCCCTTCGGGTGGGACGTGTCTGCAGAGGGCCTGGCCCTGGGCCCCCGAGCTTACAGGGAGAGTGGAGATAGCTGGGACTGGCCGTGTGTGGTCAGAGCTCACCCGCGGCCAAGAGACGGCCCTGCTCAGAGAAGCCTGAGGGCCATCCCACCTCCTGCGTCTTGGCGTGCTGGAAAGGAGGGTGGCAGGACCCCAGAGCCTGGGACAGGCTGAGTCCCAGCTGCCACTGCCCGGCAGCCGGGGAGGGGTCACCTGTCAGCTGAGGCCTGGGCGTAACATGAGAGACCGCAGAGCCGGAAGCGGGGCCAGTCGGGATGGCCCAGGCCTGAGGACAGGCTGAGGCCCCTCCCGGGCGGGCCCTGCAGGTGCACTGCCAGGACGCCAGCGTGGGGCAGCTGAGTTTAGGGCTGAAAGCTGCGAAGAGGGGGGCATTTGCCTGTGTTTTGCAAGTCAAAAGGCTCTGGAGTCGAGTCTTAACACAGGGCCTCGCTCACAGTCACCCAGGGCGCCCTGCCCGGCCCACTGGACATCGAGGTCTCGGGCAGGGCAGGCCTGGAGACCTGCGGCTTGAGGAACACGTGGGCGCCGACGAAATCCCGAGAGGGAGACGTGGAGAAAGGGTTGCAGCCTGGCCACCCCATGGGGTGTTTTCTCACCTTCTCTCCTCTCGCCTGCAAGCGCACACGGCCTCTCAGCAAAAAAATAAATAAATAAATAGGGGGGGTCGTTCGCGTGGAGAACGGAGCCGGGACGAGCCCTGACTCCCGCCCTCCGCCGCAGCCTACTTCTCGCTGCAGGTGATCTGGGCGCGCAGGGCCTTCCACGTGGCCCCGCCGCTCGCCGCCGGCCCGCCCGAGTTCCAGCGCATCTACCGAGCCCAGTAAGGCCGGGAGGCCTGGGGCGGGCGCGGGCGGAGAGGGTCGGGGAGCGGCCCGCCCCGGCTCACCGCGCCCGCGCCCGCGCCGCAGGGTGAACTGCAGCGAGTACTTCCCGCTGTTCCTCGCCATGCTCTGGGTCGCCGGCGTCTTCCTTCACGAAGGTCTGAGCGCGGGGCCGCGGCACGCCCCAGGCCGGCCGGCGCCCCGCAGCGCGCTCACCCCGGCTCCCGGCTCCCGCAGGCGCGGCGGCGCTGTGCGGCCTGGCCTACCTGCTGGCGCGCCTCCGCTACTTCCAGGGCTACGCGCGCTCCCCGCAGCTCAGGTGAGGCCCTGGGGCTCGGGAGACGGGGCGCGGGCTGGCGGGGCACGGGCGCCTGCCCGGGGGAGCGGCGGGCGGCCGGGGCGTGGTGCCGCCGCGTCCCCGCTGAGTGCCGCCCGCAGGTTGGCCCCGCTGTACGCGAGCGCCGGCGCGCTCTGGCTGCTGGTGGCGCTGGCCGCGCTCGGCCTGCTCGTCCATTTCCTCCCCGCCGCGCTGCGCGCCGCGCTCCTCCGGGGGCTCGGGACGCCGAGGGCCTAGACCGAGGACAACGGTCGGCGGAGCTGGAGCCTCCAGGAGCGTGGGGGAGGGTGCCTGCCTCTGCACCCCGTCTCTGATTAAAGTCCCTGTGACCCACCCTGGCTGCATTCTCTTGGTCGGGGGTGGACGCGCGCAGAGTGGGAGCGGGACCTGGAGGAACCCAGGGCCAGGTCGTAGCAATCTGGTGGGCTTCCTGGGGGCGGCGTGGATGAGGCTGAGAAAGAAACAGGACTCTGGACAAGCAGGCAGAGCGGTGCTTGAGGCGCTGGACTCGTAGAAGGACGACCATGGTTCAAGCCCCGGTCTGGCTGCCTTGCTTTCTCACTTTCCTTTTCTCTCTCTCTCTCTCTGGGAAGACACTTGCTCTATAGCGAGTTTTCTAAAGTCATATTAATAACATGGGACCAACACACCACAGAGTTGACTGTTCAAGTCTCAGACCCAGCAGCCTAAAACACACAGGAGCATGTGTGCCCAAAATCCCCAGAGGAGAATGGAGAAAGGATTGCAGTGTGGCCATCCCCCGGGGGAGGGGATTCCTCACTGTCTCTGTCTCTCCAGCAAACGCACACATCCTATAGCAAAAACCTCTCTACTAGTAGTAATAATGAAATTTAGAAAAAGAAAGGGGATTCTTGAGATGGGGCACTCGCCCGCTCCTTCCCCCATCCCACTTTCAGCCTCAAGGGCCACAGGACCTGCTGGGAAGCCATTTCCGGCAAGAGTTCAAGCCCCCGCTCCTCTGTGCTGAGCTTTCCTTCCTCTCGAGGCCCCCTGCAGTGACCCACTGCCACCTTACCCAGTCCCTGCCTTCCCGCCATTAGAGCCTGTGGTCTCTACCTGGACAAGGGCAGGGGCCTTTCTGCTGTCAGCACTCTGTCCCAGGCTGAACAAGCCCCCCTGCAGACATGACTTAGCCAAGCCTGCAGAAGAAAAACGCTTTCAGAGCGAGGACAGCAGTTGTGCAAAGGCCCTGTGGTGGGCGGGAGACCCTAAGGTGTCAGGAATCAGCAGACCTTGAGGACCCTGGCCAGGACAGCGCTGAGACCCGCAGAGGGGAACGAGGAGGCTGCCGACCACCCTCAGCTGGAGGTACCGGAGAAGGCCCGGTAACAGGCAGTCGGGGCCAGCTGTGCCCACAGGGGTGCTCACAGGGCAGGGACGGTTTTCGATGCCCGGCTCTGGGCTGGCTCCCCATGCTGACGAGGACCTGCCATCCTGTGTGCAGAGTGGGGCGCAGGGACACGCCCACACCCAAGGCGAGGAGGCTTCCCCACGGCTGCAGGCTCAGCGAGGCTTTTCCAGGCACAGGCCAGAACCCCCTCACAGGCTAGGCGTCCTGAGGTGTCTGTCCGGCTCCCAGCATGCACATGGAGGCGCACACTTCATTAACCCTTTATTACAAGCCACACTCTTAGAGAAGTATATGTGGACTTACGTGAAAAAATCAAATGTATCCAAGAATAAAAAACACAGCACATAAAGTAGTTTATGCATTCCAGTGTTCGCGCCCAGGGCGGCGCCCGAAAGCTCCTGAAACGCCGGCCGCGGGGCCTGCGGTGCGGGACAGTCCGGCAGCGGCACCGCCCTCAGGCACTGTGTGGCCCCTGCCTATCCCGGTGGGGCAGCACCAGCTCCTGGGGACTCCGGGCCAGCGGCGACCCCAGGTGGCCGGAGCCGGGGTGGCTGTGCCTGGCCCTCCAGGGGCAGCAGTGACGGGACCCCGGAAACGTGGGCTCAGCTCAGTCCGCCTTCTTCAGGAAGATCTGGAAGAGTCAGACTGGGGTCAGCGGGGCTCAGCACCCGCCCGGCCCGGCCCCGTCCTGTCTGCCCACCTCACCTCGCTGAGAATGACCCACACTGGCGAGTCCGTCTGGATGGAGAGGCGCAGAGCTTCCAGGGGACCAAAGGCAGGGTCCACCTCACCCTCTGCAATGCCCTTGTAGAAGGAGCCTGGGGGAGGCAGCACTGAGCGGGGGCCGGCCTCACTCTCCCAAGCCCAGCTGGCCCCCAAACCCGACCCCCACCCCAAGCGCGACTCACCGATCTGGAGGTAGCCGTCGGGACTCCGCGGGTACCGGAGGGTGGCCGACCGGCCCTCCTGCAAGGCCTCCTTGTCTGACTGGGGGCTCTGGGGGCGAGATCAAGGAATGAAGCTGGTGGCCCGGGGGGGTCAGGCCTCGGTGAACACCTGCCCCGACCGCACTCACGTCGAAGGGCAGCACCTCCACTGACGTGTTGAAGAGCTTGTCCTCTGGGTGCTCGATGTTCCCGCTGCGGAAGAAGAACCTACGGCCAGGCAGGCCTGTGAGCTGTGGCGGGCCGGGGGCGCGGCCCAGACGCACTGCCCTGGGGCAGAGGAAGGGCAGGCCTGGGTGGGGACACAGGCAGGTGGGCCTGGGACAGCCACAGACGCGGGTGACCTGACGGCCCTGCTACTGAGCTCCCATGGCGCTGCTGGGAGCCCCCTGGCTGGGAGAACAGGTGTGCTGGGGTTAGGCACTGCTGAACTGTGAGGGGCCTGCATGCTGGGAAAAGTGGGAGCCTCACGCCTGGGGGCCGCCCTGCCCCTCAGGGCACCCTGGCGGGCACTGACCGCTCCAGGCGCAGCGGCTGGAAGAAGCGGAAGCGGATGAAGTCCCCGGCAGCAGGCGTGAAGGCCCAGAAGAAGTCCTCGCGCAGGTAGGCCTTCTCCAGGGTGAAGTGCTGGTAGGTCTTCAGGCTCGTGCTCACCTCGGCCGGCGGGTTCACGTGCTCCTTCCGCAGCGCCTGCTTCCCAAAGTCCTTGTCCTGCGGCGGAGGAGGCCGGCGTGCAGCACGGGCCCACTCCCTGCCCCGCCCTCCCCCCACCCCCCCTGCCTAGGCAGCTCCGCCACACGGTGCCGCCCACCTTCAGCTTCTGGATCTTGCCGGCCAGGGAGGAGTGAGTGCCCACGTGCTGGAAGAGAGACGGCTTGAAGCGGATCCGCAGGTTGGCCTTCTGCCGGTCACAGTGCTTCTGCATGGGAACGCAGCCCTGGGGCTTAGCCCCGCCTCCCAGGGCGGCCCAGGGCAGGGTTCAGCCAGCCCGCACCCCAGGAGGAGGCGCCCCGCTCACCGCGTCCTTCTCGGGGTTGCAGACTTTCACCCAGAGGATGTGGTCCAGCAGCCAGTCGATGGGCTTGTCCCGGTAGAACATGAGGATGAACTCCACGATCAGGCTCAGGTCCAGCGACTTGAACATCTTCCCTGGGTGGGTGGGGCAGGTGCGGAGTGGGCGGTGCTGCCCTCCTCTACCCACGGGCGCCGGTGGGCTTCAGTAGGTGTGGGCACCAGGGGCAGGCAGGGGCGGGCTGGGGTGGCAAGCCCAGGCACCCGACTGCAGGGCTGGTGGGGCTGCAGCTGGTGCTCCGGGAGGGCCTAGTCAGGACGACTGGGAGCGAGTGGGGACGCACCAATGAAGCCCAGCTGGGAGAACTCCAGGATCACCCAGTCCTCCGAGGGCTGCTGGAGGGCGAAGTTCTTCATGGTGCTCAGGTAGTTGGGCTTGGCCACGATGTCGTCCTCCAGCTGCCGGGGGTGGGCAGAGGGCTGGGCTCAGGCAGGGCTGGCGGGGCAGGCCCCCCAGCTGCAGCCAGGCCCAGGCTGACCTGCACGTAGTAGATGCCCTTGGACTGCGCGTACATCATGAGGAAGCAGTAGTCGAGGTTCTGCTTGGTCCTCCACCTGCCGGCAGGTGGGGCCTCCGCTCAGACCCCTCCTCCAGCATGGCTACCAACAGACGCTCCTGAGTGGGGGACCCTGCCCCACCCCCACCAGGGGCCTGAGTGGGAATTCAAGGCCGGCCTGGAGGCGCGTGGCTGGACTCCAGCCCCAGTGTGAAGGCTGCTGGGCACAGGGAGGACGAGTACCTGACTCTCTCCTTGGGGTCCCCGAAGGACTCGCGGAGGCGAGAGAAGTCAGGGTAGAAGTGGGGGGAAGGGGAGATGACTTCCAGGAGCCCGGAATGGATCTCCGTGGGGAACCTGGGGACAGGGACCCAGTGGGTGTGCAGCCTCCAGGGACTTGGGGGGAGGCCAACCATGCCCTGTCCTTGGGGCTCACTGGCAGATGCCCCTGACACACATGCCCTCCACACCCAGCCACGGCAGCCGGGCTCCATACCCCCCTCACCGGCCAGGGGAAGCCCCTCCCCACAGGAGGAAGCCCCCACGCCCACCCCGGCCTCCCCCGCTGGCCAGTACTCACAAGGCCTTGATGCTGTCTGTCACTGCTGAAGTGTACTGCGGGTCAGTCTGCGGGGAGACCAAGCGCCCCCCCTCAGCCCGGGGCCACCTCAGTGGGCTGGAGGAGGGGTGAGGGTGGGCTTCAGGCGTGCCCCCACGGCCGAGGCCTGCGCAAGGCTGGCTTGGGAGCGCGGGTGTTTGAGAGCGCTATGGGGCGGTACAGACCCAGGCCCCAGCGCGTCCCATCACCGCATCTCCCTAAGGGGCGCCGGAACCCTTCTTCTAAACAATCCACCTTGACCGATTTGTCAATGACCGGGATGAATTTCTGCCAGCATTTTCCTCTGGAATATCCCTCGTTACTGCGCACCGCGAGTCTTCCTTTGCCCCCCGCCCCGCCGCCCGGCCACTCGCCTCCGCGATCAGCACCACGATGACGGAGTCCTCCTTCTCCTGCGGGCTCAGCTCGGAGATGAGCGAGTGCAGCGTGTCTGTCAGGTACGAGTGCACCTCGCGCCGCACACTGGGGATGCCCATGACCACCGACACTGCAGGGGCGAGGAGGGGTGGGCCTGGGCTCTGCACGGCCCGCCCGCCGCCCCGCCCGCCGCCCCGCCCCGCCCCGCCCCGCCCCTACCTCCGGTGCGGCCCTGGCCGACGCGCACGGCCGGCTGCAGACTGCTCTCCTTGGCCAGCAGGTGTGGTAGGTGGTGGAAGACGGTGGGCAGGTGCAGCACGTGCCTGTGCGAGACGTTCCACGGCTTCAGCCGGGGGTCCTCTGGGGAGTGGAAAGGGACGGGTCAGACCACTCGGACCTGACAGCCGGGACCCCCACGCGGTGGAGCCCCAGAGCTCACCTGTGAGGCGGCCCCAGGTGCGATTGCCGTCTCCCTCCCGCAGCGCCTGCCGCTCGGACACGGCCCTCTTGATCTCGTCCAGTACCAGGTTGAGCTCCTTGGAGCGCTTGAGGCTCTCCTGCTCAGCCGCGTGCAGCCGGTCCCGCAGCGCCAGGAACTCTCGCTGGTAAACATCCACCACGTCGCCTGCAGGCCACATGCTCGCCATCACCAGGGGGCGGCCTGGAGCCCACCTACCACCCTCCCAGTGCCAGCGAGCCAGGCTGAACACCCATCTGTGCGACGGCCCACCTCCATCTGTCCTCCCGCTGGCCCCACGCCAGCTCCCGGGTTACACGACTGGCCCTGAAGTCACACTGACATGCACACGGGGAAAAGAGCCTGCCAGGGACTCGCCCTCTCCCCGGGTAGCTCCTCCTTCCAGGAGGTATCTGACACCCTGTGTCGCAGACCCCACCTGCCCAGGTAGGAGCTGGGGCAGCTCGACTGCGCCCCCGCCTGTGAGCTCCTGAAGCCCCTCCTGCGTCTCGCAGCGCACAATCGTTCCAGGGTTGGGACACTGTGCTCAGTGTCCCACAGCCTCCCACTCTCACCCTCTACCTTCAGGTCACGAGTAGCCCCATCCCCAAGGCATTCTGGGAACAGCCATCCTCCCAGCAGGACCAAGCCGGGGCACGGGGTACACGGGGTGCCCACTCTTCGTCCTCGCTGGTTGCTGGCTCTGCACAGGCTCCCGTCTTGCACCCTCTCACGTGGGCCTGGGGGTAGCCACAGCCTGTACAGCACTCCCCACCCCCTTGCTCAGATGACCAGACAGTTGAGAAATAGTCCAGGGGTTGGTCAACAGGGGTCAATGACAGCACGGGACAGGCCGTGACACCCACATCCCTGCAGATCTGTAATGGGCCTGGGCCGCCCAGACAGGTCTGCTTACCGCTCCAGGGAGGCCCGTGGGGCTCCAGCTGGGCCCAGCTGGCAGCTGTTGGGCCTGACAGCAGAGGAGTCCTCGGGGTACCAAGACCGGGTCCCAAGGGCCTGGCAGGGACCAGAGAGCGTGAAGGAGATAAACAGCAGCCAGGGCTCGGTGCCAGCACCACGCCCGCCGGCCTGTGTGCCTGCCTGTGCACGGCTGGTCCGCCTGGACTCCCTTTGTCTTCTGGGCCTAATGAATATCGAAGTAGCTTTCCAGGCCCCGAGTCTCCAAGTCCAGGAAGCTGTCCAGCTCTCCTGCTCAGCCCCGGCCCATGGTCCTGTGGCCAGAGGGCTCTGGGCGGCCAGGCGGGGGTCTAACTGCTAGGTCCCCAAGGAAGAAGGGCAGCCCCAGGCCCCAGAGCGGCTGGGGAGGGGGCGGAGCCAGGCTGTTGGCAGAGGACTCTCTGACAGTGCTCTGCCTCCCGCCTTCCACCATCCAGCCCAGCCCCGGGCCAAAGGTCGGCAGCCAAAGGCAAGGCCCAGGCCATGGAGCTGCTGAGCTGCCCCACAGCCCACAGGACAGCCCAACAGCCTGTGGGGGAGGCGGGAGGGCCTCAGGTTACAGGATCTGAGGCTTGGCACGGAGCTCTGCAGGGTTACCCTGGAAACCTGACCCCTGGAACACAGAGCCAGCCCCCCCCCCCCAGCTCACCGGCCCAGCCATGGGCAGCACTGGAGAGCAGGGAGGGGCACTGGAGGTGCTGAGGCCCTCAGAGCTCCCAGGAGGGCACTCAGAGCCACGTAGGCTTGTGGCAGCAGGTGCACCTCCCTTGGGCCCGGACGCAGGGCCCCTGCCCACCTGCAGCAAAGCCTCAGTCCTCCCTCCAGTGAGCAGCCACTGGCCCTGCCTGAAGCAGCCCCTGTGGTGGGCCACCCGCAAGTGGGGAGGACGGGTGAGGGACACAGACCCACCTGGCGCGGGTCTTCTCTGTCCCATAACTAGGCCATGCTCTGTCCAACACTGGCCTGCCCCCGGACGGGCGGGGAGAACACTGTGCCTTCACCACTAGGCCTGGCCCAGCCCGCTCCCTTCCCCGGGGCCTCCCTTCTGAGCTGCCAGTTACCAGGTGGCACTGGGCCCCTTGGGTTCCTGGGCCTGGCGTCTGCCCACACCAACCCTTGTGTCATTCCCCTAAACAGATTTCCCTGGCCCTCGTGGCCTGCTCCTGCCTGCCTGCAAGGTCTGCGTCCCAGGCCTGACCCTGGCTTCTGTGACCTCTCCTGTGGGCTGGGCCTGCTATCTGCCATGGCTCTGCCAGGCCGCCCTGCACCCCATGACCCTGAGGCTGGTGTGGACTAAAGTGGGCGTGGGCTGTGTTGGGCCAGGCAAGGCCGGGACAGCCAGGGCTCTCGGGCGGGAGGCACATGTTCCTGGGAGGTGGGCTGGAGAAGCTGCCCCAGGGAGGCAGGAGAGGGCCTGCAGCTGTGGCCACACGGTGCCAGGCTGCCCCACAGCAGGCCCCTGGAGTGCTCCCTGCCACCGTGGGACAGAACGGACAGGACAACCTGACGCCCACCGCCTGTGGTGTTCCCCGGGCTTCCTCCTGGCAGCGGAAACGCATTTGAGAGCTAAGTGGAGGGCACGGCCGGCGGGGCGGGGGGGTCAGGCTCGGAGAGGCACAGGTGCCGGCCCTGGATGGGTGGGGCGGCTGTTCTCCAGGCCAAGGAGGGTGTTCACCATGACTGAGTCCAGGCCCATAGAGATGAATGCCCTAGACCCTGGGGAGGGGGCTGCAGGCCATGGTCGCCTCCTGCTGGCTCTGCCTCCCTGCAGACTCCCAGGCCTCCCAGGGCGCAGTCCGAACGCTCACCGCTGCCTCGACGGATGCAGAGTAGGCCCTGAACTCTCCCAGGGTCTGTCCTTCCTGGGTTTGACCCGGGTTTCCAGGAGGCCACCTGCTCCTGCGGCCCCTTCCTCTCTGGCTCTTTGCCCACCTCCTTCCTTCCTGCAGGCTCCATCCCCGGTACCCTCCCAGTGCATGGGGCCCTCATGGGGCCTTCTCCCGAGCCCCCACCTGCCCTGAACTGGCTTGGCCTGGCTCCCCAGGGCATATGCAGGGCTGCCTGCTGGGAGGATAAGGCAGTTCACACAGGGCCCAGGAGGCCCCCAGGGAGATGACAGCCCTAGGCAGGGCAGCTGGGCCACCCCCTCCGCAACTCCCTCCAGGGCTCCAGTCTCCCTGGGGAAAGGACCCCTGCAGCTGAGTCCTCGCCTTCCTCTGGCTGGGATGCTCTGCTCCCCAGGCCCTCAGAGCGCCAGCCTCCCGGCGCCCGCCCAGGCACGCTGGTTCCTCGTGGAGCTGCTTTTATGCCCCTGCTCTGCTCCGAGGCAGCTCCCCGAGGCAGCTCCCCGTGGCGAGCCAGGCTCCTGGGAGAGCCCCGACGTCAGCCTTGGAGTATGGTGGCTGCAGAGGCACAGGAACTGGAGGCTGGCTGAGGACAGGCTGCCAGGGCTCATCACCCATCAATGCCGGACAAAGTGCCCAGCTCTTCAGATAGGGCTCCACCTGGGCGTCAGTGCCAGTCACTTTCCTGGCCACTCTCCAAGGGCCAAAACGCCCCGCAGGTGACACACCCAAGTACAGAGAACTCTGCCCAGGCCGTGCCCCTCCGCGACGCACCCACCTGTGGAGCCTTCCCTTGTGCCAAGCCCTCCTGTGCCAGGCCCTAGAGTCCTGGACTGGGCCTTTGCGGGCCGGAATTTAAGGCCAGTCAGGCCTCCACCCAGACAGGACAACTGCAGGAGGCCGATGGGCCGTCAGGAGCCTGGCGGGTGCTGTTGGGGACCAGCAGGCCAGGAAACGGCCCGTCCTCTCGGCCCCTCTGCCAGCCTCGCCTAGCGTGGTGGTACTGGGCAGTGGGGAGGCAGCTGGCAGAGAGAGCAGGGGTCAGCTGGCCTCAGCCGGACCCTGTCCTACAGGAAGCCGAGGCAGGAAGGAAAGGAGCTCTTCCTGGAGCCTCGTCGGCTTCAGTCCGGACCACCAAGGGCCTCCGACCGCCCAGCCTGAACCCCCCACCCCCAGCAAGTGACTCCTGCCAGTGCTGGGGTCTTCCCCACCCACCCCAGCGCTTGGGCCAGCATGGGGGCCCTGGTAGCGGCCTGGCCAGCCTGCCTAAGCTTCAGGTGCTGGGGGGACGAGGCCACAGAGTGACAGGGACTGGGCTTGCTGCTCAGGGCCTCCACTCCCCTCCACTGGCCAGAGGCCTGGAAGCTTTCCTTGCACCCTCGTGGCTGCGGAGGTGTCCTGGGCCGACGTCCCCGAGGCGGCTGCAGAGGGGTGCGGGCCGGGGGGACACGGAGTGGGTGAGGGGGCGGGAGGGCGTGGAGGGTGGTGCCCGAATGTCCGGCTGCCCCTCACACCTGTTCCAGCAACGCTATACCAGATCCTGCCCAGGCGCCTGGAGCTGGCAGTCGGGCACTACCTGGTCACCGCCACTGTGACCTTGTGTCTCTGGCGCTCTCGGAAACTCCGTGGTCCCCAGCCCAGCGGCGGGATAACGGTGCCCAGGAGCCCGTCCCGGCGCCACACGGGGCTGCCCAGCCAGGCCGCGGACAATCCAGAGCGAACAAGTGGGGCCAGGGTGGGAGGGGCGTGCTCCGCGCCGCCGGGCGGGGAGGGGGCGCCGGCGTCGGCTTCCGGCCGCCCCCGCGCCCCGGGCCGCCCCGCGCTCGTGCCGCCGCCCAGGTGCGCCCAGGTGCGCGCGGAGGGCTCACCTTTCTGGCCGCCGAGCGCCGCGTACCAGGACAGCGAGAGGAAGGCGCACAGGCAGAAGAGCAGCAGCGTCAGGAAGGTGCCATTGCGGAGCCTCATCTCGGGTGCGCGGCGGGCGCCGGCGGGGCCGAGGCCGCATGGCCCGGGAGACCGGGGCCGGGGCGCGGGGGCCGGGAGGCGGCGGGGGCCCCGGCCCCGGGGCGCGGAGGAGCTGGGGGCCCGGGGCCGGGCGGAGACGCGGCCGGGCCGGGGTGGGGGCCGCGCCGGCTGCTGCTCGGTCGCGCGCGGGGCGCTGGCGGCCTCGGCTCGGCTGCTGGGCCGGGCCGGGCTGGGCCGGGCTGGGCTGGGCTGGGCTGGGCGGCGAGAGCCGCGGCCCGGCCTGGATCCGGGGCCGCCGCGGAGTCGGCAGCGGAGGGCGGGGCGGCCCGGATTTAAAGGGGCCGCATCACCGCCGCCGCCTCCAGCGCCGCGAGGGGGCGGGGCGGGGCCGGCGCCGGGGTCCCGGCCCTCCGCAGGGCTGTGCGTCCGGGACTTGGGTGGCCAGCACCCCGGCCTCAGGTAGGGCGACGCTGGGGCCATCGCGAGCGGAGTCGGCTGCGGGAGTGGGTGGAGGAGGCGACGCACGCGGGCCCCCCACACCCTGTAACATCTGCTCCGTGAACGCCACACGCCCGGGCCGGCCCCACGCCCGTCTTCCCGGGGACCTGCAGGGCCTCGTCCGGGTCCTAGGGAGTCTGGGCTGGGGGTCTAGCCTAGGCATGGCTGGGCCGGCGCTGCCTTCCGCCGGGAGTGGCCGCAGCCCTCGCCCACGCCCGCGGCACTTCCCTTCCCTGGACCTTTCTCCCATCGCCCAACAAAGGCTGGGGTGCTGGGGACCGCGGGAGGCGCTCCTGCTTTGTAAATGGGGACCGCGGGGTGTCCTCGGGGTTAAAGGAGCCGGGCGTGTGGGAGGAGAGCAGTGGCCAGCCCCGAGGGGCCGCCGGCTTCCCGGTGCACGCCTGGCGTGTGCCGGGGACAGGCCGAGCCTCCCGCTTAGAGAAGCCGCGGGTCGCAGGTGGCGGCCAGGCCCAGGCCCAGGCCCAGGCCCCTAACCCTTCACCGCGGGCAGTTACCTCTTGGCTTGTGCTACCTGCAGGCTCTGCCCGCCCTGTGGAGCCGGAGCTCTGTCGTCCAGGTGGTGGCCGGCCCAGGCTCTGGGCATTGGGCAGCACCCACTCCCTGCTGGGTGCTTCGGTATGACCCGGCCCTGGGCAGGTGTGCACAGCCCTTATTTCCACACCTGCCGGACTGAAGGGACATTGCAGGAGTGCCCTGTCACCCAGACCAGACCTCGGAGCATCGCGACTCTCGTGCTGATCTGAGACAGTGCTGCCCACCCTGGGGCAGGAAGGAGCCTCTCCAAAGCCACTCTCTCATTCGCTCCTGGCGCTGGGACCAGAGAACATGGTTCCTGCCACTCTGAGAGATGTGGGGGCCTCGGTACCCGGACTCTGCACCCTCCTCAGACCCTTCGGCAGGCGTCCCAGAATGGATCCCAGTGGGTCTGAAGGACCGGGCCTGCTCTCTCTCTTTCAGGGCAGATGCTTGGAAGTTGGGGGGCCCAGACTGGCTCTCGGCCTGCAGGGGTGCCGGGCACCCGCTGCAGTGTCCTCCTTGTCCTGCCTGCTCCGCTGTGCTAAATATGATGCTCCGTAATAAAGCCTGACACTGTGGAGACAGACACGGCGGGGTCTTAGCCCCTCGCTGCGACAGGCCCTGCGTCTTCCTTACACGTCTGGTTCTCTGCACTGGCTGGAGGGACCTCAGGGCCCCACAGAAGTCGGGGCTGCCAAAGGGGCTCAGGTTGGGAGTGGGGTGGAACTTCGCCTTCCTTGTCCACCCAGGCCCACACCTGGAGGGCACGCCTGGAGCCGATGGCGTCGGTGAGGGGCTCGCCTGTGGTCTGTCCAGTGACAGCCCCTCCCCCGTGGCTTTTCCGCAGCTGCTTCCTCTACTTGCTAGTGAACTTCCCGACCTGTCCTGTCAGTGACAGGCTGGGAAAACGAGTTCCCTTCCCCTCCACAGCGGCGGCAGGAGCCCCGATGAAGGAAGCCCAGGAGAGGAGGCTTCTCTGCTGCCTGAGGGCTACTGGGACTTCGTCAGACATGGACCAGCCAAGGCCAGCAGGTGGGGTAGTGGCTACCGGGCTGGACTCCCACACTGTTGGCCACAGTTTGAGTCCTGAACCCAGCATCTTGAAACTCATGCTGGGATCTGGCAGGTAGAGTGGTGGTTAAGGGCGCTGGAGTCCCACCTGGTTGACCGTGGTTTGAGTCCCAGACCTGGTGGCTTGCTTTCTCACTCCCCCCCGCCCCCCGTTTCTCTCTGGTCAAATTAATAACAATAAGGACCAGCAGTTGGCGTAATGGCTATGTCGCTGGACTCCCATGTACTCTACTGTGGTTCAAGTTACTAACTCCGTAGCTTAAACTCACACCGGCCCATGTCCAAGATCCCGAGAGGAGAATGGAGGAGAAGGGATTGCGGCGTGGCCATCCCCCCTGGGTGGTGCTTTCTCGCTTTCTGTCTCTCTGTCTCTCTCTCTCTCTTTCTGTCTTTCTGGCGATCGCACGTGCCCTATAGCAAAAACCTCTTAAAATTAAAAAAAAAAACTCCAATAAATAAATAAAATTAAATAAATAATTTTAAAAAGAAATTATATGGCGCGTGCGCTCGCCAGACAGACAGAGAGATAGAAAGCGAGAAATCACCCCCTGGGGGGATGGCCACACCGCAATCCCTTCTCCATTCTCCTCTCGGGATCTTGGGCACGCACGCACATGCACCCGGTGTGAGTTTAAGCCACCGGGTCCGGGACTCGAACCGTAGTCGACTACGTGGGAGTCCAGTGACATAGCCATTATGCTAACTGTGGGTCCCAATAATTTTTTTTAAAGAAAGATTTTTGCTATAGGGTGCATGTGCTCATTAGAGCAACAGAAAGACAGAAAGCAAAAAATCACCTCCCAGGAGGATGGCCACGCCACAATCCCTTCTCATTTGTTCTTCTCTCAGGATTTTGGTCATGCATGCACACATGCCTGGAATGAGGGGTTTTTTAATATTTAATTTTGTTCGTTGTCCTTATTATTATTTTTCTTTTTGAGAGGTTTTTGCTATAGGGTGTGCGTGCTTGCCAGAAAGACAGAGAGAGACAGAAAGCGAGAAATTACCCCCCAGGGAGGATGGCCATGCCACAACCCCTTCTCCTCCATTCTCGGAATCTTGGGCACGCACGCACACACGCCCTGCGTGAGTTTAAGCCACCGGGTCCGGGACTTGAACTGCGGTCGACTACATGGGAGTCCAGCGACATAGCCATTATGCCAACTGCTGGTCCCTTGTCGTTATTTTATTTTTTTGAGGTTGATCAGAGAGAGACAGAGAGAGAGAAGGAAAGTGAGAAAGCAAACTGCCAGGTCCAGGACTTGAACCACAGTCAGCCATGTGGGAGTCCAGCTGCCTTAATCACCACACCACCTGCTGGCCCCATGGTGTGAGTTTTAAGTTGCTGTGTCTGGGACTCAAACTGTGGCTGACTACATAGGAGTCCAGTGACGTGATCATTATGCCATCCGCTGGTCCCAAATGAATCTTTTTTTTTTTTTAAACAGACTTTTATTTATTTATTTATTTATTTTTATTACTAGAGAGGGACAGAGTGTGAGAGAGAGGGAAAGTGAGAAAGCAAGCCGCCAGGTCCGGAACTCCAACCACAGTCGGCCACATGGGAGTCTAGCGTCCCCAACCACCACCACACCTGCCAGCCCCGCAAATTAATAATTCTTTAAAAAAAGGAAAGAAAGAAAGAAACTCATGCTGGGCACGTGGGTGTGTGTGTGTGTGTGCCCCAAGGTCCCAGGAGGAGTATGGAGCAGAAGGGATTGAGGGCGTGGCTGAAAAACAGTTTAAAAAAAAAACAAAACAAAACCCAGGCCGTGGTGGGGGTGGGGAGCCGCGAGGGGCTGTAGCCCTGGCTCCTGGCCCCGGCTCCTGGCCCTCGCTGAGCAGGGGCCTGCTTTCTTCCTCTGACCCCTCTGTGTCTCCTGGCTCCCTCCCCAGTTTCCACTGCTCTCTGGCCCCTGCGCATCAATCCAGCCTCTAGCAACCCTGGTGCCCCAGGCACTGCCAGCAGGTGGGCTAGGCCATCGCCCCTCACCCTAGGGCTCAGCCTTTGGTGCCCGAGGCCCCAGGAGGGAAGGCTGGCCCAGGGGGTGCAGAAGTCCTAGTGTCAGCTGGGCTGGGCTTTTCCTCCTCTGTCCCTGCTCCCCCTCAGCAGGAATGCCTGTCATGTTGGGGTCCCTTGCCAGCTCTCAGCCCACTGTCATTCCAGAGTTTCCTGGGGCACCCTTAGTGTGGCCGCTCCTTCCTTCAGTCTTAACCTGTGGCCCAGGGACCCAGAGTTGGGGATGTCCCGGAGCTGAGATGGAAAATGACTTTATCCTGGACAGGACCAGCAGATGGCGTCATGGTCATGTTTGTGGGCTCCCACATAGCCGACAGTGGTTCAAGTCCCGGACCTGGCGGCTGAAACTCATGCTGGGTGCTTTTGTGTGCATGCCCAAAATCCTGAGAGGAGAGTGGAGAAGAAAAGGTTGCAGTGTGGCCATCCCCCCAGGGGAAATTTGTCGCTTTCTGTCTTTCTGTCTCTCTATGTCTCTTTGGCAAGCACACATGCCCTATAGTAAAAAAAGTATCTCTAAAAAAAAGTAAAATTAAAAAAGAGACCCCACCCTGCCGTCAGTAACTAACTGAAATGGGCCAGGCCCTCGGGTACGGGTGGAGGGTGGGACGCAGCGGGGCCTGCGTGGAAGTCCGGGTCCGCCCTGTGAGAGGTGCCAGCTGGGTGGGCGCGGGCTCTCTGTCTTGCTCTCTCATGGGTGAGCTGCGTAAACAAACTCGAAAAAGATTGTAAGTGGAGGCAGCAAAATCCAGTGAGAGGAACAGTTCTATGACTGACAGAAATCACAGACTATTTTTTTTCACTTTAAGAAAATATATTTTTGTCAGAGGGCCCCTGAGCTCACGGGGTGGGAGAGGGAGAGAGAGGAGGTGAGAAGACCCCACGGGGCACGGCCACGCCGCAATCCCGGCTCCGTGTCTGTGTCGCCCTCCTTCTGAATGTGGAGCGCTCGGGCACATGCGCTTGGCCTGTTGCTCACGCCACAGGGCCAGGACTCGAGCCACACGGGGAGCCGTGAGGACCCAGCCGCCTCACCCTCCCTGCTGGACTGGCCCCGGGCATTTTCGGGTACTGCATTGCAGTCCGGCACACCTCGGTGCCAGTTACACGCAGGAGCAGCGTCGTGCTTCTGCTACGTGCAGATCCTGCCTCGAGATCTGATAATGTAATGAGTTAATAGAGACTGGGGGGCTTGGCAGATGGCATGGTGGTTAAAGGCGCTGGATTCTCACATGGTAGACCATGGTTCAAGTCCCGGACCTGGGGCTTGCTCTCTCACTTTCCCTTTCTCTCTCTGTCTGGTCAAATTTAAAAAAAATAATAATAATAATAACAAATGAAATTAAATAAATACATAATTTAAAAAAAAATAAGACTCAGGCAGGACCAGGGGATGGTGTAGCAGTTACATCACTGAACTTCCACATGGCCGGCTACGGTTTGATTCCCGGACCCGGTGGTTTGAAACTCATGCTAGCTGCATGTGCGTGTGTGTCCAAGATCCCGGGAGGAGAATGGTGAAAGGACTGGAACATAACCATTCCCCCGGGGGATGATTTCTCACTTTCCCTCTCAGTCTCGTCTCTCTCCAGGGAGCACTTGTGCCCTAAGGCAAAAATCTCTACCAAAAAAAAAAAAAAAAAAAAAAAAGACGTGGGCATTTCTGTATCACAATGTGTTTTTATATTTTAATATTTGTATTTTAATACAGCATTCACTTTTCTGGAATGCGGTGCATTTGCACACAGTTCTGAGCAGTGGCCCTTCCTCCGCATGTGCAGGGTGCCCTGCTCCGCACCAGCTCGGAGGCCCTGCCCTGGGCTCTCACCCCGCCGCAGCCCTTATCCTCCGCCCTCGGCCTGGCGCCAGGCACCCTGGATTACTGCCCGCCGGAGCCCTGCCCACAGCGCCGCACCCAGTGCTGGGAGGGCAGGCTGCGGGGCTCAGAATGATGCTGGGGGGAGGGGAGTGGCCTCACCTCCGCTAGAGGAACCCCACTGAGGGTGGAGCTCAGTGAGGGCGGGCGGGGGTCCACGCGGAGGAGGAGAAGCACCTAGACCGGTGGCATGGAGCGTGTGCCACGCCGTTGCTGCCGTCCTCCTGCCAGGAAGGATGATTGGCAGGTGCTGCCGTGGGCGGGAGAGGGCGGTCAGGCTGATCCCAGGCCTCCGTGTGGTGACTGTCACTGCCATGGAGAACCCGGGAGCAGGCGGGTGGGGAGCTGTGGGTCAGAGCTCTGACGGAACCACTGTCTCCTGGCCGTCTCGCGGCCCACACCAGGCTTTCCGGCTGCAGAGCTCAGAGGCCGGGACCGCCCTCCGCCCCGCACGGTGTGCCCTGTGCCCCGGCAGGCTCCTGCCTCAGGGTGGCCTGAGTATGCATGGCACCTGCCAGCTCAGGTCACCTGTCCGTCTCTGATCCAGGCAGCCCCAGCCCTCTGGTTGGCCAGGGTGGAGTCCTGTGCCTACCTCACTGGACCCCAGGGGGCCGTGGCCCAGTGTGGGTAGGGGAGACGTTATCCAAGGATGACCCCTGCCTCCTCTCCCATTCCTGAGCAAAAGGGTTACACAGGGACATGCGTTATCTCTGACATCCACGCATCCCACAGACGCCATCTGGGGCCTCACACGCCAGGTAGGTGGACACGGCGGAGCCAAGGGGTGCCCAAGGTGGGCAGGGCTGAGAAGGCACGCATGGCCGGGAGCAGCTGGGCCTGAGCCGGGAGGCCCAGCGGGAAGAGGGAAGCAGGCTTCGGGCATGCAGAGTAGGAGGGGGGTGGTGGTAAGTGCCCGGGAACTGAGAGGAGGCAGCAGGTGCCAGAGCCCAGGGTGCAGGGAGTGCCTGAACAGGAAGGTGCTGGATGCGGAGGGGGTGAGCCGATGTCCTGAGGCTGATGCAGCTCCTCCATTTCACCCCAAACTCCTTTTTATTTTTTGGAGAGGTTTTTGCTATAGGGTGCATGCACTCCTCGCCAGAAAGACAGAGACAGAGAGACAGCAAGTGAGAAATCACCTCCCGGGGGAATGGCCATGCCGCGATCCCTTTTCCTCCATTCTCTCATGATCTCGGGCACACATGCACACGTGCCCGGCATGAGTTTAAGCTACCGGGTCTGGGACTCAAAACATGGTCAACTACATGGGAGTCCAGTGACATAGCCATTACGCTAGCTGCTGGTCCCGACCCCTTCTGGGTATCCTGGGGTACTCCCGGGGCACCCTGTCCTTGCTATGTCTGGGATCGGCGCTCTCCTGCCCCGCCCAGCACTGCCCTCCATTTTCCAGCCAGGCCCCCACCCCTCCAGACACACACGCTCCATGTTCAGCGGCTGCTCACCAGGTCCTGCCAGCCCAGGGCTTCTACACTGACCTTTGGCCTCAAATGTACATGAGGCCCTAGGACAGGAGGGGCGCCTCGGCCTCCACCCCCCACTCCTCATGGCTCTTCCTCTTTCTTTCCAGAACCTTCTGCGGTCAGCCTGGTCTTTTGCTCTGGGGACCTGCAGCAGTGTCCCCGTCGGTAAAACTCGGGCCCCTGGGCGACAAGGGGAGACTGGACGGGAGGAGGGCGTCAGATCCTGGTAACAGCCCTGCCTTCAGCTATGGGTGTGCTCTGGGCGAGGGGCAGGGACAGGTTCTGCTCACTGAAGTCTTAGGAGACGTGTGGATGGTGGCACCTGTCAGAGCACTTCCGACCTGTCCCTGGGGAGAGGGACTGGCCAGTTGGCTTCCCTGGCAAGGAGCCCCACCCAGCAGCCGGCTCAGGGCTTGCTTGAGAACAAGGCCAGCTGGCAGAGGCCACAGCACGTCCCACGCCTGCACCCCCGTGGCTTCTGCTCCTGGCTGCATGTCCTTTTGGAGGGCCAGGAGCCCTGGCTGTAGTCTCGGCTGGAGAATCCTGCCCCCGTCCACCTTGAGAGTTTCTGCTGAACTGGGGACCAGATGTTTAATATGCACAGAAAGCTTGATATTACAGCAAAATAATGCGAGAAAAAATGAATCAAAGTACGAGTTTACTTTGGTGCAAAAAAGTTTTAAAATCCATACATAGTTTTTTTATAAAACATTTTCCATGGACCTTTGGCCCCTTTGGCATTTACAGACGTGGCCCAGCTTCAGGTCGTAGTCTGCCCCTCTTCACCAAGTTCGGCACTGTGGGAGCCCCTCGGACCCCCAAGAGGGGCAGGCTGTGAGGTTTGAGGAGTGCGTGCCGGCTCGGCTGCGCTGCTGGGCAGGCAGTGGTGCTCCGCGCCCGGCGTCGGCTTCCCTGGCTCTGCAACCCTCTACCCGGAACTGGAGCCTGGCTGGCTCGCTCTTTGGCCTTAGAGGGCGCTGGAGAGACAGAAGAAAAGTGAGAAGTCCCCAGGGCTGGTGGCCAGGCCACAGTCCCGTCTCCTCCTGGGATTTTGGGCACGCACAATTTCGTGCCTGGCGTGATTTAAGCCACTGGGCCTAGGACTCAAACTGAGGGCAACCATGGAGGAGTCCAGTGACATAACTGTTATGCCATCTACTGGTCTTTTAGGAAGACATTTCCAAACCTCTTTGGGCTTGTGCCCACCCCAGCCCCTCCTGCTCCTTGGCCCTGACACCTGCTGCCCGGGCTATGGGCCTCTGTGAGAAAGGGCGGAAGTGACCTGACAGTCTGGGACTTCCCAGCAGACACAGGAAGCCCCACCCACCAAGATGACAGGGGGAGGTTGTCTCAGGGCTGGGGGTGGGGACAGGCTTCTGGGCAGGGAAGAACCCGGAACAAGCCGGCAGGTGGAGTGAGTTGGCACAGTCAGGGCAGAGCAGGTCGTGGCCCTCGCGAGTGCGTGGAAGGGACAGGCTGCAGTGAGGAGGCCTGGAAGCCACCCCACCCAGACACCCACACCCAGGCAAGCTCCGCTCCTGGGCCTAGAGCTGGGGTCTGGAAGGGCTCTGTCCCCTGTGATCCTCAGTCACCTAGGGGGCCCAGAGCGGCTCAGCCTGAACCCCACAGCACACCTGGACACCGGAGTCCATACACGCAGCTCCACACGCTGCGGCCAAGGGCAGGGGTGGCTGAGAACTGGGCAGCAGTGGGGACGGCTGCGGCGACCGGGCGTCCCGCGGCTGCCATGTCCCCAAGCTCTTAACGCGGGTCTCTTCCGTGTTCCCCACTCTCATCTCAGTCCCCAGACCCCAGCTTGTGCCCCCACAGGCAGCCTAGTAACCAGTGTCACCTGACCGGGCAGCTCGGGTCACCACACTCCGCCTCCATTTCAAGGATGAGGACACAAGGCTGGTCGCCTGCCCCAGGGTGTCAGGGCAGGGCCCTGGTGGTCTCCTGAGGCAGACACCATGCTTTCCCTGGGGCCGGCCTGCTCTGAGTGGGGAGGGGCAGGTGGACACGGGCGGGGGGGGGGGGGGGGCTGCTGTAGGGGCTCCCTGTGTTCCAGGGTGTGGGAGGGTTGTCGGCAGTGGGGGGCAGGCCAGGTGGGCTCTGAGTGGGGAGGAGCACGTGGACATGGGGGGCTGCTGTAGGGGCTCCCTGTGTTCCAGGGAACGGGAGGGTTGTCGGCAGTGGGGGGCAGGCCAGGTGGGCTCGGAGCCACGGCCTCTGCTGGCTCTTGTTGCTCTTGGCCAGGGGAGACCCAGGACCCTGGGGCAACTCTCTGCCCCCACCAGCATCTGCTGTCACTGACATGGGGCAGCAGGCAGTGGGGATCCCCCTTGTTATGACCGGTCATGGGACGCTGACTCACTGCCGCCAGACCACCTGACCCTGCGGTGGGCGGGCTGAGAGGGCCCTGCCAGGGGGTTCCCCAGCTACCGCCTTGTTTACCTCTGGCCTGGCAGGGGCAGGGCGAGGCTGCTCTAGGCAGCAGGGCATGCTGGGAAGGCCTGGGGCCTGCAGGTCCTCAGGGGCAGGGGTCTGTGAGCCCACTTCCCAGGGCCCCACGTCCCGGCACCCACTTCTTCCTGATCCTCACCACCTGTCTGTGACAACACCCCACAGTTCCCAAAGAGGCCAAATGCAAAAAAGCCAAGGGGATCCGGTGGCTGCTGGCGTGGTCTATCTGGCTGCTTGTGTGGGGAGGGGGTGCCCGAGCCCCCCAGAGCAGTGGTTCTCGGAGCTGGAGGCTCTCCTGTGCACCTCACCCCCTCGGATGGGGCCTGAAGTGGCCACAGCGGGAAGCTGGACTGCTGAGTCATTCTTGGCCTGCACCTGTGTTGAGGCCCAGCCTCTGCCCACCTCCACTGCCTCCCTGTCCGCAGGGCAGAGCCAGCATGCTGTGGGTCACCTCTCCAGGCCTGCCTGCGGGTGTCCGTCCTCTCTGCAGGCCTGCTCCCGCCTTCCTGGCTGCACTCCGGAGCCCTGGATCTGGCACCTGAGACCAGCCCCTCTCTCCCACTCGGGCAGTCCAGCCGACCCAGGGTCCGGCACCTGTGACCCAGCCCCTCTCCCTCGGGCAGTCCAGCTGACCTGGCCTGGTCTCCGAGCTTCCTCCCCCTGGAAATTCTTCCCACTTCCACACACTGTGCCTGGAGGGCCATGAGTCTGGCCCAGCAGGTCTTGGGAGGCCTCATAAGGCAGTCCGGCCCAGGCCTGGCCAACAGGGCACTGTGGTTGTGCAATGAATGGAGTTTGTTTGTTTATTTATTGACAGAGTTTTTACACTTATAGGAGAGACAGAGAGAGATGGAGAGACAAGAGACACAGAAAGTGAGAAATCGGAGGTGGGGTGGATGGCCTTGTCGCAATCCCTTCCCCAGTCCCCTCTCGGCATTTTGGGCACGTATGCCCCTGCGCCCAGAGTGAGTTCCAAGCCCCCAGGTCCAGGACTCAAGGCAGCGGACCACATGGGAGTCCAGTGATATAACCGTTATTCCATCTGCTGGTCCCTGCAATGGAGTTTTCCTGGGGGCTGGGGTTTGGGCCAGCGGCTGAGACCCTGGGTCCCTGGGCACCACCTGCTGAAGTGAAGCCTGTACCCACAGTGGAGTGTGGGAGGTGCCCAGGCAGTCTCCTGGGCTCTAGTCCTGGCCCTTCGGAGGGAGGGTGGGGTCCCCAGCCCCTGCCCCATGTCCGTAAACTGGGAGCTGAGTCAGGGCCCTGTCCAGTAGGGCCCGGTGGTGGAGGGCTGCCCCCTGCAAAACCAGACCTGGAGAGGTCTGGACAGCACCCTGGGAGCCCTGGTGCCCCCTGGGGTCGGTCTCAGTGTGGCCCCAACTCCCTGCACTGGGCATCCCCGGCGCCCTGGGGACACACTTGCTGAGTCATGGCTGGGCCCAAGCCTAGGAGGGGCCTGGACCGGACCCCTGCCTGTCCCCTCCCTAGGTCAGAGGCCAGGGACAAGACCAGATGTGGACAGAGGGCCAGGGGCCGCCTCCTGCGGACCCGAAAGTCCCGAGAGCAGGGCAGAGAGGGGGCGGCGAGGGGGGCGCCCGGCGGGGGCTGGAGGGCGGCAGTGGGACGCCGGGCAGCGGGTGAGGGGCCCTGGCAGGGCGGCTCTCGCGTGGCGGTCGGGACGCGGGGGCGGGGCCGAGCGAACAGGCCACGCCCTCGGGCCTGGGGGAGGGGCTTCCCCGGTTCGGTACAAAAGCCGCGCGCGGGGCCCCGCCGCCAGCTGCGCGCCCGCTGCGGTCCTGCCATGGCGTCGCTCACGGTGAAGGCCTACCTTCTGGGCAAGGAGGACGCGGCGCGCGAGATCCGCCGCTTCAGCTTCTGCTTCAGCCCCGAGCCGGAGGCGGAAGCCGAGGCCGCGGCTGGCCCCGGGCCCTGCGAGCGGCTGCTGGGCCGGGTGGCGGCCCTGTTCCCCGCCCTGCGGCCCGGCGGCTTCCAGGCGCACTACCGCGGTGAGCTGCCGGCGGCGCGGGGGCGGCGGCGACGCGGGCCGGGGCCCTGGGAGCCGCTGCGGGCCGCGCGGGGGCCCCGGCTCCTCGGGGGCGGGGTCCTGCTGGCTGGGCTGCAGTGGCCGTTGGGCGCGGCGGTGGCCTGCGTGCGCCCGAGTTCGGACCCGGGGCCAGCTTGATGACCAGGAGTAGCAGCCAGGGCTCTATCCAGGCCCAGTTCTCGCTGACCGGAGCCGGCCCTTCTGGAGCCCGGGTGGTCGGGCCCTGCCGCCCCGCTCCGGGCTCAGGCTGCCACCCTTCTCCCCGCCATGATGTTGCAATCTTGGCCAGGCGTCCTCTCTGGCTCTCTGCGGGCCTTGGGGACACTGTGGTCAGGCGGGCACTCAGGTTACACTGACACCCTGCTGCCACTGGGCCTGGGCCTTCCTGGCCAGCACCAGGTGGGCCCTGAAGAGCAGGGGCAGGAACCAGGAACGGCAGGGGAGGAATGCCAGCGGTGACGCCGCTCAACACGCCCGGGTGCGCTGGGGCCCTGCGGCAGCCTGCCAGCGGCAGGACCTATCAGGGGAGGTGGGACAGCTCACAGATGGCCGAGGCTGGCCGAGGGCAGACGGCGGAGCAGCACAGCGGGGCCCACACTCGAGATCTAAATGTTCTTCAAAGGCGTGGTGTGGGGACTGGAGCCCTGGAGCCAGCCACGGTCTGCACTTGACCAGGGACTGCTGGGGTGGGGTTAGGGGAGGTTGTGGCCTGGAGGGACAGGCAGGTGGCCAAGGCCCGCCCCTGGGAGGTCACAGTGCTGGGACCTCTCTCAGGCATGCTGCTGGCTCTGCCCACACTGGCCCTGCGAGTTGTCGGGTGTAGCCCGGGCAGTCTGTGACAGGTGCAGGTCCGTGGAGCCACGTCTCCAGGCATCCTGCAGACTTCGGGGCCTCATCTGCCTCCCGGTCACTGCTGCTGGCGCCCTGGTCCCTGTTCTGACCCTTCCGTGTGAACGGGCTCGATGTGATTCCTGCCGGTCTCCCTTAGCGCCCTGGTCGGCTGGTCCGTGGGGGCGGTCAGCGCTTTGTTGCCTGTGCGTCTGTGAGTGTGCGCTGTCCGTGTTCATGGCGGGCAGCGCGTCCATGTGAGTGCACGCCGTCTGCGTTTGTTCGTTTCTGTCTGTCTGTGAGTGTGCGTGCCGTCTGCGTTTGTTCGTTCCCTGTCTGTGTGTGTGCCATCTGTGTTCGTGGTGGGCGGTGTGTCTGTGTGAGCACACGCCATCTGCATCCGTGGCGGGCTGTGTGTCCGTGTGAGCACACGCCGTCTGCGTTCGTGGTGGGCTGTGCATCCGTGAGTGTGTAGTCTGTGTTGTTCGTTCCCTATCGTCAGTGTGTGCCGTCTGCATCCGTGGTGGGCAGTGTGTCCGTGTGAGTGCGTGCTGTCTGCGTTCGTGGTGGGCTGTGTGTCTGTGTGAGCACACGCCATCTGCGTTCGTGGTGGGCAGTGCGTCCGTGTGAGCACACGCCATCTGCGTTCGTGGTGGGCAGTGCTGTGTGTCCGTGTGAGCACACGCCATCTGCGTTCGTGGTGGGCAGTGCGTCCGTGTGAGCACACGCCATCTGCGTTCGTGGTGGGCAGTGCGTTCGTGTGAGCACACGCCATCTGCGTTCGTGGTGGGCAGTGCGTCCGTGTGAGCACACGCCATCTGCGTTCGTGGTGGGCAGTGCGTTCGTGTGAGCACACGCCGTCTGCGTTCGTGGTGGGCAGTGTGTCCGTGTGAGCACACGCCATCTGCGTTCGTGGTGGGCAGTGTGTCCGTGTGAGCACACGCCATCTGCGTTTGTGTCAGGCTGTGCATCTGTGCGTGTGCACCGTTTGTTGGTTCCCTGTCGTCGGTGAGTGTGTGCACCGTCTGTGTTTGTGGCGGGCTGTGTGTCTGTGTGTGTGCACAGCCCATATTCGTTCCCTGTCCACCAGTGAGTGTGCGCCGTCTGTGTTCACGGTAGGCTGTCCCTTCGGCACGCCTGTGCCCTCCGTGAGGTGGGTGGTGGTGTCGGCGGCACCGTCAGGCTGGTCCAGCCTGCAGGTGTGTGGTGTGCTGTGACCGGCAGAGCAGGGGCCTGCTCTGAAGCCATTTGAGTTCTGAACACTGGCGGCCCTGGGGCCGAGGGTGGTGCAGCAGGGCGCGCTGAGGCCGCCTCACTTGGCAAGGCTCCGGTTCTTGCCCTGAGACTGCCCTGAGTATGGCAGGCACAGTTTGTGCCCACGGGGACGGCCGCGGTGACCGTGCCCGGCTGCTGGGTGCTGTCCCTCTTGCTCGCGGAGGAAATGGGTGAATCAGCTCGGGATGGCTGCATGCGATGCCTCTTGACGCGGCTGGGGGAGCCGCTGGGCGAGGAAGCAGGAAGACGGGGCGACTGTTACTCGTCAACTGCAAGGGGTCCAAGCCTGGGGGGCGGCCTGGAGAAGGTCTGCGGGAATCTCCCACAGTGCGTCTGGGCTCGTCAGATGGGGACTGAGCTGGTGCTCGCCGAAGGGGCGGCCGTCCCCGTGGACACGTGGTGACTCCACTGTGCAGTGGTGGTCCTGGCCAGGCCAGAGCGCTCGCCCCCCGGGGAGGGGCAGAGTGCACGGTGAACGCAGCCTCGCTCCTGCCCCCCTCTGGCTCGAGCAGGTGGGCTCTGCCCCGCGTGTGCTCGCATAGGCCCAGCCCCCTGCAGCGGCTGCTGTCCGACACGTGCTCTCTCTTCCACACTCCAGATGAGGACGGGGACTTGGTCGCCTTTTCCAGTGACGAGGAACTGACGATGGCCATGTCCTACGTGAAGGATGACATCTTCCGGGTCTACATCAAAGGTGAGGGGCTGCCCCGGGGGCGCCGTGCGGAGGCCAGCTCCCTCTTGGCCAGTCGGAGTCTGAGTCCTGGCCCATGGACCTGGAGAACGTGCCGTGTGCATGCACGTGCCCTGGATGCTGAGGGACGGGAGCGGGAGGAGGAGGGCTTGTGGCGCGGCCAGGCCCTGCCGGATGTGCTTTCCTGCCCGGGCACGTGTGTGCCTTCTGCACTGGGAACAAAAGGGCCAGGCTGCTCCGGCGTACCCGAAGCCAGGCGCGCTCTGCTGAGTCGCCCCGGGGACTGACCTCCAAATGCCCCTCTGGCTGGAGAAAGCAGTTGGTACCCACCCTTGGGGTGTGGTCTGGTGGCCCGGAACGGGCGGCTTTGGGAGTTTGGTGGGGGCGAGGCCAGCAGTGTGCAGATGGCTCCCTCCGCTGCCTGGACCACACGTGGGACAGGGAACCCCTGAGCAGGTCCTCAGGCTGCGCCATCGCTGTCACCTGAGTAACCGGACCCCACGTGCACGCGGCATCAGGGCAGGGCGGGGTCCTCGCTGGTCCGACAGCAGGGTCCAGGGCTCACCTGCGCACTCTCCGCCATCCCTCCAGAGAAGAAGGAGTGCCGGCGGGACCACCGGCCCCCGTGTGCTCAGGAGGCACCCCGCAACATGGTGCACCCCAACGTGATCTGTGACGGCTGCAACGGGCCGGTGGTGGGGACCCGCTACAAGTGCAGCGTGTGCCCCGACTACGACCTGTGTGGTGCCTGCGAGGGGCGGGGCCTGCACAGGGAGCACAGCAAGCTGGCCTTCCCCAGCCCCTTCGGGCACCTCTCCGAGGTGAGCAGGCCTCAGGGCTCGGGGGCTCGGGCGGCCGGGGCCTGGGAGGCCAAGTCTGAGCCCGAGCCCAGCGCCTGCCCCTCTGCTTACCCCTCCCAGGGCTTCTCCCACAGCCGCTGGCTCCGGAAGCTGAAACACGGGCACTTCGGGTGGCCAGGCTGGGAGATGGGGCCACCAGGGAACTGGAGCCCCCGTCCCCCTCGGGCTGGGGACACCCGCCCCAACCCCGCGGCAGAACCAGGTGAGGCTTGTTGGAACTGGCTTCTGAACAGTGAGAGTGTGGCGTGGGCAGCCCCGGTGCCAGGGAAAGCTGGGCGTGTGTGCCAGGGAAGGGTGTGAGTGCGTGGAAGGGCAGGCTGCCCGTGTGCCCGGGAAGGGCGGGCGTGTGTGCCAGGGAAGGGTGTGAGTGCGTGGAAGGGCAGGCTGCCCGTGTGCCCGGGAGGGGCGGGCGTGTGTGCCAGGGAAGGGTGAGTGTGCGTGGAAGGGCGGGCGTGTGTGCCAGGGAAGGGTGTGAGTGCGTGGAAGGGCAGGCTGCCCGTGTGCCCGGGAAGGGCGGGCGTGTGTGCCAGGGAAGGGTGTGTGTGCCTGGGGAGGGTGGGCTGCCCATGTGCCAGGGGAGGGTGTGTGTGCGTGGAAGGGCGGGCAGCCCGCGTGTGCAGGGAAGGGCGGGCAGAGCTACAGGGCGTCAGCCCCGCCTTCCCCGTGCCGAGCCTGGGTGTCACAGCACCCACAGGCTAATCCTCGCGGACCCCGCACAGGGGCGAGTACTGTCCGCATTTCACATGTGGCAGATGCAGGTGCCCAGGGTCCACGGCCACTCACCTGCATTAACCTCACCATGCCCTTGATCCACTTCATCCTTGGGGACTTTTTCCCTCCCTGAGAGATTTTTACTGTGTGGTGTGTGCACTTGCTGGAGTGACAGACAGAAAGCGAGAAGTCACCCCCTGAAGGGATGGGCGCGCCACAATCCCTTCTCCATTTTCCTCTTGGGATTTTGGGCATGGACTCACATGTACTCAGCGTGAGTTTCAAGCCACTGGGTTCAGGACTCGAACCACGGTTGGCCATGTGGGAGTCCAGCATCTTAACCACCGTGCCACCTGCTGCCCCGTGTGGTTTTGAATGAATGACACGTCTGGGATGTGGTCAGCGTTTACATGCCGTGTACTGAGCCCTTGCCCATGTCACGCACAAAGCGGGGGGTGGTCCTGGGTGACGGAGAGGCCAGAGGGTGGGGCGGCAGGGAGGGAGCGGGCGGGAGTGCTGAGTGTGGCCGGGAGGACGGACGCCCAGGACGGAGGTCACGGTGTGACGGGCCTTGGCGTGAAGGTGACAGGTATCAAAGACGTTGAATTGAAGGTATTTTTGTCTTTGTAAAAACCGAAGCTGGCCCGTCAGAGGACCCCAGTGTGAACTTCCTGAAGAACGTCGGGGAGAGTGTGGCTGCCGCCCTCAGCCCTCTGGGTAAGCGAGCCTCCTCCACGTTTGCCCTGGTCGGCCGGGCTGTTCCGAACTCGGGGTGCCCACTGCACGGCCTTATCTGGGACCCCGCAGAGGGCGGGGAACTGACGCGGCCCCAGGGCTGGCATGAAATGCTGTCCCGAGTCCACCCTGGCCGGTGCAGGACCAACTTGGGCCGAAGGAAGTCCCTGGCAGGGCCTTGAGCGGCCCCTGTGGTGTGAAGGGGAACTGCCCCCTGTGGTGGGGACGGCCTGGTTGTGGCTGAGCAGACTGCTGGGGGCTACCTGCGGCTGCTCCTGCCCCCCAGGGAACAGCAGTTGCAAATCTGGACTCGAGCACCCGAGTGGCCGTTAGCATGCGCTCAGAGAGCCAGAGGAGAGTGAGAAAGCACGCTGGCGGGATGGCCTCGCTGCAGCCCGTCGCCTTCATTCTCTGCGGGACTTTGGGCACTCGTGCACATGTGCCTGCTGTGATTTTTCAGGCCCCTGGGTCCAGGACTCGAACCACAAAGTCGGCCATGTGGGACCCAGTACCCTAGTTAACCGCCACCCCACTGCCTACCCGAGAGGCCATTATCTTTTCACACTTTGTACCTGCAGGCCCCAAACCTTTCCTGGGTTCTCTGAGTCCAGGGCTGGCGCCAGTGCTGTGAGAAGGCTCTGTGGGGCGGGTGTGCACTGAGCTGTGCCCAGAGCCCAGGGCGGGCAGGCCTGCTGGCCGGGAAGGCCCACACACCCAGTGGCGCGGCCTACCCCAGCCACTTCCGGCCCGAGGCGGTGCTGCAGGCTGGCGGCACCACGGTGAGGGTCTGTGGCAATGACTCTAGGCCCTGGGTCGGGACTGGGCCCTGCACTCACTAGGGAGAGCTTCTCGGCGACCGCGGGCAGGAGGTGTCCCCTCACTGTTCTCCGGCCTGCCGGATGGAGGCCTTGGCTCCTGACCTGGAAGGCGCTGACGCACCCCACGGCATTGCTTCTGGGGAGGATGTGGGCTCCGGCTTCGGGCCTGCTCTGGGTTCCGACCCTCCCGGGTGGTTAACGCAGGAGCCGCCCTTCCGCCCTCCTCGTAGAGAAAGGAGCATGCCGGTACCCGGTACCTCCGTGGTGTCCGCAGTTCCTCGAATGCCTCCCGCCAGGGAAGCCGCTCAGGCACTTGACGGAAACTCCCCCATCGACTTTGAAGGTCAGGCCAGCTCTTCACCCTTGTTCTCAAAGACCTCGGAGCACTTCCAGGATCACCCCACGTGTCCCAGTGGGAGCCCAGGTGGGGTCTGAGACACTGCAAGTGTAGTGGGGTCTCGGGAGAGGCCTTGGAGACCCAGACTCACCTGCACGGCCTCCGAAACGGACACCCTGGGACCCAGCAGGCCTCCCTACCAGGGCCCAGGACAGCGGCCGAGAGCGGGGCTCGACCCTGGACATTGATGTGGTCTGTGACTCCTCAGGCCTCTCGCTTGTCCTCTTAGCGAAGGACTTTTCCCCCCAAAGGATCAGTTTTCATAGTTGCCAACGCCAAGTCCACCCCCAAACACTCCGTTGGAGACTCTGCCTCGCCCCACCTGGAGTGTCAGTGTTTCCTGTCTGGAGATGCCGTGCACGGCCCCAGCCCTCAGGACGGAACCTCCGCCTTTCAGCCCTGCCACGGTTGCCCTAAGGGAGCAGCGGCCAGCCTCAGGCCTGGCTCGTGTGGTGGCGGACTGGTCACCGTGTGCTGGTGTGTCCTCGGGAAATGCTCCAGCCCCTCGGTCTGTCATCTGGACAGGAGCCGCGCTGCTTGGAACCCACGGGTTGTCAGCGGGGGCCTGGCACAGCCCCGAGCCTGAGTGTGCATGAGCAGCATGGCCCCGAGGTGGCCGGAATCGGGCGGCAGGGGGGTCTGGGCGTTCCTTGAGACCCAGGCGACCTTCAGGCAGGCTCTGCTCGTCCCCAGGAGGGAGCCCTACAGCTCCTGGCCCGGTCCCGACGCCTGGCCTGCCCCCGCCATCACCCTGCGGCAGGAAGTGCACGGTGACCTGGGCCCACAGACCCCAGCTGAGGAAAGCCTCCGCGTGTGGGAGGAGAGCGTTAGTGTCCTCCAGGAGCCACTGGGTGGCGCGCGGTCGCGAGGGAGGGGCGAGCTGCTGTACGAGCACGAGGAGAACAGGATAAGAAACTTTCTGCAAAGTGGCAGCAGGAGAAAACCAAAGGCGGCGTGGAGTCCAAGATTTCAAGGGAACATCTCAGGATTTGCAAAACGAGGACAGGAGGCGAGGACGGGAGGGCAGTCCTGGCGTGCGGTGCCGGGCCGGGATCCTGGAAGGGCCGGGCGGACGGAGGCCGGTCACGGGGTGCCACAGCCCCTCGGCACGAAGCACCTCAGCGGGGCCTGAGCGCTGGGACGGTGGCTCAGAGGACCCCACCCCACACTGGTGGCTGTCCAGGGCCAGTGCCCGGGGACAAAGCGGGGCTCAACTCCGGGCCGCTGTGAGAGCTTGGAGTACAGAGAGCACGGGGCGGCAAGGCGACTCCGGAGGTCTGAGTTAGGGTTTCAGAGCCCGGCCAGGTGGCGCGCTGACACTCTGCCCACGTGCTGGGGACCACGGGGACGGCCAGTAGATTTCCTGTGTAACTGAGTGCTGGGCAAGGCCGTGTGCACCTGCGCCCTGGCAACCCAGCATGGCTGCGGCGGGGTCGTGGTGCTCAGACCCGGCCAGGAATCCTGGAAGAGGTTTTTGGCTTGAACTCTGCACCCGGCTGCAGTGAAGCAGAGCGGAGCGGGGTCACCTGGCACGTAAGGCCTCAATGGCTCCCTCGTCTGCAGCCGAGTGAGGAGCGTGCCCGAAGAGCAGGGTGTCAGAAGCAGGGCTGGCAGGGGCGCGCAGCTCTGGGCAGGGCGGGAGGCCGGCACCCCAGTGCCCTCCACGGCAGGACAGGCACTGCGGGTCTTGGGCCCACCCGCAGAAAGTGGTGAGCAGCTGCCTGCACCTGGGTGTGCAGGAGCCGTTTGAGCAGGTGCCGTGGGTGGGGTGTCGGAGGGCGGGAGGGCGTGGGGGCCAAGGCGGGGCGGGCCTCTGCCCAGTTGGGGTGAGCCCAGGGCAGTGCTGCCCCGGCCGCGAGCTGCCCGTGCCCGCAGTCGCACCCTGGCTCGGCGCTCTGTGCCCCCGGGCAGCAGCTGGAGCCCCAGGCCAGCTGCGCATCAGGCCCAGCACGTGGCCGGGCGACGGGCACTGAGTACCCTGCCCCCACCTGTCCTCCGGCCTGGCTGTGCTTGGGGAGCGCAGACCACCACGGGGCTCCTGAGCCTGGGTACTCGCGGGGTGCCGGCTTATGGAGGCTGAGGGAGGAAGTCGGTGACAGGTTGGGAGGGTGCTTCTTGAAGCCAGGAAGGTTGGGGCTGGGGTCTCTGGGAGGCCAGGCCTTCGTGCCGAGAGGCTGCGGCCGTGACTGGCCTCCGTCCGTCCCGCCCTTCTGGGATCCCGGCCCCGCACTGTCCCCTAGCCGCTGGCTCGTGGGTTTGAGCCCTGGTTGGTCGCGTCCGGGGTGCAGGACTCCGGGCCATGTTGTGAAGTAGCCTGGGACTGGGGCCCACGGGCCGAGTGCCACAGGTCCAGCCATCCCACACTGGGGGAGCGGAATGTGACAGTCCTGGGTGAGCCCGCGTCCCTGGGCGTAGGCCTGACCTGTAGCAAGTCCTCGGGGGACTCATGGTGTGTCGCCTTGCCCACAGGCATCGAGGTGGACATCGACGTGGAGCATGGGGGGAAGAGGAGCCGCCTGACGCCAGTGTCCACGGAGAGCTCGGGCCCCGAGGACAAGGGCAGCTCCCAGCCCAGCAGCTGCTCCTCCGGGCCCAGCAGAGCGGACGGCGTGGAGGGCACGGCGCAGGCTCTGACGGAGCAGGCTCTGACGGAGCAGATGAAACACATCGCCCTGGAGACCCCAGTGCCGCCCGAGGCAAGCCCGCCCCCACCCCTGCAGGGACCCAGGCCAGCCCAGCCCTCCTGTGGCCGAGGGACTTGCTCCAGGGCGGGGGACGCAGATGCGGTGGCACTGAGGTCCCTGTGGGCCCTTGGCTAGAGCCTCGTCCCAGAAGGTGACTTGGTCTTTGCAAGGGGCTCCCTGTGGCCGCAGCGCCTCGCCAGCCCCACGTGCACGCGTGTGCGCACATGCCGGCCGGCCCACTGGTCTCGGCTACGCTGGGCCAGGCTGTGGCTTGCCCCTTTCCCGGGCTCACGTAGGTACCCTTCCAGGAACAGATGGAGTCCGATAACTGCTCAGGGGGCGACGACGACTGGACGCACCTGTCCTCCAAGGAAGTGGACCCGTCGACGGGCGAGCCCCAGTCCCTGCACATGCCGGAGTCCGAAGGGCCGAGCTCTCTGGACCCTTCCCAGGAAGGGCCCACGGGGCTGAAGGAGGCCGCTGTGTACCCACACCTCCCGCCAGGCAAGTCTCAGGTCTTCGCCCCTGTCCTGGAGCACCCCGGGCCCTGGCTTGAGCAGCGTGACTCAGGGTAGGGCCTTCTCTCCCGGGGCTTGTGGACAGGAGTTTTGTGTCGGGACCAGCAGATGGCATAGTGGTGGTGTGTCTGGGCTCCCACATGGCCGACTGCAGTTCAAGCCCCAGGCCCAGCAGCTTGAAACTCTGGGTGTGTGTGCATGTGTGCCCAAGACCCCCGGAGGAGAATGGAGACGGGATTGCGGTTGTGGCCCTCCCCCTGGGGGTAATTTCTCTCTCTCTCACTGTCTCTGTCTCTCTCTGGCCAGTGCACATACCCTATGGCAAAAATCTCTTAGAGTTGTTTTGTCTTGTTTTTATAAAATAAATTATTTAATATCATCGATTACTTTCTAACTTACCAGAGACAGGGAGAGAGAGAACGCAAGCCAGCAGGTGTGGGGTGTAAAGTGGGTATGAAGTGTGCTCAGCCACGTGGGAGTCCACTGCTTCATCCGCCACACCACCTGCTGGCCCCTGGCCCATGATTTCTGAACGTAACCCCAGTCATGGTGTGGCAGAGGGCAGCACGGCCACGCACGACAGTGGACCCCAGGGCCACCTCACACCACTGCTCACTGCGAGCGCCAACTTCAGAGCAGGGCCAGACCCTGTGGGAGGCCAGCGGGCGGCATGGATGTTGGGGAGCTGGGTCCCACACGGACGACTGCGCAGCTCGAGTCCTGGGCCTGGTGGCTCTACGGACACACCAGACAATTGTGCGTGTAGCCAAGCACGTTAGCATACAAGGCCGAAACCCCGAGGATGGTGCAGGGCTGTGGTGTGGCCGTCCCCCGAGGGGCGACTGCTAACTCTCTGGAGTGGACGCGCCCTTCAGCAACCTGGGGCAAGGCGAGCTCGGAGGGCAGGCAGGAGACAGTGTGACGTGGCTGGTGTGGGCGGCAGCGGGGCAGGGTGGGGACTGGCAGCCCCGAGAGCACACCCAGAGTAAGTCAGCCGCCACCCAGGTCAGATTTGTCATTACTGAGCTCACTGTTGTCACGTGGTCCTATTTGGCTCCTGGGCTGCCTCAGAGCAGGGGTGGCAGACAGCCTAAGGGCTGAGACCCGCTTCCGTCGGCTCAGTGGGTGGGAGTCGGGACATGGCAGTCTGGTGAGACCCCCCCCCCGCGTCCATGGGGGTCCCCGGGCACCGCACGCTCACCGTCCCTCGCCCTCTGGCTGCTCTGGTGCGTGTAGAGGGTTGAGAGGCCGCACCCCTGGAGTAGGCAGGGCCTGTCCCCAACCCTTCGCAGCCGAGCTGCTGCCCGTGAGGCTCCGGAGGCTAGAGGGAGGGGCGGGCTGGCCACACCACAGGCAGCGGGCCGGGCTGCGGTGGCCGCGTGGCTGACCCCAGCCTGCACTCACGGCTCCTTGTCATCTCCGGCAGAGGCCGACCCCCGGCTGATCGAGTCCCTGTCCCAGATGCTGTCCATGGGCTTCTCTGACGAGGGCGGCTGGCTCACCAGGCTGCTCCAGACCAAGAACTACGACATCGGGGCCGCCCTCGACACCATCCAGTACTCGAAGCACCCCCCGCCCTTGTGACAACACTTCGCCCCCCCCCCCGCCCCGTTCTGTCTCGTAGTTGTGTAAGGCTGGTACAGAATGGCAGGCCTGCGCGGGCCAACCTCTGCATTCTTGCAGGCCGCAGGGGCAGGGCGCCGGGAGTCACCCGGGGCAGCAGAACCAGCATCGTGAGGGGACAGTTCCAAGCACGTTTCTGAGAAACACCAGCTTCCTCTGGGCCCTGGCTCCCGCGGCTTCCCCACAGCAGAGCAGGCAGACGAGGCGCCGCGCAGCGCTCTGCCCGCCCACTCCCGTCCCCAGGGGGACACCGGACTGTCCTGCCTGGTGGCCTTCTGCTTTTTCTTTTTTTAAGTTACTAATAGTATGCTGACGTTTATTGACCTCCACTAGAAACCTGACCAGTTCAGACAGCATGGCAGGGTGGTGTCAGCATGCTGGAGGGTTGTCCTGAGGACAGGCAGCCGGGCCCCGGGGGTACCACGTCGGAGCCCCGCCTTGTTCCCTGACCGCTGTCGCACTCTGCTGCCAACGCCTCAGCCGCTCCCGCAGGCAGGCCTCCGCAGCCGCCCTGCCGTCTGTGACCCACCTGTGATTAAACGTATCCGCACTTTAATCAGCACTGTCGTCCTGTTGCAATGAGAAAAACCACCCTTGGCGACCAGGTCTGTGTGAACGCTAGATGGGGAGTCCATCTTGAGCTTAAGAGTGGATTCCACGAGCTGACTGCATGGTTTCAGTCCCGGACCCAGTGACTTAAACACGCTGGGCACGTGCGCACGTGTGCCCAAAGTCCTGGGGGAGAACAGGTCACAATGCGGCCCTCTCCCCTGGGGACTGTCTTCACTTTCCCCTCTGAGTACATGAACCCAGTGGCAAACAATTTTCAAAAAGCCAGAGGGTGTGCCTGCGCCAGAGAAAGCACCCAGGAGCTTGGTCACACTGCACTCCTGTCCCATCAGGGTCCTGGGCCCTCGCACACGAGTCCCAGCTGGCGAGGCTGGGGTTTGAACCGTGGTTGGCCGTGCAGGCTGTGGCCCCTCTACACAACACGTTACCCAGGTGCTGCAGGCTTGCCGGCGTGGTTTATTGTCAGCTGTGGGTGGTTCCCATAAACCATACTCCTTTTGAGTGGCACAGAGGGCTCATGGGACAATCCCAGTTCACAGGTCGTCATCAAAGTCCTCCCCAGTTGTAAAAAGGTCACACAGTCGTACAGATGGGGGCCTCGGTGCCCCCTGGACTAAGGGTGCACCCTCTGCTCCGGGAAGCTGGACAGCAGGGGGCCTGCTGAGGTGACCTCCTGGGACCCAGGCCCCAGGGGTCCCTTGCTCAGGCAGTGCAGGGCCAGCTGGCCGGAGACCCCTCGGCAATGGTCTTTGCTCTCTGTCCACACGTGGGCTGTCTCCAGGTGGCAGCGATGGGGCCTGTTGAGAAGCTGTGGTCTCACTGCTGGGCTGGATGCACGGGGCCGCCCTGAGGACCGCGGAGCCCTGGGGGCTGTGACCTGCTGGGTCCCGGAGGCAGGGACTGCTGCCCTGCAGCCCCATCACAGCTGAGCCCGCGCAGCCCTGAAACGGAAGGCGAGGGTGTCGTGCCCGCCCAGGGGCTGGGCCCGCTGCCGCCTGCCTGCCACTGGCCCCTGCTGGTCCTGAGGGTGAGGAAGTGCCGGCTCGTGCTGGGGACGGCCTTGGACCTTTTTTTTTTTTTTTTTTTTTTGCCAGAGGGCAGGTGCGCTCCCCAGAAACAGAGAGCGAGAAAGCACCTCCATGGGAATGGCCACACCACAATCCCAGCTCCTCCACCCCTCAGGATTGCAGGCACACGCACACACACGCACACATGCACACGCGTGCACACGCACACACATGCACCTGGCATAGTTCTCAAGCTGCACCTCTGGGATTCGAACCATGCGGTTCCGGCCACCTTGACCACCGAGCCACAGCCTGGCCTCTGATTCTGAGGCTTAGCAGAGCCACACCAGTAAGGGACCTCAACCCAGATTGTCCACAAATTCCACGACCAGGCTTTCTAGAAAAGACAAGGGACTCATCCCTGGAAGCTGAGAATGGGTCAGGGATGTCTGGAGAGAGGGTGCGCAGGAAGGGCTGGGACTCCACGGGCTGTGGCTGCCACCGCCTGCTCGGTCCCAGCCAGACGACAGCGTCCCCAGGGTTGGCTGTACTTGGGGGTGACCCATGTGCTGGGACAGGCTGGCCCCGGCCACGGCCTCGGTGCTGCTCAGCACATGGGCCTAGGGGGCCTCGCGGCCTTGCTAGCGGGGGTGGCGCCGTGCCTGTGCCGGAGACGCCCCCACACTGTGCTCGGCATTGACACGGCAGTCGAGGGCCGGCCTTGGCCTCAGCACAGGGGTCCGGCCTGGGACAAGGACGGGGGAAGTGCTTCCTCGGAAACGCACGGGGCCTTCGCTGCAGGCAGCCCGCTGGCCACCCTGCCCTGAGTCTGCAAGAGTTCACACCAGGGGACAGGGTGGAGGGAGCTGGCTTCAGAGAGGAGTGGCCTTGGGTCTAAGCCCCCTACGCCTTCACTGCTGACAAAACGCTAACGGACCCGCATCTGTCCAGGGCCACTGCCCTCGCCACCAACCTGGGGTGCCCAGGCGACCTCCGGGTCACCGACGTCCTGGACTCCATGGCCGCGTGCAGAAGGGCTTGTGCTCTGGCCCCGCTTCCTGGCAGAGGGAACACGGCAACAGCCCTTCACCAAACGGCCCCATCCCCCAGCCAGGGGGCGCCGGGGGCTACTCGGCTCCAGCCCGGCCTCCAGGGACAGGCTGTCCACGGCCCTGGCTTCCCCCCATACCCATGGCTGCTAGGAAGCTCTCGCTGAACCTGCAGGTGCCTCCAGAGCCCTCCTCGTCAGCGCCGCACGGATCCCGGGCCCGGGGCAGCGTCTCCACAACTCACTGAGAAGCACGGGGGGCCGGGGGGCAAACGCCGGACAGACCAGCTCTCTGCTGCTGCCGGCCAGGCCCACGGGTGCTGGCCGCTCTGCCAGTCCTGCCCGTACGTCCTTCCCCGAGGTCAGAGCCTTGTCCGGGGTGCCCAGTCCTCCCTCTGGCCTAGGCGGGGTGTCCGCCACATGGCACCAAGGGCTCATCAGCCACCCTCCTCCGGGGTCAGGGTGGGCTAAGGCCAGCGGGGCAGGGTACCTTTTTCTAGGCAGCTTTGGATGGGGAGGGCCCGGCTCCCCCGTACTGGGCGAGGGCTGTCTGGGGGAACACACTCCGTCCAGCCCCGGCCCACAGTCGTCTTCCAGATACTTCAGCCAGCGGCTCTCTGAGGGCGGCTGCGTCTCCTGCAGGAAAGGGAAGGAGGCCGACTCTGAGCTGCGACAGACACGCTCGTGGGAAGCCCCAGCCCGGTCTGTTTTCTAAGGATGGTTGCTAGCGGTGTGCCTGCCAGAGGGGAAGCGCCCCATGGGGCATGACCACCCCACGCTCTCCTTTTGGGACTGCGGGTGCGCACTCACACATGCCCAGCGTGTTCCTCGAGCTGCGAGGCTTGGGAATTGAACCATGTGGTCGGCCGTGTGGGATCCAGCTGTCTACACCCCACGCCACCGCTGGCCCACCAGCCCATCTCGCCCTAGGTCTTGGGCTCTGTGGCTGCCTCGTCACCAGGAAAGGCGGTCTGGGGACGCGGGCACTCAGACGGCAGTGGGGCTAGCTGGCTGAGCCCGTCCTCGGCATGATTGCTCGAGAATCGGCGGTCCCAGCGCTCCTCACCCGAGATGCTCACAGCGCTCAGGGTGACAGCGAATGCCACCCACACCAGGAGGGGAGTGATGTCCGGAGGGTGTGCGTGCCAACCAGAGGTGGGGAGAGCACCCCTCGGGGATGGCCACATCATTCTCCCTCCTCCGTCCTCCTCTTGGGGTTCTGGACACACATGCATACGTGCCCGATGTTTTTTTGTTTGCTTGCTTGTTTGTTTTTGAGAGGTTTTTTGCTACAGGGCGCGTGAACTCGCCAGAAAGACAGAGACAGAGACAGAGAGCAAGAAATCACCCCCCAGGGGGGATGGCCACACCACAATCCCTTCTTCTCCGTTCTCCTCTCGGGATTTTGGGCACGCACGCACACGCGCCCGGCGTGAGTTTTAAGCCACTGGGTCTAGGACTTGAACTGTGGTCGACTACATGGGAGTCCAGCGACACAGCCATTACGCTAACTGCTGGTCCCCCGCGCCTGGTGTTTTTTAAGCCACTGGATTCAGAACTTGACCGCACAGTCAGGTGGGATCTTGCTACCTTAACCACCATGCCACCCGGCTGGGCCTCCACAGTTACTTTTAAACTATGAAAATCAGGAACTATAGAGTGATAGAGAACGATATAAGCAAAAGCCTGAGGATGCAAACATTTTTTTTTTTTTTGAGAGGTTTTTGCTATAGGGCGCGTGCGCTCGCCAGACAGACAGACAGAAACAGAGAGACAGAAAGCGAGAAATCACCCCCCGGGGGGATGGCCACGCCGCAGTCCCTTCTCTTCCATTCTCCTCTCGGGATCTTGGGCACGCACGCACACGCGCCCGGCGTGAATTTAAGCCACTGGGTCCGGAACACGAACCGTGGTCGAGTACGTGGGAGTCCAGCGACATAGCCATTACGCTAACTGCTGGTCCCGCAAAAGTATTTCTTAAAACAGGAGTGATTCCCAGTCTGGCCTGCTGAGGGGCCAGACCGGAAGCAGGGACACAAGACAACGGGGCAGCTGCCGTCGACGCCCTGCTCACGGCAGTCACGAGACCGAGCTGAGGGTGTTGTGAGCAGACCATGAGCCGCGGCGCTGCCCCGCGGGACACGCTGCTGTGTGCCCGGGGCAGTGGGATGTGCCGACGGCATGGCCGCCTCAGCCCTAGCGTGCTCGCCCCTGCCTGCTCCAGCCCTTTCCCGGTTCCACACACAGGCCCCCGGGGGTCCCGGCTAGAGCACTCGCAGCCTGCGGCAGGGGCGCGGGGGCACTTCACGTTGGCGCCCTCCCGGGCCAGAGCGCGCAGGGCACAAAGGCCGAGCCCGCTCACTAGGCCTCTCCCTGCAGAAAGAAGCCGTCCTCACAGGGCACCCCAGCGCTCTGCGGGGCGGGCCCCCTTACGAGGGACGGGCCCACTTCTGTTTCTTTGCGGCTTTAAGCCAAGTGCCTGCCGCTTGGTGGCACCAGTCGCATTTGTTGGACACACGGCTGAGGAGTGGAGCTCCCCGGGGTGGGGACAGAGGGTCTGCTGACCTGCAGACGTGCACCTGCCTGCCGAGGGCCTGCGCCTTCTTCCTCGCTGGCACCGACGGGCGCTTCCGGAGACCTCGGGGGAAGATCGCACGTGTCACGTGTGCGGTGACCAGGAAGGCAGGGCTGAGGGATGCGGGGGTGTGACAGCACAGAGCAAGGGGGCCGGGCCTTAGGACCCGTCTGCTGCTGTGACCGTCACCTGGTAAAGCCCCTCTCCACAGGAAATGGGGTGGGATGACCGGATGACAGTGAGGTGTGACACCCTGCAGGACTGACGCACACAGAAGGTTCTGGGCTTGAGTCCGGAGACTCCCGTGTGCTGGGCACAGCCCTGACCCAGGGCTGGCCGAGGCCGTCGGGGGCGCTGTCTCTCCACTCTCACTCGTGGAGAGACAAAGAAACCTTCATGAAAGCAGGAAGCACAAGGGCAGGGGCGGCCTTCACCACACCCTGGCCCTGCTGTGTGTGGCTGTGGGTGCCTCGGTGTGGCCTCTGTCCATGCCCACACCCTGGGTGACTGCATGGTGGCCATGTGCACGTGCCCGCCCGGGGGCTGGCCCAAGAGCACCGCCAGCCTCTCAGCGTGTCCCTCCCCGCAGCCACGGCGTGGCCCCAGGACAGGCCGTGCGTCTTCACAGCTGTGCTAGCCCCGCCTTTCAGGGACAGAGCATCTTCTGATTTGATCTCGAGAGGCCCCGCGGGCCTTCGCCGGCTTTTCTGCCCTTCCCGGGAAACCACTGCCATGAAGAGTGCACAGGTCGGGCTGCAGGAGCCCTCCATCGAAACCGTGTTGGCAAGTCTAGTCTCTGTGTTTCTTTTTTAAAAAATAATTTTTAAGAATTATTTAATTTTGGGACCAGCAGGTGGCATGGTGGTTAAGGCGCTGGACTCCCACATGGCCGACTGTGGTTCAGGTCCCGGACCTGGTGGCTTACTTTCTCACTGCACCCGATACCTCCAACCTCGTCTCTCTGGTGAGCACATGTGCCCTATTGCAAACTGATTAAGTAAGTAACGAAGTAATCCTTATTTAAAAACAGAACAACGGGACAAAATGGCAAGGTCCCAAAGTAATGATACCTGAATGACATCGCTGTGGCCTCTCCCTGTAGTAGATTTAACTTCTGGACGTGGCGTCTACAGTCGGCACCAGAGCCTTCACCGTAGGCCTGAGAAACAAAGAAACAAATATTTACACACTCATGCCCACACACCCACGCACACACGCTGGCACGCACGCCAAGTTCACAGAGTGCCGGCACAGTGCTGGGAGGCAGGGCCATCTGGGACGCACCAGAGGGAGGGCAGGGCTGTGCTCTGCGAGGTCCAGGGACCCCTGAGGGGCACCCCCGGTCACAGACCAGGCTCCGGGGCTGAGTTCAGGGCTACCTGGCTGCCTCGCTAGCGCCCTGACCTCTACCCATCAAAGCCAAGTTCAAGTCAACACCCTACATCGAATAGTCACCACACACCACACGTGAGTGAAAAGATCATAAATAGGAATTGCAAAGAAAATGAAGTGATACTTACTTTCACTGATACCCAAAGGCAAAATGAGATACTTTTTTCCTACTTGGTAGTCATTTGTTCAAACAATACCCCTTCAGCAGCTGCCACAGGCCAGGTCCTGGTCTAGTGTGGACAGAACTCGCTGCCACCGCGGGGCTCGGTTCCCGGGGAGAGGAGACCCTAAACACAGCCTGCCAGGGGGCACCTGTGCTCCCAGCACGCAGGGCAGAGGGCGGGTGGAGGACAGAGCACGATTTCACAGGGCGGGCCACGGAGAACGTGACACCTGAGCACAGTGGCACGGCAGGAGGAGCGAGCCACGCGGTCGGGGGACGGCAGAGGCAATGATGTGCAAATGGCCACAGCCCTGAGCCCGGCATTTTGGAAGAACAGTGAGGGCCAGCAGGGCTGGAGCCAAGCGGTTGAAGACAGCAGGAGGTAGATTTGTCAAAGAATTATTCATTTTCAGGCCGGCAGGTGGCGTGGTGCTTAGGGGAGCCGGACTCACACATGGCAGACCTGGCGGCTTGCTTTCTCGCTTTCCTTCTCTCTCTTGCTCTCGCTCCTACTCTGTCCCTCTTGACCAGAGAAAGCAAGAAAGCATATATACATATATATATACGCACATATATATGTATGTATATGTATATATATGTATATGTATATATATGTATATATATGTATATGTATACGTATATATATGTATACGTATATATATGTATATGTATATGTATGTGTATGTATGTATATATGTGTGTGTGTGTGTATGTGTGTATATATATATATATATATATATATATATATATATATATATATATATTTAATTTGGGGGCCAGCAGGTGGCATGGTGGTTGGGGCAGACTGCCACATGGCTCACAGCAATTCAAGTCCTGGAGCTAGCGACTTGAGACTCACACAGGGTATTCTGCAAGGGGAATGGGGGTGAAGGCATGGATTGTGGTGTGGCCACCCTCCTGTCAGGTTATCTCATTTTCCCTCACTGTTTCTGTCTCTCTTGGATAAGTGCTCGTGCCCTATGACAAAGACCTTGGGGGAAAATTATTATTTATTCCATTTTATTATTTATTCATTTAAAATTGTTTTTACTATAGGGCATGTGTGCTCACCAGAGAGAGAGAGGGGAAAAGTGAGAAAGCAAGCCACCAAGTCTGGGACTCGAACCACAGTTGGCCATGTGGGAGTCCTGAGCTTCAACCACCAAGCTACCTGCTGGCCCCTGGGAGTAGGATTTGAAAGTGAGGCCCCGCCACTGCTGGGGTCAGCTGTGGCCACGAGGCCTGCTTCGCTATGGCCACTGTGATGTTCTAGGGTGGTTAAGAGAGCCCGCTCTTACGTGGCCAACTGTGGCTGGAATCCTGGCCCTGGCAGCTTGAAAAACACACTCTGCTTTTCGAGCACGGGCCCTCCATTTTCGCTTTGCCCTGGGTGCCCAGAAGTGTCAGCTGGCCTGCCTGGAGGCTCCGGGTTCTGCTCTAACCTGGAAGGTCTGAGGAGAGGAGACACGGGGCCAGCGCATTGTACGGACACTGTTGCAGTCGTGGGGACACCGCTCAGCAGGGAATACTGCCCACCTGGGGCGAGGAGTGCGGAGGCTCAGACCACGGCAGGAGGGGTCCACTCCGGGTCTGTCCTGAAGCGAGGGTCGGGGAGTGTGCCGACGGCTGGACGTAGGGCGTGAGTGAAAAATGGGTGCAGGCCACTGCAGGGTTTTAGTTCAAGGGGCTCAGCCTGTCCTGTAGGGGAGAGGTTCGCGGGGCGATCGGCTTTCATCTGAAGTCTGGGGTGCCTCGTAGACGCCCAGAAGCAGGCAGAGCCAGGGTGGCACATACGGCTTGGGGCCAGCCGGGTCTGAGCTGTGCACTGTCAGCAGTGACGCTCCTGTCCCCAGTCACCAGGGAATCGGTGCAGCCAGAAAGGCTGGCGAGCTGGATCTAGAACATTCCATTGTAGAGGCAGGGAGATGAGGAACACTGGCGTGGAGGACAGAGAGGGAGTCCAGGGCAGGCCGGCCTAAAGTCCGCGCGGAGCACGTTTCGAGGAGGCAGTGACAGGCACAGAGCCACCAGGAGCGCCCCCGGTCTGGCGACACGGAGACCATGGCCGGCTCAGGTGCGGGTGGCCGGAGTGGGCGGCTGGGAGCGTGGTCCTGTGGGACACAGTGAGGACGCAGGAGGGCCGGGCCGGCAACCCGAGTGCTCGCCCAGGCCTGGAGGAGCTGGCGAGGGTGCACTCCCGCGCGGCAGAGGCTGAGCGGACGGCCTGGTCTCCCGCATGGGCACACCACCAGGTCCTTGTCGGCCTTGGTCAGCATGGCCGGAGACCGGGCCTGTCCAGGGGGTGCAGCTGCCCCGGGCCCGCCCTTAAAGCCCCCAGGCAGCCCCTCTCCTCTTGCCCAGTGGCGGGAGATGAGCCAGGTCCAAGCTGCCACACTGACTGTGCGCTGCACGGCTGGACGTCCTCTAGGCTGCTGGGGACGACGAGGAGCAGTGTCCAATGGAGACACCTGTCCCAGCTTGTCACTGCAGCCCAGCTGGCCGGAGGCCACGCACAGGGCCATGTGGGAGGAGCCACAAGGAACTGACGCATCCTTCAGAATGCAGAGACGAGGTGACGGCCACAGCACGCAGCGGTGACCGGGGGCGGCACTGCCTTGCTGATGGACCGGCCCCTCTTCTGAGACCCAAGGGGGTGGCCGTCGCAGTCAGCCTGGGCTGGTCAGCCACGTGCTTCTCCCAGGAGCGTATAACCGGCACTTAGCTGGTCTAGCTGGCCGGAGTAAGATGCTCTGTTTTGTAACTGAATTCATGTAAATTTAAGTGCACTTGCCAGAGTACCAGAGACAGAGACAGGGAGAGAGACGCCTCGCCAGCGCTCGGTCACGCCACGGGCCCTTCTGTCTCCATCTCGTGGGGACCCAGGACTCGGAAAGGCCGGACGACAATGGCGGGGAAGGACAGCCACACGGGAACATCTCCACGCGCTCCCTGCAGCCCGGGAGGCCGGCCCCACACTGCCTCCTGGCCTGGAGCCCCCCGAGCCCTACCCTCGCCAGGTCCGACCGCCCTGCCGGCGTCTCCAGCCCCGCACGGCCTGTGTGTGCTCGGCCACGTCTTTCTTGGCGGGCGTGCCTGTCCACAGGCGTGTCTGTGGAGGATCTATTCCCACCCCCTTGCCCCCGGGCCCGGCACAGAGGAGGTGCCCAATAACGGAGGACGGCGGCAGGGCCTGCCCCGCCCGGCCCGCCCTTCCTGTAGGACAGCGACGCGGGGCGCAGGGACGTCACGTGAGCCCGTGTGAGGGGCTGGGGCCGCCTGGGGAAAGCTGGGAGTCCGTGAAAACACCCCCTGTGAGGTGAGCCCCGGGTCTCCGGACTCACCCGCAGAAAGGACTGCTTCTCTCCACAAGCTTTGCATGTCCACTTGACACTCTTCTTCACCTACAACAAAATGTCAGAAATATAGTTTAGGTCGGGGCCAGGCAGTGGTGCTGAGGTAATGCAGGTACAGCCACAGGGAGAAGGTCCTGGGTCCACGCCCCGTGGCCTCCCTGATTATGTGCACGGGCCCAGGATCTCAGCCGGCTAAGATGGGGCGGCTCACGGCATGAAGACCTCGTTGATGTTTCTATCTCTATCTCTGCCTCTGGAGAAAGTAATTATTGGGACCAGCAGTTAGCATAATGGCTATGCCGCTGGATTCCCATGTAGTAGTCAGTGGTTCGAGTCCTGGACCCGGTGGCTTAAACATGCCAGGCGTGTGTGTGTGTGTGTGTGTGTGTGTGTGTGTGTGTGTGCCCAAGATCCCGAGAGGAGAACGGAGGAGAAGGGATTGCGGCGTGGTCATCCTCCCTGGGGGGTGATTTCTCACTTTCTGTCTCTCTGTATCTCTCTGTCTCTCTCTGTCTTTCTGGTGAGTGCAAGCACCTTATAGCAAAAACCTCTCCAAAAAAAAAAAAGAAAAAGAAAGAGAAGAAATATAGTTCAGATCATTTAAAACAAGGTGGCTCTGGGTCAGAAATAATTTCCAAAGAACAACGTAAGTCAAGACACAAAGTGCCGAAAACCGAGCGTGTGACAGAGGGCGCTGTAACTGGGGAACGAGCCGAGCGTTACGAGGGCCGTGGGGAAGCTGGCCAGACACCCGCAGCAAACCAGGCGGGTCTCCCCCGCACTCAGATTCTGGCTCTCTCCTAAATGAAGAGGACGCCTTAAGCCCAGCTCTGAAGCTGGAGACGCCCCACAGCATGCCCCCGGGTCGAGCACAAGCCCAGTGGCCTCAGCACCAGAACGCGGCTCCTGACGTCCCAGCTGGTGGCATCAGGAGAGAGAATAGTTGGTGGTCGGAGACTGGGATGGAGGAAAGAAGCCCTATCATTATTTACTTACTGATTTTTGGGGGAGAGGTTTTTGCTATCAGGTGCGTGCGCGTGCCAGAAAGATAGAGACAGACAGAGAGACAAAAAGACAGAAATCACCCCCCAGGGGGGATGGTCACGCCGCAATCCCTTCTCCTCCATTCTCCTCTCGGGATCTTGGGCACGCACACACACACGCCCGGCCTGAGTTTAAGCCACCGGGTCCGAGACGCAAACCACATGGGAGTCCAGCAAGTAGCCATTACGCCATCTGCTGGTCCTAAGCCCTATCATTATTCATAGATGGTATTATTTTGTACCGGAAAACCCAAGGAATCAAACGGAAGACTACTAAAACGGTTAAATGGTAAAATAATCTAACCGAAGGGATGGGCACAAATCTATTGCCAAAAACAAATACAGTTTTTGTGTAAATAAACACCTAGTTAGAAGAGATAACGGAGGGGCCAGCAGGTAGCATGGTGGTTATGGAGCTGGACTCCCACATGGCTGACGGTGGTTCGAGGCCTGGACCTGGTGCCTGCTTTCTCACTCTCCACACCCACCCCCGCTGGTGAACTTAAAAACTAAGGAAGGCCATAGTCACTGGTAACTCGTTAATTCTTTTTTTTTTTAATTATCTATTCAATTTTATTTATTCATTCATTCATTTTAATTTGACCAGAGAAAGGCAGAAAGAGAGAGAAAGAGAGAGAGAGAGAAAGCCACCAGGTCTGGGACTCGAACCACGGTCGGCCATGTGGGAGTTTCCAGCATCCCAGCCACCACGCCACCACCATGCCACCTGCTGGTCCCGGGACTCGTTAATTCTGAAGAGGTGGTGAGAGAGAGCATAGCACAGAATCAGAGCAGGTCTGCTTCTGACACTTCACTGACAGTTTGCCAGAGGGTATATACGCTCCAGAGGAGAGACAACTAGAGAGACAGAGACAGAGGGAAAAAGCACCCCGTACAGCACGTGACCAAACCGCCATCCTATCCACCTCTCCGTCACTGGGAGTTTCAGATGCACACGCACACACTCGTGCCTTTCGTTACTCGGAGCTGCTGAGCCCAGGACTTGAACCGCATGGTCAGCTGTGTGGGAGCCAGCTCCCCTAACCACTAGGACAGGGCCGGCTCTTCTGATCTTTACTAGAAATGGTTTCTCCGAATCAGTGTTCTCACCTCTGGTAAGAGGAGTGATACCTGTCAACGGGAAATAACCAGCTCTAAAAATCAATGATAATCACTGTGGTTTATTTCCAAGCAGAATACGAGTGACTCAGGCACGGAGAGGAGGCATACGTGCCTTTCCTGGAGCGATCAGGGACAGGGGTTCCTCTCATTTGATTTTGAGAGTGACAGACAAGGTTAGTGAAGAGATTTCCACTGGTCTGGCCCAAAGAGGCGGAAGACGTAGAAGTGGGGAGCTTGCAGGGTGTAGGTGGGTTCCAGAATTTCTAGGTTGGTGACTGGAAGGGAAGATTTGTGTGCTGGGAAGATATTCGTAAATCTACGTCTCAGGGAAAGGGAAGTTCTGGGCAGGTCTTGGGAAAAGATAAGCAAAAGAATATACTGTCATTGGTTGAAATATACATCTCAAAGATACCAGCCAGGGACAGGATGAGGAAGAAAATAGAGAAAATGGTCTGTTAGTGTTTGTAGGCCTGACTCCCCCTAGGCCCTCTGGAAAGGACTTTGGAAAAATAGGAAAAAGCAGTCAGACTTCTGTCCACACACAACTCAGGTTACTGAGTTAACGAGCTGTATGAACGTGCCTGAGGCACAGCAGACGTAATTAAATGCTGAAGGTTGCCTGTGGTTTCAAACCACTTTTTGTTTAAAAGACTTTTGCCAGCTGGTGGCTGGTGGTTAAGGTGCTGGACACTCCCACATGGTCGACTAGGGTTCGAGTCCTGAATCCGACAGCTTGCTTTCTCACGTCCACTCTCTCTCTCTCACCCTGTCTGTCTCTGGTCAAATTAAAAAATAAATGAATGAATAAATTTAAAAAAATAATTATTTAAAAAAAAAGACTTTTGCACAGGAGAGTGTGCTTGCCAGAGGAGGCAGAGAGGGAAAGTGAGACATGGGGGGGATGGCCACACTGCAATCCCTCCCCTATATTTTACCAGGATTTTGGGCATGCACACACACCCTCCCAGACTGGTTTTCAAGGCACAAGGTCCGGGACTCACAAAGCTGGCCAGCTGGGACCCAGTGCCTTAACCACCTGCTGGTCCCGAAAATGCCCACGCGAGCACGCATTGGACATGCAGAGTGATTCGGGATGCAAATGACAGCCATCTACGTCCCACTCCTAGGACAGGGTCCAGGAAAAGGGAGTTTCCAAGCCCCCGGAAGGGCGCTCACAACGTCTCGGCATTAAATGCAAGCTCACAGGTACACAGTCCGCTCCGACATTCCTTTCTTAGATCTTTGGCATAGGACAGCTGTGCTGGAAGCCAGAGGGAGGAACGTGGGCAATCGCGGGGGTGAACAGTGCAGGCGGCGCTCGTTCCCCGGCGGCCGCGCAGGGAGTGGCGACCGCACATCGGCCCCCTGACTGTCATCCCCTGACTGTGTTTAAGAGGAGCCACTTTAGGGACAGGCTCTGAATAAAGGGTGCTACTCTCAACCTGGGTCCCCCAGATACCTACTAGAATTCACTAGAGGCCACTTTTGCAGAAATCATCGCCTCTGGTTTCTACAACTAAGCGAAAAAGAGCGACTCCAATAAAATCCCGCCAATGTCCCAAGTACATCCCACAGCCGCCCGCCCACCTGGTGCGCCTGGAAGAGGCGGCAGCTGCAGCACCGCAGGACCCGAGCCTGCGGAGGAGGCGCCATCCCGGTTCTCCAGTCCCGGGAAACGCGACCCCGGCTCCCGCCCGCCCAGCCCGCCTCCAGGCGCAGCGCCGCCGCGCGTGCGCGAACGTGCATTCTAGTTCCGCCCCTGCACGGACTCAGGTCCCGAGGCCACCACGCATGCGCTCCAGCCCGGCTCCGCCTCCGGGCGGGGTTTAGGCCCCGGCAGCCGGAGCCGCGCTTGCTCATGCGCCCGCTCTTCGCGCCAGCCAGTGTGAGAGAGGCGAGGGCCCCGCTCCTGGCCCGTCTTTTTTAATCCTGTTCTAATGCCTTTGGTAAAAATGCGTGCCCCAAAGCCTCCGCCAGCTGGCTGCGTTTGTTTCCCATTCTCTGAGCCTCCTGAACTACGTGGCTGTTTCCAGCTTGGTGGATGTTAGGAGTGAGCGGTTCCATGTGCCTGCCATAGGACGGGGGAGTGCTGAGCTGCGTTGTAAAGTCCTGCATTCTTTGGGGCCAGGTCACTAAAATTAGAGACCTTCCCTAGGCGCAGAGCCAAGCCACAGCCACAATAAAAGTGGTAGAAAGAGAATGAATAGGAAAGAAAGACTCCAGGAAAGAAGTACACCCCAAGACCTGCGGGGGGGCAGGTTGCTGGGGAGCAACTGCGACTGGAACTGGCCAGGTGTCATTTTATCACAGAGGATCTGAGTGCTTCACAGCGGGAGGTCTCACAGGACCCACGTCCTTGGGCTGAATTCCCAGGCTTTCTCCCCACGTGGCGTCTGCCTCGCAGGTGCATCTGGGGCCTGCGGTGACCTCACCGCGCATGCCCCGTGTGCACCGCCATGGCAGGAGCATCCCTGTTAGGGTGAACCGCCCGATCAGTTTATTGCCCCAGTGGGAATCGGATGTTGACCAAACGTCTGGCTGGGCCTTTTTGTATTGACCAGGAATGATAAGGGGAAATGTACAATCATCCCTGTGTGTCTTCCTCAGGCACCGAGGAAGAAAACGGTATTTGCCTTCCCGGGGCCGGGAGCTGGGTGGGAAGAAGGCGCCTCATGGAGGGTCTGGCTGGAACTCCCGATGAGCTGTGTGTCCTTCTGCTACCCGTTCAGGGCCGCCCGCTCAGTTCTGGCCACCTGCCTCCCACAGGCCCTCCTTAACTCGTGGTCCTGGTGGCCTAACCCGGGCTCAGCGGCCAGATCCCACCCAGACCCCAGAGAACGGCTTCCCAGAGAGGGAGTTGGGGACCAGAAGCAGCAAGAACCGAAAATCAGCCCCCAGAGAAGCCCCACTCTGACTCCACTGCGAAGGTGGAGGGGCAAGCCCCGCCCTGGGCAGGAGGTAATATCGAACCTCTCCTCCCCACTGCCCAGACAGTCCTATGTGTAAACCGCCTTGTTAAGTTAAAGTTACAGTGGCCAGCCGCGGCCTGCTGGTTAAGGCAGGGGGTCCCACTTGGCCAACCAACTTTGCAGTTGGGTCCTGGACCCAGTGGACCCAGTGGCTTGTAAAACATGCTGGGGCTGCTTTCTTCCTCTTCCCTTCTCTGGTGAGCGCAGGTTCCTTCTGGCAAAGTCTGAGCTCTAACATCAGTCCTGAGGAGGACGTGGAGTGCTCTCCCTGCAGGGTGTGGGTACAGGGTAAAGTGCAAAGGACCTGGCAGTCATTGGTGTTCTGAGAAAATCTGTATCGCCAGATTTATTGTATTTATGCACTAGAGTTCACAAATGGACATAAAGTCCTAAATAGCTGCTTGCATGTAATTCAAGCCCATTACAAGGCCTTTTAAGTGAAAGTGCTAGCCTGCACGTCTTGGGAAGCAAAGAGACAAGCCTCCCCAGTTCATTCATTCATTTTCAGGTGTGTGTGTGTGTGTGTGTGTGTTTGGGCAGGGAGGTTAAGACCAAAGTGGATTTTAATTTTTATATATTTTCCAAAGTTTACACAATAAGCATATGTCAGGAAAAAAACAAGTTAATTTAAAAATCAAGAGACTGAAAACAGAGGGACAATCGCCAGACCACGTGTGACGCCAACACTCTGACCCGCAGTCTCCGCAGAGACCCGGGACAGGAGCCAGGGCACAAGCTCTGCAGCGGTTGGCGGAGACCGTGAGCGCCTGGCCAATGATTGCTGCCTCCCTGTTTTTTTTGCACCGCCCTTTCCATCTGCGAACCAACCAGAGGAAGCCAAATAAGATCCCTAAACCAATCACATAAAAGTCTGCTCGCCTCAGCTTCCTGCAGCCAGTCGCCTTCCAGCAGAGCCCCCAGACAGGGCTTCCCCCTGCTCCGCCCCGCTCTCCCGCAGGGGCGGGCGCGAGCTCGTCCTCGCTTTCCGCCCAGGACGCTCGCGTTCTGGCAGAGCGGAATGAAAGCGTCGGTGAGGAGCCGCTGGACTCTGGAGCCGTGCGGAAGGCCACACCGACATTCCAGTACTCCAAAGAACTTAGACACGTTGCTGTTCTACTCTTTTGTATTTTCCTTTCTACAATAAACATGTAATCATTAAAAATGTATACACATTTTTTGTTGGAAATTACGAATATAATTTCCTGAATGACTTGGCACAACTGTATCACTTGGTAAGCAGTGTTAAAACATTATTCGTGTTTACTTACAGAAGATATATCAAAAATAACTTTCTCATTCACATTTTATTTAGTGTTACTGTTTTGGGCTGTTAGGCATTCTAAATATCATTCCAGGCTGAATGATTACTAGATGAAGGTACTATATATAGTACCTTTTGTACATTCTTTCATTTATTTAATTGCCAGAAGGTACGTGTGGGGGGGGATAGGAAGCCACCTTCACTGGGCATGGTCACATGGCAATCTCATCGCTTCCATTTTCTCCTTCCTGTGGGATTTGGGTATGCACACTCACGCTCAGAACACTCAGCTGCAGTAGGCCGTGTGGGATTGAGCGTGGGACTTGGGTATGCACACTCACGCTCAGAACACGCAGCTGCAGTAGGCCGTGTGGGATTGAGCGTGGGACTTGGGTATGCACACTCACGCTCAGAACACTCAGCTGCAGTAGGCCGTGTGGGATTGAGCGTGGGACTTGGGTATGCACACTCACGCTCAGAACACGCAGCTGCAGTAGGCCGTGTGGGATTGAGCGTGGGATTTGGGTATGCACACTCACGCTCAGAACACGCCGCTGCAGTAGGCCGTGTGGGATTGAGCGTGGGACTTGGGTATGCACACTCACGCTCAGAACACGCAGCTGCAGTAGGCCGTGTGGGATTGAGCGTGGGACTTGGGTATGCACACTCACGCTCAGAACACTCAGCTGCAGTAGGCCGTGTGGGATTGAGCGTGGGACTTGGGTATGCACACTCACGCTCAGAACACGCAGCTGCAGTAGGCCGTGTGGGATTGAGCGTGGGATTTGGGTATGCACACTCACGCTCAGAACACGCCGCTGCAGTAGGCCGTGTGGGATTGAGCGTGGGACTTGGGTATGCACACTCACGCTCAGAACACGCAGCTGCAGTAGGCCGTGTGGGATTGAGCGTGGGACTTGGGTATGCACACTCACGCTCAGAACACGCCGCTGCAGTAGGCCGTGTGGGATTGAGCGTGGGACTTGGGTATGCACACTCACGCTCAGAACACGCAGCTGCAGTAGGCCGTGTGGGATTGAGCGTGGGATTTGGGTATGCACACTCACGCTCAGAACACGCAGCTGCAGTAGGCCGTGTGGGATTGAGCGTGGGACTTGGGTATGCACACTCACGCTCAGAACACGCAGCTGCAGTAGGCCGTGTGGGGTTGAGCGTGGGACTTGGGTATGCACACTCACGCTCAGAACATGCAGCTGCAGTAGGCCCTGTGGGGTTGAGATCCCTTAACCACTAGGCTATGGGGTCGGCCCGAGAGCATTGTTTTGAACTTGCTATAGGCATGTGTGCTTACCAGAGAGGAAGAGGGAAGCTGAGAAAGCACCCTTGGGGGGTTGATCACATGGCAGCCCTGTCTCCTCCAATCTCCTCTTGGGTTTTGGGCACGCATACATGTGTCTGGCATGATTTTCAAGCTGGGTCTAGGACTTGAACTGTGCAGTTGGCCAGGTGGGATCCAGCACCTTAACCTCCATGGCACCTGCTGGCCCAAGTATTGTTATTTTAAAGACCAGACTAAAATCTGTAGACAGGAAATTGGTGGCGACCTGGGGCTGGGGTAGGAAAGAGACGGGCTGTGAATGGATTGGAGGGTCTTTCCAGGTGAGGGACAGCCCCAGGCTGGACTGGAGATGGCCACGCAGCGCCGTGAGTGTACGGAAGTCACCGACTGTGACTGAGAACGAGCAGGCTGCGTGGTGTGCGTGACACCTCGACACTGCCGAGCTAGAAAACGCCAAACCACAGCCACAGGCGTCTCAGCGGCAGCAAGAGTGGCCCCTTGTGGCAGACACTGCCAAGGCAAGCTCCCGCTGCTGCGGCAGAGCGAGGGGACCCAGCCCTGCAGCTCAGCCCTGGAGGCCCTACCTGGGGCCACGGTGGCTTCCTGGATCAAGGCAGTGGACTGCCACCAGGCCCGAGGATACCTGCACACGGACCCAGGAGCTCAGGGCTTCCCCTGCCCAGCCACGCCAGCGACCCCTGCATGTCCCCATCCGACCTGGTGGACCTTCTGACTGTCCTCCGTCCTGTGGGGGACGGGTGGCCTGAGTCCTGGGCCTGGGGGCAAGCCTGGCCCAAGCAGTGGCTGATGCCACATCAAGGAAGCTGCTGTCCAGCGTGGGCATTTATTAAGGCATCAAGCAGCGCAGTTTCCAGCCACCCGAGAGCCAGGCAACACCACCCTGAGGGCTGTGCTGAGGGTGGCGAGGTGAGCAGGGCGGCACGCGGCGTGGCTCCCGTGGTGCCCACCGTGGGCACCGACGTCTTCTGCCCGTGTTCCCCAGCCAGGAGGCTCAGGCCAAGGGCTCCTGGGAGCACCTCGAAGGTGTCCACTGCCTGGGGCTGAGTGGCAGGGGAGATAGCCCCACAGCCGTGGGAGGGCGTTCTGGGCAGTGGGCACCTTGTGTGGCCAGGCCACGGCTGGGGTGTGGAGGCCAGAGCCGATCAGGGGCGATCTGGGCCTCTGGCACTGCACAGGGGCACTGGGGTCCCCTGCAGGGAAGAGGAGGTGAGCTCTTCCCCGCCTGGGAGCAGCTGGCGCCAGGAGACAGGCCAGGGCGTCTTCTAAGGCAACTGTGTCTGCATCGGCCTTCTGTCCCCTCAGGGCTCCTGCTTCTGGGGAGGGCCGGCGAGCGTGTCTTCAGGAGCACGAGAGGAGGAGACCGGCCTGCCCGGAGTGGCTCTGTTCTGAAGGTCAGCCCAAGCCCCCGGCCTGCTCGTGGTCACTGGAGGTGCTGAACTGCCTCTCCACCTTCTTCTGGTCCTTGATCTTGTGTCCGATGTCCACCCTCTTCTCAAAGAAGCTCACCAGCACGGACTCTGTCAGGATGGAGGCCAGGATCTGCTCGAAGGAGATGCACCAGTCGGCGTCCACGGAGCCCCCTGGACGTGCGGGGGCCGTGGGGCTGGGGACCTCCCCGCCCACCAGCACCGTGTCGTCGGCCAGGTCCTCGCACTGCAGGGAGCCCGTGCTGACCACCGAATACGAGGACATGGACATGTCGTCTTTGGTCTCGTCATCAGACAGAAGCTGCGGGGGTGACCCCTGGCCCTCGCCGCTGCCCCCCTCGGCCACCACCTGGCTTTCCTGGGGCACTTTCCCAAGGTGGGTGTCTCCGCCAGCTCTGGCCTGGGGGTCCTCTGTGGCTGCCGGCTGAAGCTCCCCTGCTGGGTCCTGCTGGGGTTCGGGCATGGGCAGCTCCTCCTCAGTGGCACTGCTGTGGGCCCCGTCGTGGGCACCGTCCCTCGGCTTCCGGCCTGTCCGCGCTGAGAATCTCTTCCCCACCTCGCCGATGCGGAGCAGGAGGCTGGCCACGGTGGCGATGGCGTGGTACAGCGCCTGCTCGGCGGGGTCCTCGCTGAACATGTTGTACAGCGTCTTGCACAGCTCGATGAACTGCTCCTTCTCGGCAGGGGACAGAGACGGGGAGTGGCGTCAGGTGTGAGGCCACACTCGCATGGGCCAGCCTGACGGGTGCTGGCCATCCCCGCTCGGGCAGGGGTGTCGTCTCGCTCATCACCTCCACAACTGGGCTCCTCACTCCCGTTCCCAGATCAGCCCACTGAGGCCCCGGGGGACTGGCCTGCTCAGGCCACACGGCCCTTTTAGAAAGGCTTGCTCTCTCCTCAGCACCCAGAGATGCACTCATGGTTTGGAATTTTTCCTTGATTTTGTTTTTCATTTATTTCTTCTGAGAGAGAGAGAGACAGAGAGAATCAAAGAGACAGAGACACAGAGAGAGAGACAGAAACAGAGAGATACAGAGACAGAGACAGAGAGAGACAGCACCCCCAGCAGGGTTCTGATGCTGTGCTGCAGCCCCAGGCTGCCCAGACCGCAGCACGCCTGGGCCGGGTCCTTGGGGAGGCCTTCTGCGTGGCCGCACGGCCCTTCACCGTGGCACCCCGCGCAGCCCACCCCGCTCCTTGCCACTGCTGTGTGGGGAGACGCGTGTGCATCACAACTCCTCCTCCGTCCCCACCAGGCCTTCTTCACCGTGTTTGGAACCACCTTTGCTTTTTGTGTCTTAAGTAGGAGCAGCCCCAGCTCTGGCCTGATGCAGCCCCTTGGGCGGGACGGCAAAGGTAAGTGCAGCCTCAGCCTGTGGGCGAGGCGGGGTGCAGGGCTCCGACGCGCACCCTCTTCTGGAGGGCGGACGCCCAGGGTGGAAGCCAGGCCAGCCGAGGGCCACTGGGTCCAGGGCTGCGGCTTCCTGGCCAGGAGACCTTTGCAAGGTGCCAAGTCCCGGGCCTGTGAGTGGGCAAACCGGGAGCAGCCGGGAGGGTTCCAGCGAGAGGTGCCAGGCGGGCTCCGAGGGGCAGGGGTGTGCAGTGACCTGTCAGGGCGCCTGTGGCCTCCGCCGTGGGAGGACCCTGCCCCAGGGCTTCTCTGCTCACAGTTGGGTCCACCTAGGTGACCCGCCACCATGGTCCAGCCCCCGTAAAGCCTGGACAGCACCGGAACAAGTGGCTCCAGGGGAGAGGCTGCCTCCGAGACTGGGGTGCGGGCCGGGCAGACGCCGGGCCTGGCCCGGCCAGAGCCCTCGGACAGTTCTGTGGCGCTGACAGACCCACCTGGTTCATCCTGGGAAGGTCCTTGATGGTCTCCTTCTCGGCCTCCTTCTCCCTGGCCCACACGCGGAGGTAGTGCCGGTAGTCCGGAGGGCTGGTCGCCTTCCCCTCTGCCGGTTGGGAGGCAAGGTTAGTCCCACCCGAAATGGGAGAGAGGGCGGGCTGGTGGCTAGGGGGTGATGGGGAAAACCCCCAGGACGCCTGGGTCTCCCCAAGGTAGCTGGGGGGTTGGGCCTACACTGAAGGTGCCCCGCCCAGGAAGGTGGTGATGGGCCACGTGGAGGTGGGGGGGGGGGTGGCGGGGAGAGGGGCTGCGGGCTGTCCCCGGGCATCGGCCACCTGGTCAGGGCGGTGTCTGTGACTCCCCGGGGAAGGGGCTCTCTGGCAGTGACCTGGGCTGAGGGCAAGCGAGGGGCCCAGACCCCCGAGCTGGGGACCTCTTAGCGACACCAGAACAGCCCGCACCTCCTCTCTTTTCTCCGACTTCCTCATTCCCACTTCCTGCTCGCTCTTCCTGCGGAAGTGCTTCTGGACCACCGGAAATAGAAAACACAGGATTCCTCTGTTACCCCTGGGGAGGTCTCTGCACCCCGCCCCGCCCCGCCCCGCAGAGCTGCCCGGGGGAGACCGGTCCTTTCTTCATCCGGTTACACCAAAAGCCACCGAGCCCTCACTCCTTTCTCAAAGGAGCACAGGCCTGGCCACACTGCCTGACAGCGTGGATGTGCACTCTGGGCACTGAGGGGTCCCATGGTTCCTCGGGTCTGCCTCATCCCGGGGGTGAAGCCCAAAGACTGCCCGGGACAAAGGGCTCCCAGCTCCCTGGCCCTCAGGACTGTAGGGAAGACAGAGCCCGGAAGCGAAGAGGCCGCCCCTGCCCTCCAAGGACTGACCTTGAGCCTCCCAGGGTAAGGACAGATCCGGATCTGAGGCCAGAGGAGAGGCTGAAGGGACAGCGGAGTGCGGGCAGAGCGGGGGAGACGAAGACAGAGACAGAGACAGAGACAGAGCAGTGAGCACACACGGGCGCTGGCAGGGCCTGGTCCCCGGCGACCTCCAGGAGCGCCCGGTGCGGTGCGGCAGCTCCCTGCACCCGCGGGCCTCACGCCAGCTCCTTTGCCAGCTCTGGCTCCGGCAGCACTCACCTTCCGAGGAGCTGCCCTCGGGGAAGTAGTGGGCAGCCTCCAGGGCGGACTCGGCGTCCTCGGCGCTCAGCGCTGCGCAGGGGAGAAGGGGACGGCGGCTTGCACACAGCCCCAGTGGCCAGAGAGGCCTCGCGCCCCGCACAGCTCTGGCCCTGCTTCTGGCTGTCCGCTCCTCTCCAGCTGTGCTGTGTGCCAGTGTGACCCGGTGCCGGGAAATCTGGCCAGCCCTCAGCCACCATGCGGCACCCTCCCTACCCCAAGGCTGCTGCCATGTGTGCCCTGTGCCCTCTTAGCGCAGTACGGGTGCCACTCACGGGGCGCCACACAGGGGCCACCGGCCCGCCTCAGTCTTCATATTCGCGGTGGCAACTAAGCAATACCAGGGTGTGGGGGAGGCCTCCCACACTATGGGGGACCTGGTCTGTGGGGGCCTCTGCTCCCCACGCTCCGGGGTGGGGGGCAGTGAGACAGGACCAACAGGGCAGCCTGTGGTGAGGCAGTGGGGTCCAGGCCATCAACATCCACCAGAGCCTGAGGACAGGGTGGGGTAGCTGAGGGGCTGCGGGTGCTGGTGGCCCAGGCGCCTTCCCTGGTAGGACACAGGCCCAGCGGGACCCGATCCCCGGGAGCTTTACAGATGGCAGGTCTGCGTCCCACCAGGCAGGCGGCGGGCCTGCCCCCGCCAGAGGGCCTGCCCCCACCCACAGCGGGCCTGCCAGTCCCGGGCCGACGCCCCGGGGCCATGATTCCCATTTGCTCTGGAAACAGGGAAATCCCAGCCCTCCTCTAACCCTCCTCCAGGACCCGAGAAAACTGGCCCCCAGAGAACTCCAAGGGCCACCCCTGCTGAGCCAGGTGCAGGGCCCCAGGGACCAACCAGCTGTGGGTCTGGCCTTTGTGAGCCCTTCCCGCTCGGACCAGCACCCAGAGGGCCGCCCATGCTGGGGCCACGCCAGGCACCGGCACCTGGTAGAGGCCGAGAAGGTGGCCCCGAGCAGGGCGCCGAGGCGGCCTTGTGAGCCACAAGCCGAGGTCGGGTCCCAGCCCTGGGGGTCAGGCTGCCCACTGAGGGTGATGCCCTCCGTGGCAGGACTTGGCTCCGCCCCACCCACTGCACGGCGTCACCCCTCCTCCCCTGCCGACCACCCTGCTGGCTCCAGGCCAAGGTCCTGGGCCCCGGGGTGGGGGCTGCTCACCTGGGGGCAGGTGCAGCTTGTACAGCACCTTGAGCTTGTCCGTCAGGTCCCCGTGGTACAGCCCACCTGCGGGAAGGCCGGGAGGGCCCCAGGCCGGACGCATCAGAGCCTGCAGGCCCGCAGCCCAGCCCTCTGCGACCCGGCCCCGGATGGCTCCGGGGGCCACGGCAGCCCGCCTCCCGCTCCTGCCTGGTCCCCAGAGCCGGCCAGGCTCTCGCTCTCCCAGGAGACCCCTCTGGGCCGGCAGCCTCTGACCAAGGGGGGGTGCAGGGAAGGGGCTCCCCTCAACAGGGTTCTTCGTTGCCAAGGGCAAGGCCCGGGCTGCAGTGCGCTGGACAGCACGGACCTGGGGGCTCCCGGGAAGGGCGCGGGGCGGCCGCCTGAGGACTCACTCATGCCGGTCACGAACTCCTTGAAGTTGATCAGTGCGTCCTGGTTCTTGTCCAGCAGCCGGAACATGCGCCCAGCCAGCACAGCTGTGTGGGTGCCGCAGGTCCAGGGCGCCAGGCAGGCAAAGAGCTCCCGGAACTGGCCGGCATCGATCCGGTACTGCTCCAGGTAGGGCAGGCTGGGGTCCCGCCGCCTGGCCGCCGGGCTGCCACCCCAGTACTGACTCTCCAGGTGCTTGGCCTGCGGGGACAGCCAGCTGAGGCCCCGGACCGCTAGACTCTAAGTTGGCCGGTGTGCCCCCCACCTGCCGGGTAGGTGGCCCAGCCCGGGGTGCCAAGCCCTGCCCAACGTCACCCCTCACAGCCCTCTCATGCAGGGGCTGCCAGTCTCCGCAGACTGGATAGGGCCAAGAGCCCTCGGGCAGCCTGGGAGGGCTCGGCTAGGCTGCTCTGCCCCCTAGGGCCCTTTCCTCCCCTCCCAGCTGCCCTCACCCCTGACCGGGCCTGCCCTGCTGCCAGGGACGAGAGGCTGAGGCATGCGGCCCACGCCTGGCCTGGCAGCAGACACCCGTGCCCACAGCACCCCGTTTAAACCAGCCACCGATGGACCCTGGGTCTTCTGCTAAAATCGTTTGGGAAGAAAAACTTTTTCCTCTGGGGTTACTGAGAGGCCCCCAGAGCGGCTGATGGCAGCCCTGTCACTGTGAGAAGCATGCCCGGAGACATCTGCGTGGGGAGCTGGGCGGGTGTTCGAGCCCCTGGACCCAGCCGTGTCAAGCTCTGCACGCTCACACCCCCGTGAGCCAGTGTGCTCGTCTCTGAGCAAGCTGGCTTGAGTGGGTTTCCTGCCATTTCAGTGTCCTGTCTGAGTGGGACGCTGCTGCCCGGTACGGCCGATGCAGGTAACAGATCTGAGGACACACTGGTGGACAGAGGGCCCTGGCCCTGCTCCAGGCCGTCACCTTAAACACCACGTAGAGGCCCTCCAGCTCGTCAAGGGAGAAGCCAACGTCCCCAGGTATAGCTCGGACCTAGGAGGAGAGAGACGTGGGAGGAGAGGTGGGTCTCGCACCCCAGGCAGACGTGAGGTGTTCGTCCCAGAGCCCCGTGTGGGCAGTCCACACCCAAGCTCCTTCTGGGGTGGGCGTGGGGGAGCCTCTCCCCAGCAACACCCAGTCGAGGGACATGGGGTGAAGGACATCCGGGCTCCTGTCATCTGGAAGGGGCCCGGAACTGGCCAGAGGTGGTCAGTTTCTGTCATCTGTGACCAAGGCCCCCAGGCCTCACAGGGACATTAAGACAAAGTAGGAACCTGCTTCGTGGGCAGCAGGCATGGCCTGACCCCACCCACCAGGGGGCAGGGACAGGGTGGGTGCAGAGGGGTGCAGGGGTGCAGCTGTGGCCCCCTAGGGCAGGGCAGGGAACAGCACGGCAGAGCCAGGCTGGGTGGGCTGGGCCTGAGGGCGCTGCGTCTTCGGGTCTGAGGCATCAGAGGGGCTTCACACTGACCCACAGCGAGCAAAGAACCGCAGGCCTCTCCCCTTCCTGAGCTGGCACCCGCACTCCCGGGCCTCGTCCCACATGGCGTCCTGAGCCAGGTACCAGGGCAGCGGGAGGGACAGGCCACAAATCTGGCTCTGCACCCAGGCCTTGGGGCGGGCACTGGCTCTTGCATCCTGCCACCCCGGGTCCCCACGGCGCCTACCACGCTCCTCTTGGCCGTGTCCTCCAAGGACTGGATCACTCTGAGCCTCTGTTTAAACCGCATCTGCTCAATGTCACTGGCCCTCAGGCTGCCGAATTTCTACAGGCCAGAGGTGACACTGTGAGGCCAGGCCTGGCAGAGCGAGGGCCGCCCCACCGCTCGGGCATGGAGGCCCGGCCACACGGCCCGCGGGATACTGACCTCATAGGATGCTTTCAGGAGGTCGAAGACGTCCACCTCTGCGGGAGGGTCATCCCCGCTGGTTAGCAATGCGTGCAGGTGGGGGATCGGGGGCGAGACACTCTGCTTGTTGATCACATTGTCGAGGTACCTGAAAGGTAGGGACAGCCGTGTGGCCAGGCGGCAGGGTATTCAAGGATTCCGTCAGGACTGTGCTGGGGGCCGGGCCTCCTGGAGGGCTGGGTGCTCCTCAGGAGTGGAGACTAAGGCCTCGCCCCAGCTGAGATGGAACACCAACTCTGTGGATGTCAGGCTGTCTCGGGGGTCCTACGGGTGGGTCCCCAGATGCCGTCTGGATGGGAAGACGACATGCTTCCTTCCCCGGGACCGGAAGGGCTGTGTTCCATAAGGCTGGGGGTCGGGCCTGCTGTGTGGTGTCCACAGGGCCCCGGGACGCTGGCTCTGGTACAGTGCTGGGGAGAGGCTGTCCCTCAGGCACCTGGCCTGTGCTGGCCTGTGCTGGCCCTCCAGGCCGTCTGGGCAGAGCCCGACAGCAGGGGTGGCTGGTCCCCATGCCCACAGGCCTGGCCCTGTTCCCAGTCAGGCTCTTGCTCCTGAGGCCTGCAAGCCAGTCACAGATGCAGAATACGGAGGTGACAACCTTGCCAGCTCTATGGGGTCCCAGTTGGCACCTGGAGGCTCAGGGGCCAGCAGCAGTGTCCCAGCCCTCTCTGGTGGCTGGAGCACTTCTGATTCAGCAGATGCACCCACACGGGCTGGCGGGGTCATACAGAGCAAACTGAGACGGGGCTGGGGCTGGCCAGGCAGGGAGCGTGGCTCTCTGTACGGAGGGCCACGGGTACAGGACAGCCCCCAGGGGCCGGCAGGTGGCGTGGTGGTCACGGGCGCTGGACTCCCACATGGCTGATCATGGTTCAGGTTCCAGACCTGGTGGCTTGCTTTCTCTCTCTCTCTCACCCTCGCTCTGTCCCTCTCTGGTCAAATTAAATAAATAAATAAATAAAGTTAAATAAAGCAATTTAAAAAGGAAAGAGAGCTCCCCAGGTCCCAGCAGGGACAGAGCCAGAGCTGGTCAGAAAAGGTACCATGGGACGCTGGCAGGTGGGAGTCCTGGGCAGAGAAAGTACCCGGGATGAAGCGGGCCTGGCCTAGGGACAGCGGGGGTGGAGGGAGGAGCTGGACCCAGAGAATCTATGGGGGCCAGGGTGTAGGAGCGGCAGGACAGCGGGGGGTGCCAGGAGGACTGAGCCTTGGCATGGCCAGTGGTGTCCGCTCCTTCGGTGTTATGGCAAGGCCAGACGAGACTGGGGTCCTTTGTGGAAAGAGAGGCCTTCTCTAAAGTGCCGTCTCACGACTGCCCACGGAATGGTTCTATCCAGCTCATGTCCTCGGCCACGCATCTCGGCCGTGGCCCTGCAGCGGGGGTGCAGGCACTTGAGCCCAGCTGTGCTTTCTTTCAGAGCTGTGTCCCCGTGAGCAGGTCTCATCTCCCACCAACGGGGGTGTCCCCGTTGGTGACCGAGCAGCCCAGAGCTGGGGATGGGCAGGAGGCTGGCGTGGTCACCTGCCCAGGACGGTCATGGCCTCGCCTTCGTCACTGCAGTGCAGTAGCTGGTCTGTGTTGGCATCCAGGACGGCCAAGGCCACCTGCAGGATGACTTTGATGCCCTCGTAGAAGAAGCAGTCGACGATGACCACGGCACTCTCGAAGGGCATGACGCTGAGGAAGAGGGTCAGGAACCAGGGCAGCGAGATGCTGGAGATGACCCCCAGGTCCTGCATCTGCCCCGCCAGCTGGGGCAGGAAGTCCCTCGCCAGCTCTTCAAAGATGCCTTGGTCCACCAGGGCTCCTGTGGGGAGGACAGCGCAGGCTGAGCACACGCCATGGCCCTGGGGCCTGCGGGCGGGCTCTGGGTCCCTGTGCACCCCCAGCCCTGCAGCAATCCTCACAGTGAAGGCCGGGGTGGGGTTAGGGAGGGAGGACGGAGAGGACGAGGAAGGAGAACTAAACACTCTTTCTCAGGCCCCAAACCGCCGTGTGGTTTCTTCCCTGGACTCGAATCTTCTGGTGGGGAGATGCCACCTTCTCCCTAACACAACGAAAGCAATGATGGCTGGTGGCCCATGTCCTGTCCTGGTGCCTGTGAGCAGGTGCGACTCCGAAGGTGCCCAACAGTGGGGACTGAGAGCACAGCGGAGAAAGGACACGGAGAGCGGACGGAACCCGCTGCGTACGGACGCCTGTAACCATCCCGCGGGGCACCAGACTCCTGGGGTGAGCAGTGGTGCAGGGAGATCTGAGACCCAGCACTGCCACACTGGGTCATGGGCACCGGGGTGTGCGTGTGCGTGCGCACGGCGGCACACCACACTCTCCAGGTGTGTTTTCGTTTTCATTTTTTTTAGATTTTTGCCATAGGTCGTGTCACTTGAGAGAGACAGAGCCAGAGCAGAGAGAGGAGGAAAGTGAGACGTCCCCCCGCCCCCCGGGAAGCCACGCCGCAATCCCTTCTCCTCCACCCTCTTGGACTCTGGGCACGCACACGCAATGGACTTGATTTTCCAGTGGCTGGGACTAGGGCGCGAACCCTGCAGCTGGCTATGTGGCACCTAGTGCCTTGACTGGCATGCCGCTGGCTGGCTCCAACACACCCTCTAGCTCTGACGCTGGGAACTCTCTATACTCCGGCAGCTCAGGAGGAGTTAGAGAGCTGGAATTCAGGCTCTAGGTGGACTTTAACGATCACGTGTGTAATACCCTCCCAATCTGGCTGCCGCGACCCCCAGGGAGACCACACCTGCCAGGGGGAGTCTGGGCCCTGGTGCAGATGGCTGGGGTCTGGGTTAGGCTCCCGACTTTCTGGCCGCAGGACTGCTCTCAGCTCCCTAGTCTGAACGGCAGTCAGTGTGCTGTCTGCAGGACGGCCAGGGGGTGGGAGCGCCCCGTAGACAGGACCAGCACCCCACGGGGAGCCACAGTGGGGCGCAGACACTCAGGCAGGCGGCCGGGGAGTCCTGGGGACACCCGCTGGCTAGGGGGAGCCACAGGGGGCAGGTGCGGGGACTTAGGCAGGACCCCCGGGACACCTGCCCGCCACAGGGAGCCACAGTGGAGGGCGGAGTTGTGGCAGGGAGCCCGGGGGTGTGGGGGGGTGACGGAGATGCAGGCAGGGAGCCCACACTCACCCAGCACCCTGGAGTTGTAGTAGTCGGGCAGCATGCGTTCGCAGAGCGCCACCAGGAGCCAGAAGGCCTCCTCCTCGTTGCCGTAGAGCAGGAGCACCGAGGTCACGATGTTCATGGCCTGCAGGCACAGGGACAGGAGGGGCGTGCGCTGTAGCCACCAGGCCCAGTGGTCCCCTCCCCGCAGGGGCCACGCCGTGCTCCTGCCGCAAGTCTGACCAGGGCAGCCAGCCCAGTACCACTCTGGGGACTGCCCAAAGGCCACCTGCAGGACCGGCTGGACAGAGTGTCTCTGCTGTCTCTCAACTGCCAGAGGCCGCCATGTTGGCAGGGTACCTCCGCGGGTACGTCCAGGTCGGAGTGTGACGCCGGGCCCAGCCAGAAGGCCAGAGCCTTGAACCACGGCAGCGCCCCTGGCTGCAGGGAGGCTGAGGTCAAGAGGGGACGCACACGCACGTCAGCGGTGGCGGCTGAGGCCTCAAAGTTGGCAAATTATTTTTAAAAATCACTTTATGCCGCCTCACCTGCCTCCTGTGCATCAGTCATCTGTCATTCAGAACGCGGATCTGACAGAGCGAGGGCTCATCTGATGTTGTCAGCAGGCTCGTGCGCTCGCCAGAGACAGGGACACGCAGAGCGGGACGGGAAAGCACCCGCGGAGCAGTCACACGGCGATCCCCTCCTCCTGTCACGTGTGCACAGCCCTCCACCCGCTACTGTGACAGAGAGCCACTGAAAGCCGGACCGTGGCAGGTGCCGACAGGAGTGGACAGCCCCGAGCCCTGGGCCGTGCTGAGGGACCTTCGGGAGCGGCTGGGTGGGAACCTGGAGGCCCTGGCCAAGTTAGAACCCCCGGGGGCCGGCAGCCCTGCTCCCACGGCCCACCGCCAGCGTGGGCGCAGGGACCCGGGGCGCGGCATGCCATGTCCCTGCCGCACCCTCCCGAGCACCAGGGTGCCACATGCACGGCAGTGGACGACGGGTGTCCACGTTTTTGGGGAACGCAGTCCGCCTCGAAGGGGAGGTGGCTCCGACGTGTCGCAGCACCTGAGGACAGTGTGCTAACGAGGGGACCCTCATCGAGCAGGACAGGTACGCAGACCCTCGCGTACGCCGTGGCCCTCGCGGGCCCTCACGTACACACCGTGGCCCTCGCGGGCCCTCACGTACACACCGTGGCCCTCGCGGGCCCTCACGTACACACCGTGGCCCTCGCGGGCCCTCACGTACACACCGTGGCCCTCGCGGGCCCTCACGTACACACCGTGGCCCTCGCGGGCCCTCACGTATACACCGTGGCCCGAGCGGGCCCTCACGTATACACCGTGGCCCTCGCGGGCCCTCACGTACACACCGTGGCCCTCGCGGGCCCTCACGTATACACCGTGGCCCGAGCGGGCCCTCACATATACACCGTGGCCCGAGCGGGCCCTCACGTACACACCGTGGCCCGAGCGGGCCCTCACGTACACACCGTGGCCCGAGCGGGCCCTCACATACGCCATTGCCTGAGCAGGGCCCTCACATATACACCGTGGCCCTCGTGGGCCCTCACGTACGCCGTGGCCTGAGCAGGGTTTGGACAGAAAGTGACAGTGGCTGTCCCGGGCTCTGGGAAGGAGGTGTGGGGCTGTTTAGTGGGGACGGAGTTCTAGTTTGGAAGATGAAAACGTGCTGCATGACGTGAATTTGCACAACGCTGCTGAACGTCACGCCGAGAAAGGTTACGACGGCCAGTTACGTGTCGTCAATACACTTTTTAATTTGCCAGAGGCGTGTCTACTTGCTGGCAGTGGCAGGAACGGGAGGGAGAGAGGGAGGGAGGAAGTGAGAAAGCACTACATGGGGTGGGGTGGGGGCCACAGTGTGGTCCCTTCTCCATTCTCCTTTTGGAATTTTGGGCACGCATTCCACACACCTGGCATGATTTTCAAGCTGCCGGGTCAGACGTGAACCCTGCAGTTGGCCATGTGGGACCCAGACACCTTCACTACCATGCCAACAGCTGGACCTGCCAACAGCTAGACCCGCTATGCATAATTTTATTTTTAAAAATATGACCAGGACCAGCAGATGGCATAATGGTTATGTCGCTGGACTCCCACATGGCTGACTGCAGTTCGAATCCAAGACCCAGTGGCTTGAAACTCACACCAGGTTTGTGTGCATGCATGCCCCAAATCCTGAGAGAATGAAGGGACTGCGGTGTGGCCATCCCCCTAGAAGGTGATTTCTCACTTTCTGTCTTTCTGACTCCGTCTCTCTGGTGAGTGCACACATCCGATAGCAAAATCTCTTACAAAAAAACAAAAAACCCGCTAGGACGCAGACCTGAAGCACACAGAGCACAACTTAGTTCGCGCCATGGGGGTGAGGGGAGCCGCGGCTTTTATGATGTCTCCTGGGACCGGGCTTCCCCCCGGGGGCAGGGGCAGCGTCGCAGGTGTGAGAGGCCAGCACGCAGGCCCAAGGCCGCGGAGCCCTGGTGGGCAGCATCCCGGGCCCCTCAGCTCCTGACCTGGCAGTAGCCGATGCTGGGGTTCCGGAAGGCGTAGGCGGTCAGCACGCGGCGGAGCGCGGCGATCCCGAGCTCATTCTGGAAGGCGGGGTGCTCTGGCATGGAGCGGTGCAGGTCCCGCTCGATCTCCTCCGTGGCCAGGCTGTACTTCCCCACGGACTTCCGCACCAGCTCCGCATAGTAGCCGGGGTGAGTCACCATCTCGTTCCAGGCCCCTGGGGAGACAGGCAGGGGTGGCTCTTTCCTGCTCCCGGAGCTCTGGACAAGAGAAGGGCTGGCTGGAGACCTCAGCGCCCCGCAGAGGGAGGTGGGATTCGGGGGTCCACTCTGGGGTGTGGGCACAGTCCCCATGACTGTCCTGGCAGGGCCACCCCACCCACAAGGTCGTACTGCTGCCCTACCCTCTCCTGAAAGGCTCCTAGCGGCCAAGGGTGTGACCGAGGTCAGGGCCTAGAACCTGTGCCTCTCCCTGTGGGCAGGTGGCGCCCGCCCCAACGCCTGCCCCTCAGCACCCCCTGGTGGGCAACTGCTCACAGCCCAGAGCCCGGGCCCTGCCGCTCGCGCCTGGCTGACTTGGGGATGTGGAGGGCCCACGGAGACTGGAGGGAGCTGGGGCCGTGGCTGGTGCTCACCCGAGAAGAGGAGCCACAGCTCCCCCCGGAGGCCCTCGGGGATGCCCCTGAGCACCAGCTCCCGGGTCCTGGCCGTGCGGTACATGCACACGCCGCGGCCGTACTCCAAGAAGTGGATGTTCCACGACTCCTCCTTCATCCTCTCCTTGGCCTGCGGGAGGAGCACCAGAACCTGGAGGCTGAAGTGCGACTCAGAGAGCTGAGACCGGGGACAGGGCCCTCCTGCCCGCAGGGCAGTGCCCAGAGCCAGCCAGCCAGCCGAGCAGCCCTGAGGGTGCTGGGAGGAGGCAGGCCCGGCTGGGCGAGGGCCTGAGCGTCCTCCTGTGGCGTCAGGACCACTACCGGCCCGGGCGGCCTTCCCTTCAGAGGCCGGGAGCCCACGGACGAGGCACCTGAGAGCCGCCGGTGGCTGGGAGGCGTCCCGGCTACCTAGCTTGGCGCCTGCCAGGTACACCCTAGGAGGGGCCCCAGGCGTGACCCCAGAGGTCACCTCTAGCCGTCTCCCCGAGGATCAAAGCACCAGCACCCCAGCCTCACCCCCTTGGCGCCAAGGTCCTCCACGGGCGAGTTGGTCTGGAAGAGTTTGAGCAGGCCCTGGGAGGCGGTGGGCGGTTCCTGTGCACAGAGGCTCGGGCGGCCGCTGAGCGGGGAGGCCGGGCTGCCAGGCTGCTCTGACAGCTTCTGAGGGGCCGGGGAGGCCTAGGTGAGACAGAGGGACGGGCCTGACCACCGTGCTGCCAGTCACCTCTGCCATGCTGTCACTCCGGCGAGGGAAGGGACACGGCGGGAAGGGAAGGATGGTGCGGGAAGGGAGGGACGTGCGGGAAGGGAGGGACAGGGTGGGAAGGAAGGGACTGGGCGGGAAGGAAGGGACACAGCAGGAAGGGAGAGCCTGGCTGAGTGAGAAGCCAGCCTCCCCAGCTTGTGCCTCCCGGGTGGCCGGCACCGGGCTTTCCTCCCCGTTCCAGGCCGCCCACTCTGATGAAGCCTCCCAGGGGAGAGGGGTGTGGGCTCAGACCGTTCCCCTTCTCCCAGTGAGGTTGGGCAAGGGGCGCGGGAGCCCCGAGGACAGCACTCAGAGCCCAAGACACTGCATGAACGCACACAGAGGAAGCGAAGGCCCCCAGCCGGAGGCTGCCCCCAGGCCTCAAGTTCCTGCATAAATTACTGCAATGCAACCCAACTTTTTTTGGAAAGACAGAAAAAAGACAGAAAGAAGCATTGCAACCTCTTAGTGGTATGTTTTTTGAAAAGAAAAAATGTGGGCCAGCAGGTGGCATGGAGGTTAAGGCGGCTGGATCCCACATGGCTGACTGCGCAGTTCAGGTCCGGGAGCCGGCAGCCTCAGAAACATGCTGGGTGTGTGAGCACTGCCCCAGATCCCAAGAGGACGGAGAAGGGACTGTGGCTTGGCCACCCCCGGGGTTATTCCTCACACTCTCTCTCTCCTACCCCCAGCAAGTGCACATGCCCTCTGACAATTACAAACTAAATACTAAAAACGTTTATATTTGCACAACATACGTGCGAGGTGGGCTGGACAAGTGACAAGGCCCGGGTGTGGGGTGGCCGGAACAGGCTCTCACCGCACACAGCTCTGAGAGGGCCAGGCCTGCAGGAGGGGTCAGCCCCAGTGGACGGACAGACCACCCGCTGCTCCCGGGGCTCTCACCTCTGGGGCTGGGGCCACAAGGCCGGCTCTGCTGCCACAGCTGTGGCCGCCCGGCTGCTTGGACGGCGTTTTCTGGAGGAAGTCAGAGATCCTCTGAACCAGGAAGTCGCGGTCCTTCAGGTTGGCAAACAGGAAGGTCATTTTGCTCTTAGTGCTGATGGACAGAGGGCTGGGCAGGACGCTGGAACTGTCGGCTTTCTCCACGATGGTCACCTGCGAAGGCAAAAGCAGCCTCTGGGGCACCGGCGTCTCAGGACACCAAGTTGGACACCTCTGGGAGCCGAGGCCGCGGGTCCTGAACCATCTCTCCGCGCCCGACTGGACTTGCGTGCCCCGTGTGACCTGCAGCAGCCGCTGCCCGTCCAACCTGGCCTCTGCCTGCTGATGGGTGCCACCTCACAGGCCTCCCGGCGATGAGGATGAGCGGACAGCCCTCACCGGCTTCCTGCAGGGGCCAGGGCGTCCTCTATTCGCTGCCCGGAGAGCTGCCCTCAGGCTCGGCCCAGCGAGTGCGTCCCTGCTGTGTCCTGGCACAGCCGGCCTACTCGGGGGGTGGAGAGGGCAGCACGGGGTGGCCGGGCACAGCTACGTGTGGAACTGCGCGTGGGGAGCGTGTGCAGCTGTACGGGCACAGGTGTGTGGTATGTGTATACATGTGTGCTGACAGGAGCACGTGTGCATGTGTGTCATGTGTGCACGTGTTGGCGTGTGAGGGCAGAGGGCTGAGGGGCGCAGCTCACTGCCGGTCTCCCAGCCACAGGAGGCAGATGGGGCCTCCCCGGAGACCCTGGAGTCCATGCAGGGCGCCAGCGTGCTCAGACTGCATTTAAATCTCGCTGGCAGTGGGGCGGGCGGCACAATGGTCAGGCGCGGCGAGGCCCCCGAGCGGCCCAGGCGGACGACGGGCTTTTGGCAGTGGCTGCAGGAGAAGGCTGAGCTCCGGGGCAGGCTCCTGTGTGTCAGGGTTGGGCTGCAGTGAGGGGGTGAAGTGAGGGAGGCCCAGCTTCACCTGAGCAAGGGATGGAGGGGCCCCTTCCCTGGGGAGACCCCGAAGGGCAGGGGCAGGGAAGGATGCAAGGGCCCACGAGACTGGCAGCACCGGCTCTGAGCGAAGGCACTCTGGGGGGCCAGGCCAGGGCACCAAGGAGCTGGCTGTTAGGGACCGGCAGGGCTGGGCGGGGGACGGCCTCCACGCTGGGCAGGGCTGGGCAGGGGACGGCCTCCACGCTGGGCAGGGCTGGGCGGGGGACGGCCTCCACCCTGGGCAGGGCTGGGCTGGGCTCGGCCTCCACCCTGGGCAGGTGCGGGGCTCTGACGAGAGTGTGGACCAGCCCTCCAGAGCGGGTTGGCCAGATCATCAAAGACCCACAGAAGAGCAGCCTGCTCCGGCCTGGGGGCCAGGGCAGCACGTGCCCGGACAGGCTCCCACGGCCCTGGTGCCCAGGGAACGGGGAGGGGCAGGCCGCGCCTGGGCCTCGGGAGCTATGTCTCTTTCGAGTCCTTTGCCCGACTCCCCTGGGGAAACCTGGGTAGCGTGCAGCCACAGCTACTCGATGTGCACAAAGGCCCCACAGGCCGATAGCGCAGGCTTCTTTCTTTCTTTCCATCTTTTTTTTACACTTTTGCCCTAGGGTGCATGTGTTCACAGGAGAGAGAGAGGGAAAGTGAGAAATCACCCCCAGGGGGATGGCCCTTCTGCAATCCCTTCTCCTCCAGTCTCCTCTCAGGATTCTGGGCACACACTCGTGCCTAGAGTGATTTCCAGGCTGCTGCCGGATCTGGGGCTTGAACTGTGGTCAGCCAGTGCCTTAACCACCATGCCACTGCTCACCCCAGCTCTAGGTTTTGAATAGAATCCAAATCCTGTGATTTGAGTAATAGCTTACGAACCTCACCGTGCCTCCCAGAACTGGCCAGCGGTGCTACGGGGAATGCCGTGGGCCTGGCCGACCTCAGGTCCGTCTCCCACCTGGGCCTCCTCACTGCCCACACCCTTCACGCAGGGGGGACAGAGGCCTGCTTTCCCCAGGAACTGTGGAAGCCCAAGGAAGCTGAGAAACAGACCCTCGGACAGGCGAGGGCCGGGCTCTGAGGCTGCTGAGGCTGGAGCCGCAGCCCAGGAACCTGCATTGCGCAGGACTGGCAAGGGGCCCCAGAGGGTGACATGTGGGGACAGGTCATCTGCACCAGCCGAGACAGCAAGGCCTTGCCAAATTCAAAGGCAGGGCCCGGGAAGGGAAGACGGGTGGGTGCCCACCTACAGGGGCCCCGGGACTCTGAGGTTCCAACTGGGAAGCTTTCCTGGCACCCGGCCATAGGCGAGGCGACCCTCTGGAGCGCCACCCCTCCCGCCCCCACCTCCTCCGTGCCTGCGCCGCCTGGCCGGGCCGGGAGGGCTGACGCACTGCGCACCTTCCCCGAGCCCCACGGACACTGAGGCTGCCAGGTGGGGGCTCCCGCCACGTGCGCCGCAGTGAGCCAGGGCAGGTGGCGTGGCCGTCCCTGGGCCAGGGGCGAGTCGCTCACCTCCCTCAGGGGGATGATGAGGTGGCACGCGTCCTCCTCCCTGCTGGCGAAGCAGACGTAGTTGTTGGAGAGGAACATGTGGCCCGCGATGTGCAGCTTGTTAAAAGGCGTCCACAGGGTGCAGCTCGTGTGGCCGTCCAGCCGCTCATCCCGGGGCAGCCGGAAGGTGGCCCGGTAGCACTCATTCTTGGCTCGGGCATCCAGGTCTCTGGGAAAGGAGGACGGGCAGACGGGATGGGAGGAAAGGGACGAGGGTCGGGCCTCAGAGTCCACGCCGAATTCTGCACCCTGTGGTCCTCCCGTGGGGCGTCCCCAGGGGCCTTTTGAGCATGTGCACAACCAGGCAGGCTGAGCGGCGTCCACACGGCCGGCGGAGGGACGCCGGCAGCTGTGCCCAGTACCGAGCCCCTGCGCTCGGCCCTGCCCCAGCTGGGTCCACGCTGCTGATTCCCTCTGGGAAGACTGCACCCAGCTCAGACCCAGACAGGACCCATGAGGGGGACATGCACCGGGCTGCTGCCTGGCATACGCGCTCGCCGGGGAGGCGGTGGCCCTCACCCCCCGTAGCTGTCTACACGAGCAGCTCTTCCCAGATTCCAAGGGAGCCTCCTGCCTGCGTGGGCCGCCAGCAGCCTGCCCAGGGCCTGGCTACGCACCCTGACAGTGCCTAGCACTGCTCCCAGCCCTGCTCCTCTGCTTTCCGGAAAGTCCCCACAGCCCCCGTCCCGTGCATCACTGGGGTGACATCCTGGCACTGGACTCTGGTCCTGCCAAGTCCCAGAGCCTGGGCCTTGGCTAGTCTGTGGTGGTAACCGGGAACCCACAAGTGTGCATGCGGCTGGGGGCCCCGGAAACTGGAGTTCCTGGCCGGCCTGTGGGTCTCTGTGAAGCCACAGCTCGGAGCATATGAGGGTGTGAGCAGAAGGGCTGGCTGGCACGGGCCGCTCCTCTGACTAGCAGTCCCCAGTGGGGTGCTCCGACCTCGGGCCTGCACACGGCTGGACACCTTGCAACAAGCCGCGTGTCCAGGGCCAGAGTGGCTGTAGACCCTAAGGCCAGGCCCAGCTGGGAGGGGTCTCGAGCAGCACCGTCAGCCTGCGCTGGAGCTCAGGTTCGCCAGCGCCTTCCAGGTGCGGCCCCTGGGGACTCGGAGCACGCAGGCCGCCTGACCGGTTCACACCCTGGCCCCGCTCTAGTGGAGGGACCTCTGTGAGCCACTCGGACTGTGCCTTGCCTTCCTCTCTGAGACCTAGGGATGGCAAGAGCACCGTCTCTCCTCCGGGCCACCGGAAAGTGAGGCACCTCCTCTGCATCAGCGGAGGGGTCAGGACACCTGCCGCCCAGGCAAGGGTCCACCGGCCCGCGCTCCGGCCTCACTGGGGGGCCGGCCTGTGCGGGGTGCAGGCCTCCCCACTCAGCTGGGCGCCAGGTCTTGGCAGGCTCAGCGCATCTGCTCGGGGGCCGGTGCCCGCACTGGGGTCCTCCCAGCCCTGCAGGGCAACGCACCGCTTCAGGGCCGAGATGTTCTTGTGCGGCCGGTTGGGTCTGGGCAGGGGCTTGTCCTCCAGGAAGCCCTCGCTGTCCAGCAGCTGCCGCACGGCCAGGTTGGCCAGCTGCTCCATGAGCTTGAAGGTCTCGCCGATGTTGAGGAACATGGAGAAGAAGAGCTCCTGGTCCCGGGTGTCCACGCGGATGCTCTCGGGGAAGAGCAGGGTGGCATTCTTCTCCAGCCGCGTGACGTCCACCCACTGCACCACCAGGCTCACTGGACGGGCCGGGACAGACAGCACACGCTAACGTCGGGCAGGCGAGGCCCCGGCTCCTGGTGGGCGGGCCCTCTGGAGGGAGCTACACCGTGAGGGAGGTGCGTGTGCCTGTGTCTGGCACTGGAAACGTGCCTGGGCACCAGGCCCGGGGCTCTGCACCGCCCGGAGCAGCCACTCTATGGCGCGGCCCCACAGATGGCCAAGCAGTGAGGTGGACACACGTGCGGAGGCGACGACCCAGGTGTCCACAGAGGGCGGGCACACCGAAGGGGACAGAGTCGCAGTGTGGGTGACCGGCACCGACCACGCTGCCCGCCTGGCAAAGCGGTGCCGTGGGGAAGCAGCTGGGCGGAGGATGGAAGCCTGCTCTGAGTGGTGAGGGGCTGGGCTTGCTGGGCGTGGAGACGGCGGCTGCTCAAAGGCTAAAGCCCAGCAAGCTCTTTCCGGGGGTGACAGTGGCAATGTAGGGGGCTGACCCCCAGAGAGGCCTGCGGGCGGGACTACAGCAGGTGACGAAGGGAACGTGTCCATGACCCTAAGCCAGAGTCCCTCGGGGAGGAAGCGTGCCCCTGAGAATGCTGACCCGAGGGAGGACCGTGCCTCCGTGTGCAGAGCCCCGGAAGGCTGCAGACCGCTGTCTGCGGGTGGGGTCCGGGCACTCCCTGTGGGCTGGCGGGGTGACACCTGGCTTGGGGAGCCCCTCAGATGGGCGTGGAGACTGCTGGTGCTCAGAGGAGGGAGGCCTGCAGGGACTCTGGCGTTTGGAGAGGCGGGGAGGTCCCTGGAGCTGAGATGGGGTGTGAGGGCAGGGAGCAGTCGACGGTGCTGTCCCCGTGCGCTGGCCTGGCTGCGCTCACCTTCTTTGCCCAGCAGGAAGGAGTAGAAGCACAGGTGGTGGACGGTCAAGTAGAGCCAGCCCTGCCGGGGCACGCGGCCCTTCCAGAAGCTGCAGGAGTAGTAGTTGACGAGCTTCTCGCCCTCGGGCATCCCAAACTGCTTCCGCATCTTCAGCTCTGCCTCCTTGAACTTCCCAGGGTCCTCGTCTCCCTGGGGCTGCAGGTTCTTGTTCTCTTCTGCAATGACACCCTAGAGACAGAGGACTCAGTCACCAGGCCTGGCCCGGCCTCTGTCCCCGGAGGTGCAGCCGAGAGGCCCAGGACTCCCAGACCTCCACCTCGGCCGGGGACTGCACTGCAGGTTCTGGGAAGGAAGTGGCCGCTCTGGGTGACTTGGAGTCGATGGCACGTGGGACACTGTTGCTGCCTGTGGCCCTGGGCAAGTCCCTGCCACCCTGAACTGCTGTCCACTGCCAGCTCTGAGCAGCGGCTTTACATAAACGTTTAATTTTCATGGGAAGTTACTGATACATCCTGGCCACGACGACATAAAACGTGCGGACGGCAGGATGTGCCCCGTGCAGGAAGTCTGCCCGTGCCCTGACAACCGCATCTGGTCTCTTGGAAGCAAACGTGCATTCCTCCCCTTCAGCCTTTCTCTGCCCAAAGGGAGCCCCGGCGGCCAGCTCTGGGACGTGCCGTCACCCTGGGGTCGTCCTGCACTCCGCCTCCTGTACGCCGGGCTCCCAGCTCGCTCCTGGCCCCAGACGGGACGCAGGGCCCATCCACGTCTCCTTGCACTGCCGCATTGTCGCCGAAGGGGCTGGGGATACCACTCGGGTACAGCAGGCCCTAGGACGCCCAGCTCGAACGCACGTGCTGATTTTCTCGAGGGATAACTCTGGGTAAAGCAGTTCCAGGCTGGCGTGGGCCTCTCAGCGGCCGCGTGTCCCTCCGTCACGGGGTCACGGGCAGAGAGGACAGACAGCACCAGCCCAGGGGGCTCCCGTGAGACGGGCCTGCTGGGACAGCCAGGGAAGGGACTGGAATGTACCACCCCAAAACAGACTTTTCACTTCATTATTTTGAGCCGAAGCCAATTAAGCAGCAGTAAATAAAGGGGAAGGTCTCTCTGACCTCCTGTTTGTACCCGAAAGCAGACACAGGTGCTCCGGCACACAGTCGGCTCTGGACTCGTGCAGTGACACAGGCACCGGGCCGGCCTTGGCACCCACAGCCTTCCGTCTGTCCTGCCCCATCCTCTGCCCAGGGCTGCGGGGACCAGGCTCTAACCACGCCCTTGGGTCACTCGTGCTGGGCCTCCCTGCACACGCACGTGCACACGGACACACGCGTTTGTTTCCTCTCTCGTTTCTCTGTCTTTTGTTACAGAGCCCCAGGCAAGAACCCCAAGGGTAGGAGGGAAAGAAGCTTTTCCTCCCTCATCTCAGTGCCCTGTGGCACTGAGAAAAAAATTAAAATTAAAAATCTTATTTTTAATTTTTTTTTTAGTTTTCTGTTATAGGGCACGTGCCTAGGTTTGGCAAACTGCAATCCTCTGCCCCCAGCCTATCGGTGCGTTGGGACTGGGTGCCGGCTACAGCATCTGGCCTGTTCAGATTGGTGGGGAGCTGGGTCCAGGCCTCTGCAGTGCCCGCCTCGGATGGCAGTGCCTGCCTGCCCACCACAGGGGGGCGTAACTGACCTATAGTTTTTCTCCAGCTAATCTTGTTTTTTGTTTTCCCTAGACTGTCCTGAACTCATCGGACACTTGGCTCATTAACTTTCCCCTTTCTCCTCATACACTCTTTTCCTGCGAGGGCACATATACTTACAAAAGCCAGAAAGAGGGAGAAGAGAAAGGGAAAGCGAGGGAGGGGCCTGGGGCTGCTGCGTCCTCTCTCCTCCAGCTCTCCCTCTTGTGGGAGCCCGGCCGAGCACGCACACTGTCTGCTGTGCTTTCCAAGGCCCTGGGCCTGGGACCTGCACTGCACAGCTGGCCCTGTGGGATCTAGCTGCCTTAACAGCCACGCCACGGGCTGGGCCCTTTATATAGTATTTAAGGCTTTAAATTATTGTGTGTGTATATATATTTTTTTCCTTTTTTTGGAGAGGTTTTTGCTATAGGGCGCGTGTGCTCGCCAGACAGAAAGAGACAGAAAGTGAGAAATCACCCCCCGGGGGGGATGGCCACGCCGCAATCCCTTCTCCTCCATTCTCCTCTCAGGACCTTGGGCATGCACGCACATGCACCCGGCGTGAGTTTAAGCCACCGGGTCCGGGACGCGAACCCCAGTCAACTACGTGGGAGTGCAGCGACATAGCTGTTACACTAACTGCTGGTCCTGCATGTATATTTTTAAGAAATTTCTATTTCTTCCAGGAGTGAGAGAGGGAGAGCATTTCCTACAGGGCCCTGAGCTATGCCCCGGCCGGCCTGGACCACGGGCACACCACGCCCAGCTTACTCAGGGCGCTGAGTGCCAGCCGAGGACCCGCCCACATGGGTCAGCCTTGCCAAGGGTCGCGTTTCACTGAGGTGCCACCGCTGGGCCATGCGGAAGGCTTTACGCCCCTTCTGTGGGGCACCCGCTGACTGACGTGCTGCAGTGACCCGGCCGGCCCCCGCGCGGAACACTCCGGTGTCCGTTTCTCTGACCCACAAGTCACTTGACCCTCCTGTCCTGCTGCTTAGCCGTCTGGGTGGGCCTGCAGGAGGCCTTCGATGGTACTGACCTTGGTTGTTGTTTTTAGAAAACTGTAAAACTTTATTGAGAGAATGTCAGCAGTCAAATTTCTGGAATAAGGACAACGGCTTGGCTCCATTCTGGCTTGGCTTCATTTAAACCGATGGCCGCCCTGAACCTGCTCCTGGCATTTTAATGGGTTTCACCCAGGTTTGACAGCCCTCCTCGACCGCAGAGCCACCTCCGGCTCGTGCACTGCGTGTGGCCGTCAGTCCTTCGGCGCCCGTGTGGACCCTCCAGCTGCGGGTGTGCCTCCCTTCAGTCTCCAGAGCATCCCCCGCCTCCGCTGGGGCTCCTCACTGAGCTGCGGCACCCCGCGAAGTCTCCACCGTCTCCTTTAGCCCAACCACCCCCTCTTCCTGCAGACTCGGACACTGGTCTTCCCTGCCCAGGCGGATTTCACCCCTCGGTGGCAGCAGAAAGAACTGTCACCCCGGCCACTGTCACCCCGCGGCGTGCTTGGCAGGAGAGCGAAGGCGCCCTCTCCCTCCTCCACCTGTTTCCCTGGGCGGCTGGCGGCAGGCGGCAGAAGTCCCCCCGGGAGCCCCACGCCACACACCATACTCCACTCCACCAGGTCGTGAAGTCCTGTACGACCAACCCCCGAGGCCAGGAGGGGCTTGCCAGGAACCTGCCTTGGGGCAGGGAGTGGCGCCACCTGGAGGACACAGTCCATGCAGATAAACACCGATGGTACTAATGGGCCCAGGGACCGCCATGGCGTGACCGGGTGGCCGCAGAGTACCCCGCCAGGCACACCTCTGACTTAACAGGTCCCCTGGCATGGACAGGCACTGGGCACAGCAGGGCTCATACACCCTCGTCTCACTCTGCAGGGACAGACCGCGGCCCTCCCACTCGCCACGAGCCCCAGGCCGTGGACAGCCTTCCTGCTAACAGCACTGCAGGGAGGAGCTGACGCAGGCACCATCCCGTGTCTCGTGACTGTCTGGTCACCCCAGGGCACAGACTCGCGGGTGATGGGCGTGTGCCTTCCAACAGTGGCTGTACAGTGGCGGCACAGCTCACGCAGCCTGGCACTCCGCCTTCCTCTGGTAGCCCGGGCACCGGCACAACGGCACTTTGCGAGGAGGAGAGCCCACACAGAGCTGGGGCTGGCCAGGCTGCGAAGGGGCCTGCATGGCTAACGAGCCCACGGCCCTCCCGACGCCCAGAGCACAAGAGCGGACACTGTGCTGCCAGTGCTGTTCGGGGAGGGGCTGGGCGTGCACAGGGGCTTACGTGTATCTTGCCCTTGACGAAGGTGGTGATGTCCTCCTCGCTGTCGAAGACCGACAGCGTCTGCAGCAGGTTGTTCTCCAGCCACTCCCAGTGCTCCGTGATCTCTCTGCGGGAAGAGCCTGGAGGGGCGGGGACATCAGAAAGGTCAGAACGGCCAGGCCTCAGGCACGCACTCAGGGGTTCAGGCAGGAAACCCGGGCCCAGGCGGTGGCTGCCGGTCACTTCTGGACGCCCACAGTCGGCCGCAGTTTGAGTCCTGGACCCAGCAGCTGCAAATTCATGCCGGGGGCATGTGCATGTGTGCCCAAAATCCCAAGAGGAGAAGACGAGAAGGGGCTGCGGCCTGGCCATCACCCCAGGGTGATTTCTTGCTTTCTGTCTGTCTCTGTCTCTCTGGCGAGTGCATGTGCCCTATAGCAAAAATCTCTTATTTATTTTTTTTTAAAAAAGGGAAACCATTCTCTGAGATCCAAGGGACTAGACATTCGGCTGCTCCTTAAGCTTCGTGGACGTGTCTATCAGGAGTGGCACGTGGGCCTGGAGCAAGCCAGGGCAGAGCTGCGGTCCAGGGGGAGGGCGGCCTCCCAACCCGACGCTGAGCAATAGCCCACGCAGCGCGAGGCAGGGGCTAGTGCGGTCTTCCACGCACACGTGCTAACCAGACACAGCCAGGCTCTGCGAGGGCTCGAGCGCTTTCCAGAGAGTTCTAGTGCTGACGCTGCAGACCTGGTGGCGATGAAGAGCGGAGAAAGAGCGTGGTGCCACTCCCACAGCCAAGCGCGGTCTGAGCGTTAGGGACTTGGGAGAGGGGACCAGGAGAAGCCAAGGGGGAAGGCGGTCTACCTGGCTTGGCTCCCACCCCAGCAGCCAGCCCCGGGGTCCTGCACGTGCCCCGCGTGGGGTTTGCACGCTAGAACTGGTTTCTTTTTTTTTGGAGAGGTTTTTGCTATAGGTCGCATGTGCTCGCCAGACAGATAGAGAGAGACAGAGAGACAGATAGCGAGAAATCACCCCCCAGGGGGGATGGCCACGCAGCAATCCCTTCTCCTCCATTCTCCTCTCGGGATCTTGGGCACGCACGCACACGTGCCCGGCGTGAGTTCAAGCCACTGGGTCCGGGACTCGAACCGCGGTCAACTACGTGGGAGTCCAGCGACATAGCCATTATGCTAACTGCTGGTAACTGGTTTCTGAGGAAGAACTCTGTAGCTGCTCAGCTGTCCTGGGGTGTGATGGCTTACGGACCATGTGCTGGAGACCAAGTGAGCCTGTGACTCACAGTCACGTTCTTTGGACCATGAGTCATGGAAGTTTTCCCTGCTGCTGCTCAGTGTGTCTGGGCTGGCCCACAGAAGGCACTGGACAATCCTGGCGTCGTTATCAACGCCCAGCGTGCTTCGTGGGGAGCGACAGCATGCCCCTCCCCTCTGCCTGTTTCCCTGGGGCCACCAGGCGGCAGAGGTCCTGCCTGGAGCCCCACGTGTGGTGTGCAGGGAGCCCTAGCATGATGTGGGTCCCTGTGAGTGCGACCCAGACACCTCTGTGCAGATGCCCGGCTCCTGGCACCCCATCCTTCCCTACCTGGCAGTACTCTTCAGCAGCCGAAGGCCCAGCCCGGACCTCTATGCCGGCCCTGCCCCTCTCCTGCCACAGCACCTGCTGGTCGCTGTCACGCCAGCCCGTCCTGCCTAGGGCTGCTTTGTTTCTTTCATTCTGCTCGAGCGGCTCACCACCCTAGCCCGCAACTCGGGGGGAAAGCTCCTTCCTGAAGGGTTGGGAGGCCCACGTGAGGGTGGGAGACCCAAGCCAGTTCACAGTGAGTTGGGACAGGTGATCAGTACCACCCCTCGAGTCCCCGTGTCACCCGTAAACGACCTTCCCGTCTCCACACTCCTCCGCTTTTCTGTCACGGCCTCTGTCCCTGGTGCAGGGGCCGGGCCCAGTCGGTGGGGAAGGGATTTCTCACTCGCTGTTCTGTCAAGAACCCAGTTACAATCGGAAGATGAGGTCACTGGTGCTATGAACCCCGTACCGTCTCCTCTTCCACACACAGGGGCAGTCTGCTGCCTGTGTGGGTCTGCCTGTGCTTTAATTCTAAATGTTCAGATCCACCTTAAAAGAAACACCAGGGGGGACCAGCAGTTGGCGTAATGGCCATGTCGCTGGACTCCCATGTAGTCGACTGCGGTTCGAGTCCTGGACTCGGTGGCTTAAACTCACGCCGGGCGCGTGTGCGTGTGTGCCCAAGATCCCGAGAGGAGAATGGAGGAGAAGGGATTGCGGCGTGGCCATCCCCCCTGGGGGGTGATTTCTCGCTTTCTCTCTCTCTGTCTCCCTCTGTCTTTCTGGCGAGCGCACGTGCCCTATAGCAAAAAAAAAAAAAACCTCTCCAAAAAAAAAAGAAAAAGACACATCAGGTGGGCCAGCAGGTGGCATGGTGGTTAAGGGCACTGGACCCTCACATGCCTGACCACAGTTCGAGTCCTGAATCTGGAGACTTGCTTTCTCACTATCCCTCTCTCACTCTGTCCCTCTCTGGTCAAATTAAAATAATAAAAAAAGTTAAATAAAAAAATAACTCTTTAAAAAATTTTTAAAAAGAAACACCAGTTAGACGTAGCTCGATGCCCATTTCATGCTAAGGAAACGTCTCAGTATCAAGGAGTGCTCAATACCAGGGTCATGGCTAAGCTAGAAATGAGACAGTAAGTGCTAAGTAGCTACCTCGGCCCAGAGTTCCCCACGGAGGTTATGTGACTTCACCCTGAAAACACCCGCGGAGAAACACCATCATGTTCACCCTACGGGGGGGGGGGGGGGGGGGGGGAGGACGAGGCCGAGCCACAGAGCGTCAAGGAAGTGGTCTCAGGTCACAGCTGGAAGCGAGCCAGCGGAGTCCTAACTGGCTGCAGAGCACGGGCTGCCGGGAGACTTCAGCACGGAAGCGCTGGTGGAGGCCTGGAGTCCAGGAGGAGGGAGGGTGGCCGGTGGGTGGAAGCTGGGGAGGCTCCCCTAGGGGGTGGTGTGCAGGAGGAACCCCAACAGAGTGGAGGGAGGGCGGGGGACGCGGAGAGGGCGTGCGTGGGAACTTCAGGCCTGCCCTGTGGTCGGGCTGGAGGCTAGGCTGTGAGCTGGGGAGGGGCCAGGCCCCAGGCGGGTGGACCCGACATCTGTCATGCCAGCACCAAGGGTTGGGGTCGTGGGGGTGCTGGTCCAGGGCGGCTGGGGGCCCAGCCTGCCCGGAGGGAAGAAGCAGAGGCCAGGATAGACCAGCTAGGGCTCAGGAAGGTGGGGAGGGAGGCTACAGGCCAGGCCTCTCGGGACAGCAGGTGCCACTGCAGACTAGAACCCTGCTGTGGACGTGCTCCCCTCTCCCCTGGGGGCCGCTCCGGCCACCGCGCCACCTCCCCGTTGGCTCCCAGGGAAAGCCCACGGAGGCGGAGAGGAAGATCCGACGGCCCACGTTAGAGGGACCAGGCACACGCCAGCCTCCCCGGCCCTCTCCTGCATCCTCCGTCTAGAACCAGGAGGTCTGTGGTCGGGCTTCCCCCTGAGGCAGTGGGCGAGCCCCCTCTCTAAGCCCTATGAGGGTTAGCCCCTGATGCAAAGGGCAGGACGCTGCGGCCGGGGTGGGGAGGGATGGCAGTGTCGGGCAGGCATTCCAGAGCAGCGGTGTGCTCCTTCCTGGACCCCTGCAGGAGCTCGGCCTAGCCACGAGGCCCACCAACTCCAAGTCACAGCCTCTCCTCGGCCCCCAGGGAACCTGGCCCTGGAAGACAGTGGCCCGGCGTCTAGGCCGGAGGGGTCTGGGTGTGGCACTGGGAGCACGCCCGGCCTGAGTGCAGCCCCGGGTGGCCTCGGGCAGCCATAACCCCTCGGGGCCACGGCATAGCCCCTGCAACGCAAAGGACCAGCGCGGCGGCCCCTGGGGCAGGAGGTGGGGTCTGGCGCCAGCCTCGTGTCCTCCCGTCAGGCCAGCTCTTCGGAGGACAGCCAGACGGACTCGCCCGTTCCTGCGCCTCCCACACATGCCCAGGCTCAGGGCCGGCACCTCCTGCACACGCACGTCCGTTTGCTGCCTCCACGTATACCGCGCTTTCTGAGCCGAGCCTGAGCCACGCCCATCCAACACACCTGCTCGGTTTCTTTTAACCAAAAAGATGTGTATTTATCTCCTCCCCGAGAGAGATGGAGACAGACAGCACTTGCCCGCACAGGGTCTGGACACCAAAGTCCACCCCAGTGGCCACCAGCCTGAGGCCATGGCGCTTGTGCAGCGCCAGGGACACATGACACAGCCTCGGACACGGCCCAGGCCCTGTGGAGAGCGGGCCTTGCAGGGCGCCCCCTTCACCTCTGCCGACTTCCAGCCCAGCATGTGCACCCACCCTGCGGGGCCATGAGCCGTCCTGGCCCAGACCGGAAGGGGCTTCCGCACTTTGCTGGGGCCACAGGACACACGAGCTCACAGAGAGAGAGAGGGAAAGTAAGAACTCAGCCCGGGGATGGCCCAACCCCTGCCCCCCCACACACGCACAGTGTGATTTTCAAGCTGCTGGCTGTAGGGCTTGAACTGCGCTCACCCATGTGGGAGTCCAGCATCTTAGCCACTACACCGCCTGGCCCACTTGGGAGCCATTTTAAACAGTGATATCAACAACAAAATGTACAAAACGCGGCGTAAAACAGACTGTGAAGGGACAAGAGCAGAAACGAGGCCGAGTGCCACCGCATCCCCCAGAGTGGGGACTCAAGCCTGTCACTGCCCTGCACGCAGACACGCCCACGGGAGTTTCCGACGACCACGAAGTGCTGTGCAGTGGTTTGGGGGTTACAAGCTCCAGCGAGGGGGCGGATCTGAAAATACGCCCGTGAACAAGGAGCCTTGTGTAACGGCTTTCAGAACAGGCACGCTGCGACTGCAGACCAGAGCCCTCCGGGGCACGTGTGGCTGTCCCCTGCCAGCCCTGTCCCTGCAAATGCTGACCTGCCTTTCTAAGCTGGCTAGCCAGGGCTGAGCTGTCTGAGAGGCAGCGCCACCCAGGAACGCAGGCTGCACGTCCCCAACCTCCCCCATGCCACCTCTCCAGGGCAGGCCCTGCCCGCCACCCCCGTGCCCCCGGGAACCTACCGCACGCCACCGTCCAGTAGACCTGTGAGTCCTGGGTCTGGTGCAGGATGCGGTACGGGGCCACGCGGGCGCTGGAGTCCAGCACCACGTCCAGGGTGCCCACGAGGAGACCTGTGAGCAGGCGGAGACGGGAGGCTGAGGGCGGCCCGCCCGAGCCCCGGGGCTGAGCCAGGCCCAGGCACTGTGCTGGCGGGTGGCACTGCCGTGTCCCAGCCCAGGGACGGAAACACGTCTTAACACCACCGTGCTCCAATGGCTTCTGTTCCCTCAAAGGCCATAGGCCAAGAGCCTGAGCCGGCACAAACAGCTCTACTACTTCCGAAAGCCCATGGCTCGGCGGGCCGACCCCAGCTCAGCTCGGGGCCTTTCGGACAAGCAGGAGCCCAGCTTTCCTAAGGCGTACCTCTCCAGAGGGAGAAGGCACAGCACCTAGGGTGGGACGTAAGGAGGACAGTGTTGTCAGCCCCGCAAAATCACAGCGTGCTTTGTTAGCCGCCAGACACAGCCCTGACTGTCCCTGCGTGTCGGCTGTCCTGGGATCGCTCCCGGGCAGGATGGTGACCGCATATCATTTATCAGTAACAGAACAGCAGTCTCCCCTCTGCCCCGGCAGCTCGTACTGCCGTCTAGGGAGGTTCCCGGCCTCGAAGGTCAGGACTGAAAACGACACGTAGTGTTTTACAACGGCCGCAACTTCAAAGTGCCGATCCAGCTTTTCACCTCTGCAGGGAAGCACTGGGGACCCGGGCGTGGTCCTTGTCACTTTGCCTTGGACTGGTGACGCACACTGGCTGGTTTGTGGTGAAGTGATCTTTGTCAGTGTCACCAGTTCCCAAAAAATCAGCAGGAAATACAAATTAAAAAAAAAAAAAATTGCTAGAGGGCACATGCGCGGCCCAGAGAGAGAGAGAAAAAAGGAAAGTGAGAAGCGCCCTGGGGGCTGGCCACACTGGACTCCTCCCCCATTCTCTCCGAACACTAGCAGGCCACTGGGCCAGGGCTCGAACCTGCAGTGAGCCACGAGGGCTCCGGCTGCCTTACCATCCCCACCAGCGGACCCAGAAATACACTCCTCTTCGTTAACTGAATTATCGAGGAATCTGAGAACCTGTGCAGTGTTCCCATTTAAAATCGACTTCTTCCCGTTAGTGTCCTTTCTCCCGCGAAGGACAGGTGTGCTCCAGGGGGGGAAGCACTGGGCACGGCGACGCCCGGAATCTCGCCCTCGGTCTTCTCATCCCGTTGGACGTGCTTGTCCGCAGTTTCTCCGCTGGGCTCATTCTGAGCACGCACACGCGCACGCACACGCACATGCACGGGTGTGTTTTGAAGCCGGTGGGGCTGGGATTTGAACTGTGCAGTCAGTCATGTGGGATCCAGCTCCCTTAACCACTAGGCCACTGGACTGGCCATATTTCCTTTTCTTTTTCTTTCTTCTTCTTTTTTTTTTTCTTAATGAAGCACAGCTCTCAGTAAAATCTGAATGTATTTTGCTACCATTTTCCTGTGGATGTCAGGAGAAACTTACGATGCAGTGACTTGACTTCAACGCTGTCTCACTTCATCTGTTCTTAACTGGTGTTTTCTCCAGTCTTCTTTTCTTTAAGAGAGATTTTTGCTACAGGGCGCATGCGCTCGCGGGAAAGACAGAGACAGAAAGTGAGAAATCACCCCCGGGGCCATGTTGCAATACCTTCTCCTCCATTCTCCTCTCAGTATTTTGGGCATGCACACACATGTGCCCAGAGTGTTTTAAGCCGCCGGGTCTGGGACTTGAACTGCAGTTGACTACGTGGGAGTCCAGCAACGTAACCATTATGCTATCCACTGGTTCCATGTTTTCTCCAGTCTTTAACAAACATAACGACAATTACAAAATAAGGTGCTCTTGGGACCAGCAGTTAGTGTAATGGCTGTGTCGCTGGACTCCCATGTAGTCGACTGTGGTTCGAGTCCCGGACCTGGTGGTATGTGTGCTCAAGATCCTGAGAGGAGAATGGAGGAGAAGGGATTGTGGCGTGGCCATCCCCCCTGGGGGGGTGATTTCTCGCTTTCTGTCTCTCTCTCTGTCTTTCTGGGGAGCGCATGTGCCCTATAGCAAAAGCCTCTCCAAAATAAATAAATAAATAAGCTGCTCTTCACAGAATTTGAAGTGGGAGTTTACAATCTCTCGCTTGCTTGCTAAAACCGTCCAAACGCCCCTCTACAATGCAGGGAAGGGCGTACCCGCTCTGCCGGCGAACAAAACAGCCGTCTCACGGGTCCTGCTGGGTTCCTTTTCGGTCTGTGGCACACCATGCTGCGAGACCCACATGCTTTCACACCACACTGCCCCTTTCCTGGGGAGACGGCGCTGGCGCCCTGACGTCTGACGGGCAGGACCGTCGCAGTGGAGGTGTCGGCGGATGCACCACCCCAGCTGGGCAGAGGGTGGGCGGTCAGGACAAGCTGCCCGGGAGCTGGGGGTCCTGGGGAGGGAGAGGTGAGATATGTGGAAGAGAGGGGCCCAGAGGCGCCTTCGGCAGGGGGGAGGCGCAGGGGCTGTCCGGCACTCTGGAAAGCTGCGGGCTGGTGTGCCCAACCGCAGGGCACCTGCTCCGGCACCCCTCCCGGTCTTGGGCAGTCACTCTCCGCAGGGGCTGCGACTGCCCACCAAAGCCACCAAGCCACTCCAGGAGGCAGGCCTGGCTCCTCTCCGGGTCCTTGGGGAGAGGGTCCAACACTCTCCAAGCAGCAGTCTTCCTGGAAGGGGCTGTCCTCTCTGCCAGGAGGTGTGGCCCAGGGGCGGGCAGGGCTTGGTCGGCTCCTAACACGGAAAATCAGGATGTTCCACAGAAAGCTCTTTTGAGACATGGAAAGTTCTGGCAGCGCTGGGCCGTGTTTCTTGCAGGGTGACCGTGGGCAGCCCACGGGGCATGCACTCACGCTGCTCCCGGCGCGCCGTGCAGGCCGTAGGACAGGCGGCCTCGCAGCCTCTGCACGGGGAGTGCCCAGACCATCTCCATGCCATGGTGCTGCCCCCCGCCAGGCACCGCACTCTCGCAAGGGGACAGGGGCACTGTCACTCGAGCCTGGGGTCAGCGGCGGGTCAGCGCCAAGGAGCAGGGACCTTGGTGCAGGGCAGGGGGAGCGAGGGCGGGCTGCTCCCGACGCCCCTACTCCCGCCAGGCTGGCAGCTGCTGGGGGAGAGGGCCCTGAAGGCGCAGAGACGAGGCGGCCTGTCACCTGGCCCCTCGGAGGCCCTGGGGGAGGCCGGGGCGGGGGACGTGGACGGGCGAGCCCGCCGACTTGGCTGTGAAGCCCCGGCCCGGGCAGCGCACCCGCCACGGCTGAGCCCCGGGCCGAGGCGCTGCCAGTCCGCTGGGCGCCCCGGCTGTCCCCGCCCGCCTCGCGCTCCGAGGCCTGTGCCCGCCGCCCCGCCGCCTGCGCGCCGCTCACCCGTCAGGCCGCCGCCCTTGCCGTGGCCGCGGCGCCGCTGCAGCACGAAGAAGGGGTTGGCCCGCTCGGTCACCCACAGCGCGTTGGCCACCAGCACCTCCTCCGGGCCCAGCCACATCGCGGAGCCGCTCGGGCCGGGCCGAGGCCCGCCAGGCGGAAGCGCCGCCGCCGCCCGGAGCTGCACAGAGCCGCCGCGAGCAGAGCCGAGCCGCCCCGAGCCGAGCCGCCCCGAGCCGAGCCGCCCCGAGCCGAGCCGCCCCGAGCCGAGCCGCCCCGAGCCGAGCCGCCCCCCGAGCCCCGAGCCGAGCCGTCCGGAGCCGAGCCGTCCCGAGCCGAGCCGTCCCCCGAGCCGAGCCGAACAGCCCCGCCCCGAGCCGAGCCGGGTGGGGGGGGGCCGGGAGGCCAGCGGGGCGCCCCCTGGCGGGCGCGGGCCACACCTCCGCTCTGGCCACCTCTCCCGCCGGGTCTCAGGGAGCAGAGCAGTGGGCCCGCAGGCCAGGGGATGGTGAAGACGCAGCGCCTGGAGATGCACTTTTGGCTGATGTTGCAGTGTTGCCCAGTCCAGGGTGACAGCAAACGGCGACAGTAAAGGGGTCACCCTTCAGTGTCACTGAAACCGAAATGTCCAAGAGCCTCTGTCGGGCTGTCAGGAAGCCTTGAGTCAAGGCAGTGCTGTCCCCTCACCTGAAAGGTTTGGTCACCGAGGCAGGATGGCCCGGGGCGGCCATCAGGGTTGGCCCTGGGACCAGCAGAGGCTCCTGCTGGGCATGAACACAGCCCTGGGCTGAGGAGGCAGTGGGCTCTCCCAGGCGGGTTGGGGGCCAGAACCTTCAGTTCCAGCAGACCGTAGGGAAGGGTAACGCCCTCTGGGACACCTGGGATGTGGGTCCCCTGCTGGTAAGAGCCCCCATAAGGACCTGGCAGGTGGGCAGAGGTAAGGGGCATCAGAACCATCCTGCGGCCGGGGCCGGGCCGGGGCCGGGCTGGGGCTGGCGATGAAGGCCGAGCAGGACAGCCCGTTGGGTGGACGAGGTTGAAGCTGGGTGGCCGACAGTCTCCTGAAGAGTCTGGCCACTGTCGGGGTGCAGGGCTGGTTTCTGTAAGACCTCGGGAGCCGCCCTCAGGACCCAGAGTACTCCTTAACCCCCCAGAGGAGGCAAAGGGTGTCCGCCCCTCAGCCCCGCGTGAGCTCAGCATCACCTGCAGGGCCCCCAGGACCGGCCCTGCTCACTCAGGCTCCCAGGGAGCGCTGTCACCCTGCAGGCCGCCTCCGAGAGCTATTCTCTGTGAGGGCAGAGAGCAGTGCTGCGGCGGCCATGCGGGCTCAGCCTGCGGCTCGCTCAGGGACAGGGCTGTCCGAGACCCGCTCGGGGCACAGCCGTGTGGCTTTCTGCATACTCCTAGGGCTGTGCCACCATTCCCGCCGCCAGGGCAGAGGGGAAGGAGCGGAGGAGTGGCAGCAGGTTCGTGTAATCCTCTGTCCGTTTTTTTTCCTGTCGGGGAGGTGGGCGTGTCCCCACACACTTGGCATGGTTTTCAAGCTGCCAAAATTGGGATTCTAACTGCAGTCGGCCTGGCCCTGGCTCCCTTAACCACCAGGCGAGGCCACGGCCACGGCCACTCCTCTATGCAGACCGAGCGATCGCTGCCTCCCAACCTCAGCCCCTCCTCTGTCGCAGCACCTCTCCCAGACCGGCTCTCCTCCCTGAGCCATCGCTCCGGGCGGTGAAGCGGCCCCACGCCGGCTGAGGCCATGGGCGTCCAGGGGCTCTGTGACCACAGGGGCTGGGTGAGTGGTGGCCACGTGCCTCTGACCTAGCCAGCCAGGACCAAGGAGGTGCCTCCTGGGGTGGACAGACGAGCTCGTGTGCTGTGGGGCCCACCACGCAGCCTGGGAACGAGGCTTACCTGGGGGAAGCAGAGGCCGCGGGTGTCCTGTCGGCGTGCGGCCCAGCCATGCGGGCCCTGACCCTGGCAGGCCCTGGGCGTTCTGGTGTTCGGGAGTTGCTGCGTCCTCGTGCTCTAGCCACGTGGGGCTGGGTTTTCCGGCGCAACCAGAGTCCTCACAGCCTCTCCCCCAACAGCACTCCATGTGGCCACAACAGACTTTCAGTCCGCTTTTATTGAAATGGTTGTAGTAGGAAACCCTCACGTAGGCGCACACCGCCGCCTACTGGACGGTGCTGGCAGAGACCAGGCTGCCGGGGGTCGCGCTGCCAGAGCACCACGGAGGGCCGGTCAGCAATGACTGCCAAGGAGCCCGCCTGCACCCTCCGGCAGCCTCGTGTTCCAGACGAGGGAGCCCCGCCGGTGAGCCCGGGCGCGCTCTCAGCTTCGCTCCTTATGTGTTCAGGCTACGCTTTCTGGCAGCCCTCGGGGTGCTGAAATTCAAGTGCGCAGTGTCCGGGTCAGCCCCCGGGGTGGAAGGAGGGGGGGCGTTTGGCGCACCTGGGTATAGCCCGAGCCCCCCACCCCGAGTTACCTGTGTACAGTCAGGAGAACAGTGGCGTCCGCCAGTCCGAGATGTGCATAGTTAGCAGGAACCCAGGTCGGGGGCTGTGTGGGCCCCAGGCAGAAAGGGGCAAGTCAGCGTGGAGTAGTGTAAAAGCTGTGAGGGTGGAAACCAACTGCGACGCCGGCTGCCCAGGTCGTCGCCCCAACACCATTCCCAGCGGTTGTTGCAATCACGATGGTTGGGTCTTGTCACACAGGGCTACTGTCACACTGGAGCAGAGCCTGCTTCCCACTGTCCCCTTCAGAGACCAGGTCCTGGCCACGCACACCAGCCAGGGAGTCCCCTCCAGCCGGGTCGGTGGGCGGGCAGGGCTGTCAGGAGGAGGATGGAGACCGCGCCTGGCCTCTCTCCAGGAGGACATGTGTTGCCTCGGCCAGGCACCCCACAGCTGCTGGGGCGCAGAAGCAGGCTACCTGTGACCTGGCTGGTGCGGCATGGCCAGGAGCCGGGGCAGGGTCTGCTGCAGGAAGAGCCTGCTCGCGTGAACAGCTTGCTGGGTTGTCTGGCCCCCGTCCCTCCTTTAGATAAACACCCTAGGTCAGCACCTCTCCCTCACTAAGACGTCCTTTAGTGTCACATGGACTTGATTGTGGATGGAGGATAATTCTGAAAGCAATTAGAGTTCACTTTGTGTTGGGTTAGATATTTCTGGGGGGTGGGAGGTTGGTTTTTTTCATAGGGCATGTGCACCTGCCAGAGAAGGGAAGTGAGAAATCACTCCATGGAGGGTGGGGGTGGCCACGCTCATCCACTCTCCTCTCGGCATTTTGGGCAGGCACACACGTGTGCCCGGTGTGATTCTCGAGCTGCTGAGTCCAGGACTTGAACTGTGGTCAGCCATGTGGGAGGCCAGCACCTTAACCACCACGCCACCTGCTGCCCCAGTGTTGGGTTAAACTTGTAAAAAACCGCTCAGAACAATCACTCCAGCTGCGGGGAGCTGCGGGCGGGGGCGGAGAGGAGAGTAAAGAGCGAGGGCGGGACTGGCCGGCGGGTGCGCTGGTGAGAAGCCAGCCGCTTCCCACAGCATCAGAGGTCCGGGGACTGTCCTGTGGCTTGGACGAGGACCCCCCGCAGCCGAGGGACGTGTGCCGGTGACGCCCCCGTCCCAGCTCTCGGCCTCCCTGAGATGGAGCAGTGCGCGGCCGGGCAGGCTCCCGGGGCCAGGCAGCCTGTGCTGCTGCGTGCTCCCCGGGGGGCGGGCTCTGGGGACCTGGCGTCCAGGCTGCCTGGCCGGCTGCGGGCAGCACGTGGGAGTTGCCAGAGCGACTCGGGCCGCCCGGCAGGGCCTGAACGGCTCCCGCGGCACCGACTCCCAGACAGCCGAATCGACTCTCACGGAGCTCAGAGGTTCATGGACCTCCCTTCTCCAGACCAAGGCGAAGAGAGCAGAGCAAAGGGCTGGAGCCGGGGTGACTGCAGGGGAGCCCCAGGTATGGCCCAGGTGGCAGGCTACGCGGGGCGGCAGAGCCAGTCTGGGGTGCAGCAGGGTTGTCCCCTGGCACCTTCCCTCTCTCGTCACTGCGTCACTGTGGGCCGGTGACACAGCTCTGAGCGAGGCGGGCGAGCGCTTTAACCCCGTCCTGGTGGCTGAGCAGCCCCTTCCTCAGAGCGCACTGTGTTGGCATCTTCTAGGGAAAAGGAAAGTGGGGGGAGGGAGCCTCTCTACTCCACCCATGGCCCGGGGGCTCCGTGGCCACAAGGGGCCTCCAGTGTCCAACCTCGGCCCCTTCCACCCAGGCCTCAGGAGGCCAGTATGTCTGAGGGACACGGAGCCCCAGAGGCGAGGGCCCGCGGGGCAGTGTCGCCCCCAGGGCTCGGGCTCAGGCTCGAGGCCTCCTGCACGCTCCCACGGCCCCACCCGGGAAGGCCCAGCGTGCCTCGTGGGCCGCGTTCTGCATTCCTCTGCTGGTGCAATGGCTGAGCACTCCCAGTCCTCCCCAGGATGTCATGTGACGGCCTACTCAGCATCCGTCCTGTCCCCAACGGCTGTCACCAACAAGGCCAGATACAAGATGCAACTCGGGGCCTGGCATGGCAGCTGCCCCCAGGACAGGGCAGGGACAGCACTTTTTAAGCTGTGGGTGTCCTGACAGTCACCCCTGTGATAACGATCCCTTACTCTTATCTCTCCACTCCCTCAGAAGGGGGTGAATATAGCATGTAATGGCACCCCACTGTCCCCGGTGACAGAACACGGGCGCGGGGCTGGCCACCTTTCCTGAGCAGGGGTCGCCTGTCAGGCGTTTCCAAGCAGTTCTTTCTGTGCAGCGTCCTCTGGGTTCTGTCCCTAGCCTGGCGCTCTCACTCTCTCTCTCTCTTTTTTTTTTTAACTTCATTTATTTATTCATTTTAAATTTGACCAGAGAGGGATAGAGAGAGAGTGAGCGAGAAAGCAAGCCGCTAGGTCTGGGCCTCAAACCGTGGTCAGCCATGTGGAGTCCAGCCCTTACCCAGCACGCCACCTGCCGGGCCCTAGCCTGGCTCTCGTCACTGGTTAATTCACCACAGTCTGAACTGAGGAAACCCCATGGCTGGCTGGACGCCCACTCCAGAAGTTTCCCACCCCAGGGCATGTGTGTGCACACGTGTGTGCCTTGTGTACGCACCAGTGTGTGGGTGAGACGGGAGAAGACCTGGAGCGTGGGGTGGGGGGACTGCAGAGACCTCTCGGGGGGCGGGTGGGACGTGCACTGAAACAGCTCCCCAAGCCTTCTGGTGAGGAGGCCCAGGCTGTGCCACCGTCCCTCACCAGCCACTCGGAGACCAGGCCACACCCCTGCCTCCCCTAGAGCCCCTGTAGCCGTGGGCCGGAAACGCCCTGGAAGGGCTCTCCCGTGTCCCGCCAGCACCCACCCGGGCACCCAGATCCAACGCCGGGCTCCCGTTTATCCACGTTCAGCCGGACCCCTGGCTGGAGGCCAGCCCAGCACCCAGCTGTGCCACGCTCTAAGCTCCGCTCCCTCCAAACCTTCCAGGGAGCCTCCTGGAGAGGAACCCACTGCCTGGCCGGCTCCACCCTGAGCCTCACCCGCCTCCCGCTCCCCGCTGGGCCCCCTTTCAGGGCTCTGCGCCCTTGTCTGTGCCCCGGGGATCCTGGGCCTCTTCAAGTCTCCCCCCACCTCGGCTGGGTCGATGGCTGACAGTACGCCCATTTTCCAGAACGGCCCAAATCGTGAGCCCTGGGCTCAGCGGCTGCAGGTGTCCGGCAGAGCGGGAGGAGAGCTCTGCTGAAGGGGACTTTGTGGCCTGCCTCTCCCTCCCGAGTCCTACTGCCATAAAAATGGGCATTTTTGTTTCGTGATGTTTATGAGCACCGACCACTTGTCACTGTGACTGCAGACGCACCTGGCCTGCATCCCTGCTGCAGAGCCACTGCCTGAGCAGGCCAGGACGAGTTAATTAGCCTGGGCCAGTGTGAGCAGAGAGGGGCGCAGAAGCAGGAGCGCCCAGGCACTCCCGGAGGCCCTGCCCCGTCCCTCCCACCTGCCCAGGCCCCGTGGCCTCACAGATGAGCCTCGGACCCCTGAACCCCCGAGGACAGGGCTGGGAGATGGGCCTGCCGTGAGCAGCTTTCCGCTGGGGGCAGAGCTCAGCTCCCAAGGGCAGTGGGAGTGCTCGCTGCCACCCCCAGTGACGCAACCCCGGCCCTCCTCTGGTGACACCCACCCGTGTCTGGCCAGCGACCTGGCCCCTCCCCCTGAAACAACAGGAATAAGAGGCTATGGGCGGCCCCCCCAGGGCGTTAACAACCACCAGCCGGCTCCCGGCCGAGGCTTCGGCTCTGCAAACCCCAGAAAGCGCTCACAGCTGGAGGGTGAGCCCCACCAAGAGCGTGTGCTCAGCCCCCTCCAGTCCTCAGGCACCCCTTGCCACCTCCAACCCACACATGGTGGGCGCAGAGCCCGGCAACAGCTGGGTACCGCCGTCGTCCATCACGGGAGAGCCCTCTGCACCCCGACCACGCCGAGCGGCCGCCGTCTCTGCTCCCAAAGCTCCTCAGAGCGAGCGGCCGCCCCCGCTCCCCGGGGCCCCCAGGTCTCAGCAGGTTCCCACGTACAGCTGCTAGGGACAGGCTGCTGCCGGGAGAAGCGCCCTGTCTCCATGAGCGCCCGGCCTTGATGAAGCTGGCGTCCCTCTCGGCGAGGACGAGGACCACACATTCTGTAGCTGGGCCAGAAGGCGGCCTCGATGTTCAGGAAAAAGGTGGCCAGCCGGAATCCGGGGCAGCAGCCAAGGACACGGCCTCCTCTGTCCCACAGGAGCGTGCGCCCCGCTTCTCCGGAATTCAGACGTCGCGCTGGCAGATCCGCGGGGCCTGGATCTTTAATTTCTTCTCAGGAAAAGTCACTCATTTTCAGCAGAGGGACTGCCGTGAGCAGAACGGAATGTGTTCTGGGGCACACAGATCAGGAGAAAACACTCTGCGGGGACACGGGCTCTGCCTTGGGGAAGCGGGCCCACAGCACAGGCAGGCAGTCCAGAGCGCAGTCGCCGTCTGGGGACCGAGACGACACGGACGCAGCGCCCGGCAGACACGGCCCCTCGCTGAGAGCCCAGTGGGGTGGTGATGCCTTCCTGAAACTGTTTATCAAAAATATTTTTTATAGTACAAAGACTATAAAAAAAGCAAGCAAAAGCCCTTGGTAAAACATACAAAGCAAAAGCCGCCGGGACCTTAGACCTCTGCCCTGTCCCAGCCTCGCGTTCTCAAAACCAGCAAGCACATTGTGGCTCACGGAGCAGGACAGTGCAGGGCGGCACCCCGGGCCTCTGAGCGTCTCTGAGCGTCTCTGAGCGTCTCTGTCCCGCACACCCACGCCTGTGGCAGCCCGGCAGCAGAGGGGTCTGAGCGTGGAGAACAGCGAGCGTCCGTTCAGACCTGTGTCCCAGAGCCCACGGACGCCAGGCCCAGGGTACAGCCGCTGTCACAGGAGCCCCCACGAGACCTGCCCACTGTCAGCCTGGCCTCTGCACACCCACCGCTCAGGGTGCCCCGGCGGGCCCTCCCGCAGAAAGCACGCTGGACCTGTCCCCAGGCAGGCCACACCCGTGGCTCCGCGTGGCCCCCTCGTGGGACATGCTCTCCCACCGTGTTACTCCACGTCATCCCCCACGTGTGGGAAGAGGCCTGAGGCCCACTGCCCCTGCTCTTCGGCAGGCCTGGTGGCCAGGCTCCATGCTTGCCTTCCCCGCTGGGGCGGCCCAGTGAGGGCGGTGAGAGGGCTTATCCGGTAACCAGCAGCAAAAGGGTTGGATCTCAGTAGAAGGTTCGGGACCCGTATTTACAACTGCGGGCGCCCAAGAGCAGTCCTCCTGCGCTGCGTGGTGCCGCTGCCTCCCTGCCTGAGTGCCGCGCTGGCTGCGGGAGATGGGCCAGGCTGCAGGGACGGGTCCTCGGCGCTTCAGCGCTCACAGAAACACTTGTCACCTTGCGTTGCCCTCAACGTGGAGGCTGGAAAATGGCCACGCAGGGGACAGCCGTGCTCACGCGGCGGCCATGCTTGTGTTTTCCACGGCGTATGGGCAGGAAGTGGGATGGTCAGGGTCTCCGCGGAGGTGCAAGGCAAGGCCTTTTCTCAGCTCCCTTCAGAAAGAGGCCTTTGGCAGGAAGAAGAATAAAACGGGACAAGACAGAGCAGGTGGAGAGGCAGCTTTGTGCAGGCTTCGGTGTGGCTGTCAGCGGGGACCACAAACGCGTTTCCACCCCAGCTGCGCCTGAGGGGCCAGCATGTGACCATGCAGAGCCGTCTGCAGCGCCACGTGCGCCCTGGGCCTGCCTCTACTGCAACAGCCAGGCGCGGTGGGTGGCCAGCTTTGGGTGGGTTCTGGTACCACATGGCTCGCTGGGCAACGGTGTGGTCCTCACCTGGGGGGGTGTTGCCATGTGCCCCTGAGCCCCCACCTGAGCTTGGAAAGCACTGCCATTCTCCCAAAACGGACGCCGACAGAAGAATACAAAGTAAGAAAGGTGGTCGTAGCTGGAATCACGAACGAGGTGGCCCCCGACAGCCCGCGTTTAAGAATCAGGTTTTGTTCTCATCATAGATGTCCAGAGAAGGCTCGATCGCGGAGAACTCGCGTTCATACACCAGGCCGCGAGGGGACAAGGAGTTCCGCTGGAAGAAGTGGCCACCTGGAAGAGGAACAGGAGAGGAGACTTAACAGGGTGGCAGGCCCACAGGTCCCGGGCGCCGGCGGAGAGCAGCCTGTCTCCAAGAGTCGCATCGCTCACTGCTCCCACCGCCTGGGCCCGAGCGCTGAGACGAGCGGCTGCAGGCTCCCCCGAGTTCGCACACCGCCCACCTGCAGGTTCTCAGGTTCGAGCCCCACATTAACCATGGAGCCCTTCACAGGAAAGGCGGCCTGGCGCACTGCAGACCCCACTGCGCGCCTGAGAACGTCTTCCCAAGACAGTCCCAGGGAGGCCGCCTGCCGCCACCGCTCCTGTCCAAGCACCTGTCAGGGCTGAACCCTGGGTGGGAAGGCGGGCAAGGTCCCCATCACAGCCAGGCGGACGGCTGGGACAGGGACGCTCTGAACACACATTGCAAAGTTGGTTTGTTTTTGATTCGTCGGAGGGTGTGTGCACTCACATCAAGAATGAGGGGGGAGGGAGCGGGCACCCCGTGGGGTGCGGTCATGCTGGAACCCCTCCTCCATCCTGTCGGGGTTTCGGGCACACATGCACGTGGACCTGGTGTGTTCTTGAAGCCGCCAGGACTCGAACCGTGGCGTCAGCCATGGAGGATGCAGAGCCCTTAGCCACAGGCCACAGAGCCAGCACCAAAGCTTTTATGCAAGTTACACTTTCACACGGTTTAATTAACTCCACGTGTGTTGTTAAGACCAGCGCTGGCTTGTCCCCCAAGTAGGGAAGCAGGCCAGCTTGAAAGGAAGGCAGGCCTCAGGACAGTCTGGCAAATGCCGAGTCACGGAGGCCCATTTGTCGAGGGTCAGGAGAAGCCAGGAGTGGGGACGTGAAGTGAAGCAGGACTGGGCGATTCCTAGGGAAGGCCATCGCCCCGCAGTGAGAACGGCTCGCACCTGCTTCTGTCTGGGACCCGCAGGTGCCAGCTCACGCCGCGCTCTTTGAGACCGTTAGGTGGAGCTCGCTGCCTGCCCCCGTAACCCAGTTGCAGAAACCGCCCCCCTCCCAGGAGAGACCTGTGAGGCTGAGACGGACCTGGAAACCACTGGCATAAGCTGGACTCACAGCGGCTTCCCAGGGTCCTCGCGAGCACATCTCGGGGACCGTAAAGCCCTTGGGAGGCTTCTGGAACTCAAAGGTGTGAGACTTCTTCAGGGTGACAGTTCCTCTGACAACACTGTGTGCTAGTTTCTTGCTGTGTACCTGTATTTCACGGTCATCTGTAACCCTCTTCTTTGGATCTAAGATAAAAGTTCTTTTATTTGGCAAAAGAGCCTCAGAAATGCCACCCCTCCACCTCAATGGCTAATGGAAAATCAATAGATCAGTTTCCAGTAGATAACTTGTTTTAAGACTATGCGCAGGAGATTCGTGCTAAACTATGTTATTTATTTATTTTTTTTGGAGAGGTTTTCACTATGGGACACTGTGCTCACCAGAGAGACACAGAGAAAGAGACAGAAAGCGAGAAATCACCTCCCCAGGTGATGGCCACACCGCAATCCCTTCTCCTCCATTCTCCTCTCGGGATCTTGGGCACACACGCACACGCGCCCAGCATGAGTTTAAGCCACTGGGACCGGGACTCGAACTGCGGTCAGCTACGTGGGAGTCCAGCGGTATAGCCATTATGCCAGCTGTGGACCGGCAGGCCCACGTGCACCCAGGGCCCTAGCAGGAGAGCTGGGGGAAAGGGGACTGCAGGTGCCAGGGCGCTACCAAGTCTGCTCTCATTCACATGCACACACGTGTGCTCTCGTGTGAAAGAATGTGCTGGTAACGGATGGACTCTAATTTTCACGCCGAGCTGCTGTCAGAGGATCCCCACCCCCATGAGGAAGCTGCAGCTAGGTGGGGTCGGGGGCTGGGCCAGCACTTGCCTGGTTGCCCGTGGACTGAACCAATACCAAGCACGGGGAAAAGTGCCATGGCACTGAGCCTGCTCGGGGTGCGGGTGGACACTCGAGAGGGACACTGCCGGCAGCATGCTCCCAGAACCTGGGCGTGGCCAGCCTTGCCCTGTTGCGGGCTGCAGCCTGGGGTGCTGTCCTGAGGATGCCCAGCGTCCCCACGACCCTGCCTTCTCTGCCCTCGTCAGTGGGCCGCCCGCCGGTGAGACGTTGGCCGACGTGGGCAGAGCGCGGGCCGACATGCGGCTGGGAAGTCTGTGTGCGAAGGGAGGGTCACGTGAGCCCTTCTGTTCAGACAGTCCCCGGGGCCATGGCCCGGGCTGCTCCTTAGTCGTGTGGGCGTGTGCGTGTGTGTTAGAGAGCGTGACAGTGTGTGAGAGCGTGAGCGAGTGCTGGTGCGCGTGTGTGGGGATGCGGACGGAGCACAGAGGCAGCATGGGGCCGGCCAGCACTGCCCTGCACCGTCAGCCTTCGGGCTGGCCCGGGCAGCACGGGGCCCTTGTTAGGCAGGACCCGCCGTCCGAGGAGCTCCTGCCCGAGGCCTGGCGGTACCGAGGGAGAAGAGCGGGAGGGGGTCACTTAGACGTGCCAGTTTCCTCTTGGTTTCTTTGTCACCTTCCCGGGACTGGCCAGGCTGCTGCCAGCAGAGTCTGGGGTGGCCTTTCCATCTGAGCCTCAGGTCAGCGTGGGCTCAGGGCCACCAGCTGCTGCTCCTGCCCTGCCTCGTGGACTCCTTGGTGTCCTCGGTGAAGACGAACCCTCTGGTCTCAGGTCGCCTTCTGAGCACGTGCTGAGGGGTGGGCGCAGGCACGGAAACCCTCGGACGCACGCAGTGAGCCCCTCGTGCGCGGGCACGGAAACCCTCAAGCATGTGTGGTGAGGCCCTCGGCGCACGGCCCCGCGCTGCTGTGCACTGAGTCTGGTCTCCCCACCTAAGGTGCCCAAAGCTCTCCTGGGCACTGGCCATCTTCCCCCCACCTCTTGCCTGTTGGCTCGCAGAGGCCGATTCTAAGCTGACCCGGTTCTAAGTGACCCGGTTACTGTAGTTCCAGGGGCCAGTCTGAACCCAGTGAACTCCTTGCAAACTGAATGAACCTCCCCCTGCTCCCCGAGAAAATCCCCATAGCGGCATCTCCACCCAGCCCAGGACACCTCTGTCACTCGGCTCCCTTCCCAAACCACGCCCAGCATGCACCCAGCCCTTCCCAGCAGCTGGCTTCGCGTACGCAGTACCCTGCGCTGACCAGGACCCCCAGGAGGTGGACAGCACCGAGTGGGCCCGTGCACCCTGGGGCCTGCTGGGCAGCGGCCAAAGGCCACGCCGGGCGGGGAGGAGGCTGCGAGATTGCGGGGGGCCCTGTGGGGTACTCTCTTGCTCCCCGGCATGGTGAATAAATAGACTTAAAAAAAAAAAAAGGCGAGATAAAGCCCAGAGCGAGCGTCCACGCGGGAACTTGACCTCAGCTGCCCCAGCAGAGCCCTGGCGTGCCACCGGGCTGCCCCTGTCCCTGCCTGCTGGGGTTACTAGGAGGCTGGGTGCAGGGTGAGACTGTGCACGTGTGCAGGTGCTCGGGGTGCACGCACACAGGAAGCACTGCATGAGCTACTGCAGACCGTTCACTGACCAAGTGTGATCACATGCGCACACACGCACAAACCTAGCACGCTCTCTATGCGTGTCCCCCCCACGCACACGCACACACACACGCGGTAAGCGGTGGGTCTGTGCAGCTCGGCCCTCAGACAGTTCCCTCCATCCATTTCCCGTTTCCTTCGTGACTCCAAAGTGCGTAGGGCGAGGATGCAGCTTCGCCAACGCTGGTCCACTGGTCTCTGCTGGTGTTCTGAGCACTTTGGAAGCCCTCGGGGCTGCCGGGGTCCCAATTCCCACTTTGCGAGGTGACAGGGAAGTGAGTCACGGAGCCCTTCTCATCACCAGTTCCCTCACTTGCGAGGTAAGAAAACAAGGCTTGGTCTGTGACGGGAGGTGCAGGGACGAGATCACACTGCCGGGGGCCGGACGGGCCGGCACGTGCTCGCGGCCTGTTAGCAGCAGCCCCCGCCGCCCGACCAGCTTCCCCTAAGACCCAGACGGAGTCCGCGCCATGTGGGCTCTGCTCCCTGGTGAACTGCTGAGAATCAGGACCTCAGTATGACCAAATAATCTCAAGATTAAAACAATCAGGGAACGTCAGGATCTTTTCTCAGCGGTTTAGAAAGTCTGAAGTTACAAGCCAGCTGGCCAAAGAGAAGTGTGCTCAGATCCACGCGGCTCCGGCCGCCTCCGGGCCCGGGCAGGACCGGCAGCAGGACCGTGGGGCCATCTTCACCAACTCCCCAGCTATGTAGACTCCAAGGCTCTCAGGAGTACGGCATTCCAGAAAAGTACTTTTTTGCTTTAAGGGGAAGAAGCCGTGTGACAGTGTACTACAGCAGAGTCGAAACACGGGCAGTTCCATACAACTTCCCAACAGCCAGGCCTGTTATCAGACACGGCAACATGCCGCAGGAATCACGCTCACAACGACGTGTGCGCACCGCTGGCTGCTGATCGCACCGAGTGCACGCTTTAGAGGAGCAGCGTGTCCCACAGAAATACACATCCAACACATGTACCCCAGAAATCGTCATTTATAAATTAAATAAATCCAGAGGGGCTAAAAAAATCAAAACAAAAATGACTGATGTTCATGTGTCACCAAAGTCTGTCCAAGGAGGGTTGAAACACTGAAATACCACAACGTTCCAGACTCAATTTTACGCACTTTCTAATTTTTAAAATGACAAGAAATTATTCAACTTCATATATTGCTTCTATTCATATCATGTCTATTAATGATAAAAAAACCCTTGCATTTTGATGCTAATTCTATTCATTTAACTTTATTTATTATTATTTTCATTTGACCAGAATGAGAGCGAGCGGGAGGAAAGTGGGAAAGCAAGCTGCCAGGTGCAGGCCTTGAGCCGCAGTCAGCCATGTGGGAACCCAGTGCCCTTAACCACCACACCGCCGGGACCAGCTGTTTGTGTAACGGCTACATTGCTGGACTCCCATGTAATCGACCACGGGTCAAGTCCCGGTCCCGGTGGCTTAACTCACACCGGGCGCGCGTGTGTGTGTGCCCAAGATCCCAAGAGGAGAATGGAGGAGAAGGGATTGCGGCGTGGCCATCCCCCCTGGGGGGTGATTTCTCGCTTTCTGTCTGGCAAGCACATGCGCCCTATAGCAAAAACCACTCAATAAAAATTAAATAATAAAAACTACCACAACACCTGCTGGCCCCAAAACCCCCCACACTTCTAAGATGCAAATGCACTCATCAACACACACCCACACATGCACACACGAACGTGCACACACACATACCACTTTCATGGTCACTGAGACCGTGACTAATTAAACACGTGAACATGTGATGACGTCAGTGAGATCTTAAAGTCATGACGCAGCAGGCTCCACCCACAATGGCTGACAGCGATGCCTGCCTCCGAGGTCGAGGACGAGGACGGGAGGCCGGTACCTAACTCACTCTTCGCTTCTCAGCCCCTGCGAATGCTGTCGGGTCGCAGACAGCACCTCTCTTCTTTCTTTTTAGAGGTGTTTGCCTTAGGGTATGTGTGCTCCTCAGAGAGACAGACAGACTGACACTGAGGGAGCGTGAGATCACTCCGGGGGATGCCACGCCACATCCCCTCTCCTCCATTCTCCTCCCAGGATCTAGGGCACGCACACACATGCCCAGTGTGAGTTTCAAGCCACTGGGTCTGGGACTCGCACTGCAGTGAGCCATGTGGGAGTCCAGCGACGTAACCACTGTGCCACCTGCTGGCCCCCGCACCCCCCCTTTTCTAAGTCTTACTTTTAGGATTTGAAATAACGTGGGAGGGTGAGCAGCGCGTTAAGTGAGGGACAGTGGGAGTGTCACCGGAAGCCGCCCTCGCCGGCAGCCTGTCAGTGCGGGAGAGCGACTGCCACGGGAAAGGGACGCAGAGAGCCACCCCACCCTTCGCTGGGAGAGACGGGGAACGGCGCTGTTCGTGTAGGAAAACGCCATTCGCAGAGCACGGTCTCCGTACCGAGGGAGGTCAGCACGGCCGAGCTCTCTCTGGTGAGCCCACAAACACGCCACTGTCCCGCAGTGGGCCAAGGTGGGCCTCTCGGGAGGGCCGCCGACCCAGGAATCCTTTTTTATTTTTTAAAAATTGTTTATTTAATTTTATTAGCATCATTATTATTATTTTTAAGTTTGATGATAAAAAGAAAGTGAGAAAGCAAGCGGCCAGGTCTGGGACTCAAACCACAGTTGACCATGTGGGATTTCAGCACCTTAACCACCATGCGACCGGGCACCCTCCCCCAAATCTTAATACTCATAACAACCCGTGTAGCTTTTACAGATTGACCCCACATGCATCAAACACAGCCCCAAAATACAAGAGGCAAATGACGGTGGCAGAGGGGCAGACAGCTGGCAATGGTAGTTAAGCCCGTTTTCCCTTTGTTTTTTGAGAGATTTTGCTATAGGGCACACACGCTTGCCAGAGAGATGCAGAGAGACAGAGAGACAGAAAGCGAGAAATCGACCCCCAGGGGGATGGCCACGCCACAATCCCTTCTCCTCCATCCTCCTCTTGGGATTTTGGGTACACACGCCCAGCGTGAGTTTTAAGCTGCCAGGTCCAGGACTCAAACCGCAGTTGACTACGTGGGAGTCCAGCGATGTAACCATTATGCCATCTGCTGGTTCTATCCATTTTCAATAGTGGATAGAAAACTAGACAGACAGAAACATTGAACAGCACTCCTGGGCACCGAGACCTAACGTACCTTTGAAACGCCCTCCCCGAGGAGAGCGGAGCAGACCTCAGCCACGTGTGGGTCACTTTCCAGGACAGATCATGTCAGGGCATAAAAGAAGCCCCAAGTCATTCATTTCTGTGTGTACTTTAAATCTTTTCTTTTAGCTTTGTGCTACGGGGCACATGCACTCACCAGACAGAGAGGGAGAGAGAAAAAGCAAGAAATTACCCCAGGAAGGATGGCCATGCCTCAATCCTTCTCCATGTTCCTCTCAGGACCTGGGGCATGCATGCCCATGTTCTCCAAGCTGCTGGATCTGGGACTCGAATCGCAAAGTCAGCTACATAGGATCTGGCACCCTAATCACCGTGACACTTGCTGGCCCAAGCTCCAGTAATAAAATGATTGAAAACATACAAAATATGCTGTCCAACCCATGAATGAATCTGCATAAGAGTGGAAACCGATAGCAGAAGTAATCTGGGAAACTGACAAATACGTGAATCAATATAACATATTCCTAAATAGCCAACAGGTCAAAGAAGAAACCCCAGGAGAAACTAGAGGTGAATGAAATAACAGCTCAGCACACCAGGCCAGCAGTGGGTGCGGGGGTTGGGACGCTGGATTCCCACGTGGCAGACTGAGGTTCAAGCCCCAGACTGGGGGGTTTAAAAATCACAACAAATACTGGGTTGTTGGAAAGGTCATGGCATATTTTTTCTATGTTTTTCTATGCAAAAATGCCTCACGGCTTTTCTGACAAGCGGCAAATAAATGTTAACCAACCAACCAACCTCAGCCTACCAAGTTTGTGGACTGGTTAGCTAGGACTGGGAAGGGAGCTCACAATGTAGGAATACCCACATTAAAAATGAAGAAAGGTCTCAAAGCAGTGACCTAACAGTCTATCTGAAGAAAAGAGAAAACGAAGAAAGAAGGAAACCTAAAACTCCCCATTCAGGGGAGCCCAGGACCAGGGTTTCTAAATATCTAAAGAACATCAGCCTCTCCTTAAACTATTACAAAATCAGAAGACGATACTTCTTAATTCGCTATAGAGGCCAGTATTACAATGATACCACAGCCAGATAAAGAAAAAAAACAAAACAAAACAAAACAGAAATTGCAGACAAACATTCCTTTTTTTTTTTTTTTGAGAGGTTTTTGCTATAGGGCGCATGCACTCGCCAGAAAGACAGAGAGAGACAGAGAGACAGAAAGCGAGAAATCACCCCCCAGGGGGGATGGCCACACCACAATCCCTTCACCTCCATTCTCCTCTCGGGATCTTGGGCATGCACGCACACGTGCCCGGCATGAGTTTAAGCCACCGGGTCCGGGACTCGAACCGCGGTCGACTATATGGGAGTTCAGCGACATAGCCATTACACTAACTGCTGGTCCCCAGACAAACATTCCTTTTGAACAAACACACACAAGTCCTCAGCAAGGGGGTTTGGCGGCGGTGCAGTGGCAAACGTATCCAATACTCTACGAGGCCCCCACGGGGAAGGGCCTGCATTTGTGTCTGGAGACCTCCCGAGAACGCTGGCACGAGCTGCCAATTGCTGCACTGGCCGAGGCTGGGGTGGGGTGTGGCGTCGAGACCCTGTTGGGGGGTGCTTACTCTCTCTCTTATTCATGGAAGAAATGCATACATAAACCTTAAAAATTGTATTAAACAATCCTCAGCGATATACTAGCAAAATGAATCCAGCAACACATTAAAACACACACACACACACACACACACACACACACTCACACACTCGGCAACCAAGTTATTTTTACCCTCAAAATGTAAAGTTGGTTCAACATACAAAAATCAATATAATATACTGTAGTATATGTATGAAAATGAAGACAAATACAAAATCATACCAAAGTCAAAATAATATACCATAATAATGTGATACAGGACAAAAGACGCATGAGCATTGCAACAGACAGAAAATGCTCTTGACAAAAATCCAAAACTCTTTCATGATAAAAACACTCAGCCAGCTAGGAATAAAAGGTAACTTTCTCAACTTGATAGAAAGCATCTAACCTATGAAAATCTCACCGCTGACTTTATCACCAATGGTGACGGATTCCCAGATCATAACAAGTCAAGGATGTCTGTTTGCACTTCTATTCAACAATTTACTAGAAGGAAAACAATCTCTAATCTTGTATTAGAGAGACATAATCTTATATATAGGAAATCTTAAAGAAATCACTGAAGAGTAATTAGAATTCATAAACAAGTTCAGCAAGGTTGCAGCATAAGGGGGGAATGTACAGAAACAAATCATGTTTCTAGCAAAGTTCACTGAATAAACGGAAAGACCCTAAGGTCGCGAACTGGAAAACAGTATCGGCAAGTCGGAAAGGCGGCCTAAGCCATCTCCAGACTCAGTGCGACCCTTCCATCAGAATCACACTGGAGTTTTTGCAGAGATCCAAAAGCCGACCCCAGATTCATAATGAAATGCAAATGACTACGAATAACCAGAACCAACTTGAAAAAGAACAAAGTTGGAAAATTCAACTTTTTTGACATTTCCAATTTCAAAACTTATTACAAAGCCAAAAGTAATCAATACCGTTTGGTACTGGCACAAAGACAGATACATTGTTAAGTGGAGTAGAATTAAGAGTCCAGGAAAATATTGTATTTGCTGAACTGATTTTTTTTTTTTTTTTGGAGAGGTTTTAGCTATAGGGCGCGTGCGCTCGCCAGACAGACAGAGACAGACAGAGAGATAGAAAGCAGGAAATCACCCCCCAGGGGGGATGGCCACGCCGCAATCCCTTCTCCTCCATTCTCCTCTCGGGATCTTGGGCACACACGCACACGCGCCCGGCGTGAGTTTAAGCCGCTGGGTCTGGGACTCGAACCGTGGTCGACTACGTGGGAGTCCAGCGACATAGCCATTACGCTAACTGCTGGCCCCCTGAACTGATTTTTGACAAAGGCACCAAAAGCATTTACTGGGAGGGGAAAGTCTCTTCGACAAACGGTAACGGGAAATTAGACATACACATGTGAGAGGATGAAGTTGGACCTTATCTCATACCATATAGAAATACTAACTCAAAAGGAATCGAAGATCTAAATGTTGAGTTAAAACTATAAAGACCCTAGAAGTTTTTATAACCTTAATTTGGGTAATAGTTACTTAAAGAAGCCACCGAAAGCACAAGCCACCCTAGATAAAAACAGACAAATTCAACTTCATCAAAACTTAAACCTTTGGGCTTTAAAGAACACTCAAGAAAGTAAATAGTTCACCGATTACGAATCCCATACTGGAGAACACGAGAGGCTCTGACAACTCAGCAAAAGAAATGAGTGGTACACTGTAAAAACGGCGGCATGCCGGGGTAAACATTTTCTCAAAGAAGATATACAAATGAGAAGATGCTGAAGCTGCTAATGCGTATGAAAAACACACGGCGTGGCCCAGCTGTGGCAGCGCACGCAGTGGGGGTGAGGCTGGGCGGTATGAAACACACACATGGTATGGCCCAGCTGTGGCAGCACACGCAGTGGGGGTGAGGCTGGGCGGTATGAAACACACACATGGTATGGCCCAGCTGTGGCAGCACACGCAGTGGGGGTGAGGCTGGGCGGTATGAAACACACACATGGTATGGCCCAGCTGTGGCAGCACATGCAGTGGGGGTGAGGCTGGGCGGTATGAAACACACACATGGTATGGCCCAGCTGTGGCAGCACACGCAGTGGGGGTGAGGCTGGGCGGTATGAAAAATACACACGGCGTGGCCCAGCTGTGGCAGCGCACGCAGCGGGGGTGAGGCTGGGCGGTTCTGGCAGGATTTGGGAAGGCCTAAGTTCACCTTCAGGTCTTCCTGGGTGCGCCTGTGATTCTGGCTGGCCACTGGGCTTGGGGGAAGATGGGTGTGAAACCCGTACTGGGGATGCCTCTCACTCTCGGGAAAGAAATAAGCTTAAAACCCAGCATAATGCGATACCATGTCATAGCCCCTGGGACAGCTACGACAAAGGTCCACCAAAGGCAGTCACGGGTGCGGGGGAGGTGAGCACTGCCACCCGCACTGCTAGTGGGGATGACAGACGAAGCCGCTGCTTTGAGCGCGCCCTTGACGGTTCCTCAGAAAGTGAAAGCTGCCGCGCGACCCAGCAGCCGACTCCTAGGAGTGCTCCCCGAGAGCTGCACGGATACGCACAAGTGAGCATTCCCACACGGGGGACCGCAGCAGGTCCCGGCAACAGCCAGATCCCGGCAGCAGATATGAAGACGTCTACAGTCTTCCAGACCATGGAACATTATTAGCCACCAAAAGGGAGGACATACAGGACATGGAGGGACCTCTGCGTCTTAACAGGCAGATCCCAGAGACCTGACCGTGGTTCCAAGGCTGACGGGGGCCACTGCGAATGGGAGTCAGGCTTCTCTCTGGGGAGACACAGATGTCTGGGGACTAGACGGTGACAACAGCTGCACAACCTTCTGAGCACAGCAAAAACTACTGACACGTCTACTTTGCTAGGAGGGTGAGTTGAACGGCACTTGTATCATATTTCGGTTACAAAACCCTTTGGGGCTGGGTTGTGGCACGACGGTGACCCAACCTCCCATACGGGAGGTTCACACTCCAGGTCTTCCTGTGCACGTCAGGTGTGTGTGTGACGGCTGGGGCTGGGGTGGGTTGTCATGCTCAGGAGGAAAGGGATAATGAACTTAAACAGAAAACTTCACTCTTAGAAACAAAACAGAACAGCTCCACTCCCTACTGATTTTGAGTGTGACACTGCAGGGGAACTGGTCACCAACGGGAATACACTCTCGTGCCTTTTGCGCGCTGGGTATAAGGCAGAGAATCCACAGTTCAATGTTTGCAAATGCAGATCATCCTTCACCCATACAAATCAATGTAACAGACCACTACAGTCTCCTCAATAAAGACATTCACTTACACATGTAAAATTGCTCTTTCGACTTGTTTTGACTTTTTAAAAATCAGGTTCTAATTTTTCTTAATTGCCAGAGGTGCACATGTGCACGTGTGAGAGACAGCGAGCGAGCGCCCCACGGTGCAGTCGCATCACGACCTTTCCCTGCACTCTCCCTGCCCAGCAGGGTCTCAGCACATAGGCACACGCACAGGCTTTTCGAGCCTCCAGGGTGAGGACTTGAACTCCGGTTGGCCAGGGGATCTGGCTCCCAATCTAGTGCCAACCATGGTGCTATGGGGCTGGCCCTGAATTTGGTGTTTTCAAAAGAATACTACACAAATCAGGCAGAAAAGTATCTTGAACACAGATAATTACTAGCCAGTGTGTTTTTTGGGAAAATTACTCTTGCACTCATCTCTTCATCTCACAAATATTTATTGAGCACTCACTTTGTGCAAAGCACTCTAGAAGGTACAGGGAGAGACCCAGCCACTGAGGAGCTGCCGCTCTGCTGGAGGCCGACCGACCACAAAGGAGCAAGGGGCCACGAGAGCTGACGACAGCGACGGGAGGGACTCGGCCGAGCGCGCGACGCAGGTCTCTGCCTGGGCACCCTGGCCGGGCAGCGGGGCCAGCGCTCGGGGGTGGACGGGGACAGCCCTGCTGCTCCTCTCTAGACATCTCTGAAACGCGAGTTCCAAATCAGCCTTCGCAGCCCAAGTAGTGAAAACACCCAACAGCATGCTCTTGTTTTATTATTTATTTCTTTTAATACAAAGCTTTGGCATTAGCAATTTTATGAAAAAATAAAATGTACTAAAAATAAACGCTTGTGTGGCATGATTGGTAAATGATGCACAAAAATAGGTCTTTTTTCCTTCAAGGCAATCAGTCGGAAGCAGTTTTTCCTTCTTCAAAACCATTCTACCCTGAGGAGTGAAAGGAAAAAGAGGCCGTGGATTAGTGAAAAGGGCAGTCACCAACGATCCAAGCCGTCTGGCCCGAGGGTGGCCCGGGGCTGTCCCCGGCCTTTCCCCAGCCCTGGGGACTGCTGTCTGGATGAAGGGCCGGGCAGCATGCTGGGCTGTGACAGTGCGGTCCTTGGCTGGCTACTCTCCTGTCAAACGCGTGCTCTAATGTCGGAGTGACACCTGCAGCTGCGGTCCGTACAGTACGCCCTCTTCCCCCTCACACGGAGTGTCAGGATTAATTCTGAGATGACCGAGGAGAGCACAGGCCCTGTGGACAGGGTCCTGCTCTCGGGCAGGAATTCTCCAGGCTGTGTGTCCCTACACCAGGTGCTGACAAGTGCGTGAGGTTCTTTCCGGACGATTCTCTCTGCCCCGGGCCTCGTTCTGCGTGGTGCCGTTCCCTGGCCGGCAGGCCCCGCTCTGGCCTCTCGCAGCTGGGTCAGGACTGTGCTCCACCCGCTCCCTCAGCGCACAGCTCTCCCGTGCCTCCTGGTTTCATCTCCTCCCCGACTGCTTCCTCCCTGCCTCCTCACTGTCGGCCCCTCGCTGTCTCCCCTCTACATTTCAAAGCAGCTGTGGCCCGGGGGACTCTCTCCCCACTGGAGAGCCGTGGAGTGACCCTGCTTACCAGAATGGAGCCACAGTCAGCCCGCAGCCACTCCCCACGCAGACGACGGCTGACACACCACGGCCTGGGCCTGCCTGGGCTCGCCGCCCTCCGTGCCACAACAGCTGTCTGAGTCGAGTCATTCCCTACACGGGTCCTCATTCCACTCCGGCACGGACACGCTCAGTGCTCGCTGTGCCATGCACTGCGCACCGCTGCCTTGCCCTCCGGCCACCCAGCAATTGCCAGCAGGTGCACGGCACTAGCTCCTGCAGGGCAGCCATGGGCCTGGGTCCCTGAGCGCTGGGGACGGCCTCTAAATGAGTGAGGTTGGGCGGCTCAGCCCTGCGGAGAAGCACTGGCAGCCGGGTGTTCACAGCCGCGTCACACACAGCGCTGTGCTCACTGTCACATTCATCTCTAAGATGACATGCCTTTGCGGTATGTCCTCAGAAACCCTGAATAGCAAACGGAGGACTTTTTAGGGGGTGAACTGAGATTTTAAAATGTACCTTGCTGCCCTTCTACGAGATTACAAACGACTGCAGCCACATTAGAGCACTTCGGACAGCAAGAAAACGGCCGCTGCCAAAGCCGCCAAGAGGCCCCAGGTCCCCGCTGCCTCTGCTGCTGCTTTTGCAATCGCGTCTTTGCAAACCAAATCTTTCTCAGTCACGCATGGAGCCCTCACTAGCTCTCCCGATCAGTGACCAGGCAACGACTGGCAGCCGCAGCAGGAGTCCCAGTGCTGGGGCTGAATCCAGGGCCTTCGACAGCATCTCCCAGGAGTCACTCAGTCCTGCGAGCGCAGCTTATTCCTGTGCGTGCGCATGTGTGTGTCAGTGTATTCCTGTGTGTGTGAGTGTATTCCTGTGTGTGTATGTGTGAGTGTATTCCTCTGTGTGTGTGTGAGTGTATTCCTGTGTGTGTGAGTGTATTCCTGTGTGTGTATGTGTGAGTGTATTCCTCTGTGTGTGTGTGAGTGTATTCCTGTGTGTGAGAGTATTCCTGTGTGTGTGTGTGTGTGTGTGTGTCAGTGTATTCCTGTGTGTATCAGTGTATTCCTGTGTGTGTGTGTGAGTGTATTCCTGTGTGTGTGTGTGTGAGTGTATTCCTGTGTGTGTGTGTGTCAGTGTATTCCTGTGTGTGTGTCAGTGTATTCCTGTGTGTGTGAGAGTATTCCTGTGTGTGTGTGTCAGTGTATTCCTGTGTGTGTGTGTGTGTGTCAGTGTATTCCTGTGTATATGTCAGTGTATTCCTGTGTGTGTGTGTGTCAGTGTATTCCTGTGTGTGTGTGTGTGAGTATTCCTGTGTGTGTGTTTGTCAGTGTATTCCTGTGTGTGTGTGTCAGTGTATTCCTGTGTGTGTGTGTCAGTGTATTCCTGTGTGTGTGTGTGAGTGTATTCCTGTGTGTGTGTGTGTGTCAGTGTATTCCTGTGTGTGTGTGTCAGTATATTCCTGTGTGTGTGAGTGTATTCCTGTGTGTGTGTGTGTCAGTGTATTCCTGTGTGTGTGTGTGTGTGTGTCAGTGTATTCCTGTGTGTGTGTGTCAGTGTATTCCTGTGTGTGTGTGTGTCAGTGTATTCCTGTGTGTGTGTGTGAGTGTATTCCTGTGTGTGTGTGTGTCAGTGTATTCCTGTGTGTGTGTGTCAGTGTATTCCTGTGTGTGTCAGTGTATTCCTGTGTGTGTGTGTGTCAGTGTATTCCTGTGTGTGTGTGTGTGTGTCAGTGTATTCCTGTGTGTGTGTGTCAGTGTATTCCTGTGTGTGTGTGTGTCAGTGTATTCCTCTGTGTGTGTGTGTCAGTGTATTCCTGTGTGTGTCAGTGTATTCCTGTGTGTGTGTGTCAGTGTATTCCTGTGTGTGTCAGTGTATTCCTGTGTGTGTCAGTGTATTCCTGTGTGTGTGTGTGTGTCAGTGTATTCCTGTGTGTGTCAGTGTATTCCTGTGTGTGTGTGTCAGTGTATTCCTGTGTGTGTCAGTGTATTCCTTTGTGTGTGTGTGTGTGTGTGTGTGTGTGTATCTCATACTCAGATCTGCCACAAAGAGGAATAAATACTAAGAGAAAGGAGGCTTCATTACCCAGCCATGCCTCCGTAACAGACGGTGAGGCTCAGTCTTCGCTGGGGTCCCGAGAAAGGAGTTCTCTCGGTGAAATAAAAGACTACCTGAGACGGGTGCCCGTGTGAGCAAGGTGTTAAGCTGAAAACTCAAAGTGCACATTCCTTTTGAGTCTTGAGCCCTTGCACGAGTTTAAGAGCCGCTGGTGCATGCCAACGGCAGCGAGCCCACAGCAGGCTGTCTCAGATACACACGTGTGAGTGTTGGTTCACAAGACGAGGTGCATCTCTTACAATGGGAGATGGCTAAAAAATAGTTTGAAAAACAAAGCATTTGATATTTAGGGCTCTAATGGAGGCACCAGGAGGAGAATGCAAGCCCCCTCCTTGGGCTCTGACCCTGCCCGGAAAGGAACATCGCAGCAGGGACCATGAGAAATGGAAGGAGTTTGAGAGACTTTTAAAACATTTTTGCCAGAGAGCATGTGTGCTCACCGGGGACAGAGAGAACGGGAGGCCGAGTAAGAAAGCACTCCCGTGGGGACGGTCACAGCGCAGCCCTCCCTCACTTCTCCCTCCCCTTGGGACTTTGGGCATGCACGCACACATGCCCAGCGTGTTCTTCAAATCTCCAGGTCTAGGACTCAAACCCCACAGCCGGTCATGTAAGATCCAGCTTCCTTAACCACCACGCCATCAGCTGGCCCATCCTAGACATTTTTACTTAATAGAAGGCTTGCCTCTGCACATCCGGGGCCTCACGGGTGCTGTCGGGAGCACAGGGACTGGCAGAGCTCCTCGGGACACTAAGCTCCGTCTCTGTGTGGCTGTGCCCGCAGCTCCGAGGCCACAGGGCCAGCGCCCCCTTCTGCCTGTGCTGGTTACTCCACTAGAAGCTATTCCAAGGATCAAGCAGGCAGCCTGGGCACAGGACGGCTCTTCGTGGGCACTCAAGCAACGGCAGCTATTCTCATTTCTCCAAGACCGTCAGACACTGGCACACCTCTCCTGTAACCAGGCCCCGCTGTTCATCTCCAAGACATCAAGTGACTAAGTTCTCACGTTCACGCTTAGATGTGCTAATCTACTGATTTCCTTCTTAAAACGAGTTCTGCTAATTCAGAAATACTCAGTGGAGAGTGAAGTCAAAACATCAGTCTCATCCCCCGAGTCTGTAAGCCCCCACTGCTATGCCCAGGATGGCGGCTGAGGGGTACTGGGGTGACGACCAGCCGTGCTGCCAGGGGTGAAGGGTTTCGATCTCGGGCTCCCCATAGAAACAGTCGCTCTGGCTGTGTCACAACCACCATATGGCTTGTTTCCTCCTGAAAAGACGGTTTAGAATCCGAGCGCCCGGGCTACCCTTCCCTGCAAACCTGAGGACGCGCTTCTGTGATCCTGAACTTAGGAACTGAGGGCTTGAGAGGGTGCCACGTCGAAGCTCCCATTCCACTCAGGCTTTCTACAGCGCCCACGTGTGCTCCTCGAACGGAAGGAAAGATGAGGATGACTTTTCTCTCGGGAAGGTAAAACAGACATGTGAGCTGGTGACCACTGGCACCGCACGAGGCCTGCCTGCACAAGGGACGGAGCGACAAAGCTCCTGGACAGTGGGAGGTCGGGGACCTTGCGCCTGGGTCCGAGGCAGGTGGCCTGCCTGTCCCTGCATGCTCCTCTGTCTGGCTACCGCCTGCTTATATTTGCAACGTCTGAAAATTAACCAAAATTGTATCAGACAAATTTTAAGGCACAGGAGACCAGCAGATGGCATAATGGTTACATCGCTGGACTCTAAGGAAGCTGACCACAGTTCGAGTCCCAGACCTGGCAGCTTACAACTCATGCCGGGTGCATGTGCGTGCATGCCCAAAACTCTGAGAGGAAAATGGGGAAGCTGTTGCAGCATGGCCATCCCCCTCGGGGGTGATTTCTCACTTTCTGTCTCTCTGGAGTGCACACGCGCTCTTATAGCAAAAATATTTCAAAAAAAAAAAAAAAACAAGGCACAGTTAGTCACATCAACAGCAACTCATGGAAATAGAGGGCAGCGACTCCCCAGACACAGATTCTGACCGACCTTTGACTAGGCCGACTGCATCACGCCCTCGGCAAAGGTGCAGCACACAGTACGTAAGGGCCGTTCCCCGCTGCAGGGAGCTGCCCCTGCCTGGGTCCCCCCTGCGCCTCTGCCCTGGCTGCGCTGCTGTGTCTGCTCCCAGTGCTGCTGGGGTCATGCCTGGCTGAAATTGCAACACGCAAGGGCAGCGACAGGGGAAGCCCTCTGAGAAGATTCTAGAAGCCGTACGTGCACAGTGGGCTTTGCTGCCAGCCCTGAAAGGCAGGGCCCTGTCCGTGAGACCCTCCGGCAGAGTGAGCTTACTCAGGGCAGTTACGATGACAAGGAGGATCTCGTTTTCACTGTAAGTTTCTTGGTTGGTAAAGACAAAAACAGTAAGATGTATTTCACAGAATTCAGTAATGAAGAACATTTATAAACTTCCTTGCTAAAATAAACTTTTCTCTGAAATAAAATCATACAGAAATTGTAATCACGTTTTTGAGAAGGAGATTCACGTAAGACTGATTAACCTCTTAATACCCCCAAGATAAAAACAGCCTTTAAAAAATGAACTCATACTGAAAAAAAGAAATCAACACATAAACGCACAAACCGAAGTGGGAAGTACCCCCAAACTCTCACTTAGGAAAACTGCCATATTCCGGCGACCGTCCTCCCCGGCATCCGTGCGCAGGCGACGTGCACACACACGACCTCTCGCACTCGCTGTCAGTCTCTCAGTGGGGCCGTGAGTGGGTCCTGGGAGCCGTTCTGCGCGAGGGCACGCGCACAGGGGCCCGATGCATGACTGTGGGGCTGGCCTCCACAGAGCTGATGGAGCAGGGCCGGGACCGGGACTTACATTCTGAGTCATGCAGGCAGCTGCACATGGAGCGGGGGATGGCCCAGGAACCCTGCGTTCTACTGGTGGCCTGTCTGCCGTGTGAGCGAAGCGCCAGCATCAGAGCGCAGTCGGGAGGCCACCAAACGGCGTGACGGTCTCCCGAGTGCCAGGGTGCCATGGGCGGCTGTGCTGCCGCAGCTCACTGTGCAGTCCACACTGGTCCAATCCAGGCCGACGGCTCAGTGTGGGAGTGAGCAAGGGCGCTGCCCTCGCATCGGGCTGGCCCCAGGCACGCCGGCCCCCATGCTGCGATGCATCACGCACGCAAGAAGCTGCGCCGGCTCACCAAGTGCTAACGGCTGCTCCCAGCTCAGCAGAGCTGGCCCGGTTCGCGTACGGAGCACTTGCCACGCGCCAGGCACTGAGCTGTCTCCGGCCCTGAGCTGTAGCCCCCGGCACCCGTGCACGAGGACTGAGACACGGCTGACACATAAAGCCTGGTCTCACAGCTGCGACGTGGGGGCGCGGGGGTCGATCCAGGAATGTCCCACCCACAGTCGGGTGTCTGTCATGCGATGCTGAGGAAGCAGCAGCTAGCCGCGACCTCTGGGCCGGGCGGGGGCTGCAGATGGCCCTGCTGGGACGTCCTCCTGGGTGCGATGGCCAGGGCGTCTTCAGTCAGCGGCTCAGCTAGGAGGGACAGACCCAGGTGGCGGGAGGGGGTTAACTCGCCGTCGTTCAGTCAGTCATAGGAACGTGTGGTCGCTCTCAGGGCCAGGATGGAACTGAACGGGGACAATGCGGGGTCAGTGTGGCCGTGCCCCGACTGCTCCTCGGGTCTCTGTGATGGCGGTAAGAGGGCGGGTAGCCACAGCCTGCAGTGAGTGCCCGAGTCCTTCCACGCCTGACTGCAGCTGACCGGGGAGGGCCCTCCTGGACAGTCTCCGGCCGTGGCAGGCATCTGGCCGGCTCTCCACCATCCACAGCTCTCGTGACCGCCAACTGCTTTCGCTCCCACTCCCGGCCTGGGCCTCTCAACGGCACCACCACGCGCTGAGCCCACGGGACAGGCTTCTTCCTCCTAGCGAGGTGGACCCCGCCACTGTGACCCCCCCAGAGACACGGTGTGCCCCCACTTTCTCCACCCGGACACTATTCCTAAGCTCTGCAAACAGCAGGTCTTCCTGGTCAGCTCTCTCCTACTGAGCCTGGCCACAGGCTGGGAGGGGTACCCAGTACGGCCCAAGGTCTAGAGTGGTGAGAGGGGCTGCTACCCCAGAGGTGGGCACTGTCCGTGTACCTGGGGTCCCTGGGCATTAGAGGTGGGCACTGACGTCAGTGTACCTGGGGTCCCTGGGCATCAGAGGTGGGCACCGTCCGTGTACCCGGGGTCCCTGGGCATCAGAGGTGGGCACTGTCCGTGTACCTGGGGTCCCTGGGCATCAGAGGTGGGCACTGACGTCGGTGTACCTGGGGTCCCTGGGCATCAGAGGTGGGCACTGACGTCGGTGTACCCGGGGTCCTTGGGCATCAGAGGTGGGCACTGACGTCGGTTACCTGGGGTCCCTGGGCATCAGAGGTGGGCACTGACGTCGGTGTACCTGGGGTCCCTGGGCATCAGAGGTGGGCACTGACGTCGGTTACCTGGGGTCCCTGGGCATCAGAGGTGGGCACTGACGTCGGTTACCTGGGGTCCCTGGGCATCAGAGGTGGGCACTGATCGGTGTACCTGGGGTCCCTGGGCATCAGAGGTGGGCACTGATCGGTGTACCTGGGGTCCCTGGGCATCAGAGGTGGGCACTGACGTCGGTTACCTGGGGTCCCTGGGCATTATTAGTAAGGGCTGTGAGTCCTTACGAACCTATAGCCAGTGAAAACCTCTGGGTCTCTTTTCAAGTGGGCTGTTCTTGTCAAAGCAGGGGAAGTCCCTCTCTGTGTTACTGAACGTACGTATTCATGTAACAAACTACTTCATGAGGACCCCACCAGGATCGGTGCGGGGCTGGTGCGGAGCCGAGGCTCAGCCCCGCATGGAAACCACAGACTCGGGCCATCTGGCACATGCAATCCAAAAACGGTGCTACTTACTCGTTGGCATTCAAGCTAGCTGTGGCCCGGATGACCATGTAGCAGAGGGTGAGTGCACTGAGGAGGCCAAAACTGGCAATAATAAACCATTCTTCTGTTGACAAAGGAAAGGAGGAGGTCACTCAGGGGAAGTGTGAGTCAGGTCGATGTCAACATTCCCCTCAATGCACCGAGGCCGACGTCAGCGGAGCAGTGAGCGCCAGGAGGGCTCGAGGCTGCGGCAGGGCGACTGCTGGCGAGTTAGTGCAGGCTGGTGAGGGCACAGCCCGGAAGAGGAGCGAGGCCGCTGGCTCCTCCGGCTCGGCCCCGAGGCCGTGAGCATGTGCCCACCACGTGTACCGTGCACGTGTCTACAGAACGGCACGCGGACACGTTGACTTTCGTTAATTGAAATGACAGTAAAGTAGACTAAGCATACTTATAACCACCGCCCCTCCCTTACTTTAGTTGCCAGAGGTACCTGTGCTCATCAGAGACAGATGGGGGGAGAGAGACAGAGAGCGGGAGAGAGAGAGAAGCACCCTCCCGAGGGCGTGGTCCCACCGTAATCCCTTCTCCAGTATGTGTCCAGCGTGTTTTGCAATCTGCTGGGGCTGGGCCTCAAGCTGCGGTCAGCCATGTGGGCTCTGGCCCCCGTAAGCACCAGGAGCGCGGCCATCCCTCCTGCGTCTCCTCGCGGCTGCATGGGTGTACCGTTTATTCTCGGCGGCTCAGGAATACGGAGCAGTGGCTCTCCCAGGAGTTCTGGAGTCTGTGAGGAGCCTGCACGCTGGCCTCCCCTGGCCCACGGAACTACACTCCCTCCTCCCATGCACGGGCACCTTAGGGTGTTTACGTAAGAGGGCGCCTCAGTGGTGTCTCAGAAAAATAGGTCGCCCCTCTGTGACCCAGTGCCTGGACGCAGCACGGCCTGCTCTGGCTTGGGCAAGGGCAGGAAGGGAAGGAGCCTGCGAGGCCCTCGGCCCTCCGCGGGGTGCTGTGCAGAGCAGCCCCGGGAAACCCGGTGCTCGGACCTCCCACGGCGCCCTCTGCTCCTCCTCTACACCCGCCCGGGAAGTCAGCAAGCTCCCCTTAGCGTCCAGAGCCTGTATCGGCGAGGTAACACTTGAAAAGGAATTTCCATCGAGAACCTCGGAAACAATCTGAGAGCCAGTCTGATGCCTTAGACGGTCCCAAAATAACACATTTCCTGGGGCAGCGCTAACTGCGGGCTGGTGTAACAGGTGTCACAGCGAAAGTCCCACGGACCTGTGACATGGAGCGAGAGAACCTTGCATTTGGAATCCCCAGGCTCATGTGTAAGAGCTACAGGGGGCAGGGGTGTCTCTGTCCGGGGCCGGGGATGCGACGACGGCAGGGGAGGTGGTGTGTGCGCAGGCGCTCTCCCAGGGGAGATCTCGAGGGGCGGCTGCCACACGCTGGGAGCCGCTCCCGGGGGCGTGTGACCACGTCAGGGAACGCCTTCTCGGTCACGGTGCGGTCGCTGCCCTGATCATGCTTCCTCATCTCTAGACTGAAACTTTTTAAGTCAAAAGGAACATTTAAGAACCCACATAAAACCTACGATTTTAAGTTAGGAAAAATGCATCCTGGCATTTTAAACAGTCCAGAGGTGAGAGGTCACCCCCGCCAGGGCCTTAACAGCATTTCTTTCTTTTCTCCTGAGACTGCCTGGCAGGTGCGGAGTGGCCCGGCTCCCAGGGCCTCAGTCCTGTCCGCTGCCCTGAACGCACGGCCGTAAGTGAGGTCTGTGTGGGGGTGAGCGCAGTGGTCAACACTAGCACAAGAGAAGCCCCCACACGGCCAGGACGCTGGCCAGAGGTGCACGTGCCGGCGGGCTGATGGGAGGCGTGCAGGCAGCGGGGCGTCCCACCCGCCGAGTCTGCTCCCTACCCTCGCGTGCAGCCTCCGCGACCGGTGAGCCACCTGTACGTGACGTGGTATTTCAGCACCGAAGTGTAAGGTTCGGAAAGTGCGCGTCCACGTGGGACTAACGGTCGTGGCGGTGAGTGGTAGGTGCTCAGTGAGCGCCTGGTCAGCGAGGGCCCGAGGCACACCCGTGGGCAGTCTGTGCCTCCATGACCGCCGCCGGACCGGGGCCGAGACCAGTAAGCAGGTCCGGCAAAGCCGGAAGCCACGAAGTGTCAAAGGAGTCCCTGAGGGATGGTGAGGGCGAGCCGAGCTCTACAAATGAAGGCTCTCCAGGTTTAGGCCAACGAGACTAAAACCCAGGGAGCCGTTTCCTCCTACGAGTTTCTACTGGCTAAAAACGCACGTGCTGGAATTACACCGACCACATGGGCCTTAGGACGTGAAGGGAAAATACTCGGGAACAGGTCGAGCCATTCTACCGGCCCCGGGCGAAGTGGGCTCCCACCAGCTTCAGGCGCGAGCTCAGCAAGCGACAGTGAGAACACAGAAAGGCGGCGAGGCAGGCCAGCGGGTGGTTAGATGAGGGCAGGAGGGCGGAGCGGAGGACAGAGCTGCGCAGAGGGCCGAGGTCAGGCACCCACACACACGCCGCCACTCACACCGCACCACCGGGCGCCCCGGCCAGAGCCAGGAGCGTGTCCCGCTCACGCAGACAGCTCAACCTTCACGGCGCTGGCGACCAGACCACGACACGTTCTTTGGCCAGGTGGCCCTTTGGCGTTCTCCCTGTGTTCAGTCACCCCAGAGAGCGAGGCCAGGGGAGCAAGCTTCCATACAGGCTGGGAGACAAGGCGACCACAGCCGCCTCGACGGCTCCCGAGGCCGGGTGCTGTCAGCTCACGCTCCAGAGCGTCGCCCTGCACGTGACCCTGCTGGGACGGCAGGAGCACAGAGCTGGGCCGCACGCCACCCCAGCGTCTCCTGCAGACGTCGGTCTGCGAGGCAAGGATGGCAGAACGTGGCTGACAAGGCCGCCGCGGCAAGCCTGCACGCTCCTGCTCACCACGGCTGTGCCGGTGCATCACACAGCACACGCTCCTGCAAGGGTTGCTGCGCCAAGTGTCTGTTTTAACAGAAGCGCACGTTACGTTCGGGGGGACTCGGACCCAGCCCGAGCGACCGCCTCGGCTCTCCTGCGGGCCGCCCCGTGCCTGGTGGAGGGGCCTCACTTACTTGTCACTGCAATGTTGATCTCTCCCGTCCTAGGAGTGAGCTCCCCATCCTGAGGAAGAGGCGCTATCCCCGAAGTTCGAAGAGGCTCGAGGCCCAGGGAGCTGTCGCTGGTGAGGTCGCCGAGGGCGGACCGGCGGCTAACTGGCTGGGTTCTGGTGAGCCTTTCCATGTCGAATGCCACGTTATCGGTACATGGCAAATTTGGCTGTAAAATATTTCCAGATAAAAAATAGCTGTAAGAATAACACTTCCTTTTATATAATTCTAAGCGTCTGACACTCTGTCATAGGTTTATATTTTTCCTTGTGATTTTCTCTGATTTCCCCGCCCGTCCAGCTGTTTTCTACTCTCATGGAAGACACTTAGTTTTTATTACCAGAGGGCGCGGGAGGGCAGAGAGCGAGTGAGCGGTGAGTGAGCGCACGCTCACAGGGACCCGTCGGTGGGGCCCGGTCACGGCCACCCGGTCAGGACTCTGGCCACACAGACACACGTGCCTGGCATAGCTGTCGAGCTTCCAGGGCTGGGATTTGAACCCTGGCTGGCTACGCGGACCCAGCTCCCTCCGCACGGTGCTTACACGGCACTACGCGCGAGCCCACGGAGGTGTCCCTTCTTCAAAAGAAACACACAATCTTCTCCCAAGAATGATACAAAGGGGAAAAAACCCAAATCCACCGAGGAACTGAGAAAACGGTGGTGTGATGACACTGGCCACACGACTGTGCCCATGTGGCAAACCTCCATGAACACACGGCGCACGCCGCTGCCCGCAATCCGGGCTGCTGAGGCTGGGGTGGGCAGTGGCAGGGGGACTCCCCCACCCCGTAAAAGGAACAAACCAAAGCAGAAACAAACAAGACGGAACAGCCATTTGTGGACAGGGCTTACAGGCAGTCTTTATCATTATTCTAAAGCCGACAGATATTCAGTTCAAAGCCAGCAGAGAGTATCCCACCGTTAGGGTTAGAGCTGAGGACAGCAGCTAATGGACACCCTTTTCATACTATTCATCTCTGCAATCCTCACTTAACTGGCATGCAAATTCGTTTTTTAAAAAAGATATTTTATTTAACTTTATTTATTTACTTATTTTAATTTGATCAGAGAGAGAGAGAGAGAGAAAGTGAGAAAGCAAGCCACCAGGTCTGGGACTCGAACCATGGTCAGCCATGTGAGGACCCAGTGCCCTTAACCACCACGCCACCTGCCGGTCCCCTGGCATGCAAATTCTAACACGACCTTCAAACGCAAGCACAGACCAAGAGCAGATCCACGTTGGAAAGACGAACCTTGAGAGGCCGGCTCCCGAACCCAGACCCCAACCCCGGAGAGGAGGGGAGACTGTGTGAGCCAAGGTCTACCGTCAGGAAGCAGAAACGGAAGGCTTCCGACTCGGCCTGGAGGCCCTGCTCCCCCAGCGACTGCCGCCCGTCGGTAACGACAGCGTGTCAGAAGTAGGACTGGGAGAGTGGCTGAGGGAGACGCTGACTAACCCAGATTCCACAGCTTCCTGGGAAAAGGACTGCTTTAGGTGACTCGAAGCCCTACTAAAAACGCCGCAGTGCCACGTGACAGCTGCTGACACAGATGCCCAGAACTGCAGGAGAGGCTTATCGTTTCATCGGCTTTCAGCAGCGACGGACGCTCCTCACACGTTTCAGGAAGAAGGGGGGTACGTGTCAGCACTTACAAGGGTAGGCTCGCAGGAAGCCCGGGACAAGGCTGGGGGGCAGTTACTGCTTCCAGCTACTGGGCACCCCGACAGGTGCTCTGCCTTAACCCGGCCTCAGGCAGGGACCTCTGCACGGTGGAGACTTTCCGACTGCCTGCGGTGGGTCCTGGCCTTTGGTAGGAGTGCGTGGAGCCTGCAAAGCCGGCCGGGCACAGGAGAGCTTCCCGCAAGGACTGTCTGGGCCAGAGCGTCAGGCACGCCAAGAGGGAACCGCCCTGTGACAGAATACACGAGTGCCTGACCGGAGACGGGACGCCTGGCACCGAGGGCACGCGGCCTGCCCCCTGCTGTCGTTCACAGCGGCTTACACAGGGCCGCGCAGATGGACGGGTGCTGGGCAGCTGGGTCGGGCTGAGCTCTGCCCCACAGAGGGCGCTCACGCACTCTGTTCTGAGTAGAAAGCGGTTTACTCTTTAAAACACACACCCTGAACAGGTGCTTCTCTCAAGCACGGAAAGGCAGAACTCCATGTCCTGAGAAGCAGCCTCCACACGGCATCTCCCATTGCCCTCGGCAGGGGTGCAAGTCCCCAGCTGCTGCTCGCCGGCCACCCCCGCTGCTGGCCGCACCGTCAGACTTAAAAGGGAGGAAGGGTGATGGCATGAGGTCTCAGTATGCCGACGGCAGTCGGGCCAGTCGAGCATTTACACCCTATTCTTTAAAAAAAGAAGGTAAAACATCGGGATGACGTCGAACCCCGCCCTTTCTGTCAGTTGGTCGTCACACACCCACCACCCAGTAACAGCATTTTTAAAAGTGGACCAGGGGGCCGGCGGGCGCTGTGGGGTTACAGAGCGACACTCTTGCATGGCCAACTGTGTTCTGAAAATCCCAGGCCTGGAAGGTTGAAAATCACGCAGGACGTGTGTGTGCACCCAAAATCCCAGGAGGAAAATGGAGACTGTGGCGTGGCCGTGCCCCTCTCCCCTCCCCTCTCACTGTCTCTCCGTTTCTCTCTGGTGAGTACGAGCACTCTATAGTAAAAATCTTAAAAAAAAAACCAAAGTGGAGCGATATAGTTATTAAGCTTTTCTGGTGGGAGTTCTCCGAGATGGGGCAGCTGGAGTACTTGGCGAAGGCAGAGTGGGACGAATAAGGTTGTCCTGGGGACCCAGTGTGTCCTCGTGCCGCCCACGAGCCCAGCGGCGTTACTCCGTTAGCTGTGATGCCACAGAGAGGGTGACAGTGAGACCTACCACGATTCCCAGGGCCTTCAAGATATTAAGTTTGCACATCGGACAGGTACAATGCTCACTAAGCCAGGGATCCACGCACGATTTGTGGAAAACATGCCTATAAAACAAAGGAGAATTACATCACAAATTGTGAACTCAACAACCACTAGGCCAGTATATAAAAGAAAAATGGAATTCTTAGTCTGTCCCCGCCCCACCCCACCTTTAGGACATACTTACAACCCCCAAGGGACAAATACTGGGATTTATTAAAATGTAACTTGCAGAAAATCTCTTGCACCTACTCTCACATGTGTAATAACTGACAAGCACGACTGGCGTTCTGGACTTCCTGACCATCAAATCCCAACCAGGACTCAAGGGACGAAGGGTAGAGATGACCAGACTCGCATACCAGTTATGTTTTCTATAACAGCTAGTGTAGAAAAGTGGAATTGCAAAAAGGCATTAAATGAAAGTAAAAAGAGTCTCATCTTAATCAGTTTCCTATAACTCTATATGTTATTTAGAAGCTTCTGGACCAGCAGGAGGCAACTGGATTCCGCATGACTGACGGGATTCAGGGCCGGGACCCAGCGGCTTGAAAATTAGGCTCAGTGCCTGTGCGTGCCCAAAATCCTGAGAGGAGAAGGGATCACGGGGTGGCCCCTCCCTGGGGGTGACTTCTCACCCCGCTCCCTTCTTTCTGTCTCCAGAGAGCACATGTACCGTATAGCAAAAGTAAAAAAACTAAACAAAAATGTCATTTAGAAGATTTTTAAACTTGTAAGCAGCATGTTCAGTGTGTGTGAAAGTCCAGGGCAGCGATGTTCCCAGGGTGCACTGTGCCCAGGGCCGGCTGGCGGTCAGCGGAGAGTGACGTTAGGAGGGAGGGCTCTCTCCTGTTCAGAAGAGAAACTCACAGACCTGCAACTGGACGCCAGGCAGGCAGGGCTTTGCGTTCTTAGGAAAGGAACTTGTGTCCTTTGGGGGAGGAGGTTTTAGGGGAGCCGTGGAAGTCGCCCCTTAAGCCTGAGTGTCCTGCACGGCAGCTCGGAAAAGCTGTAAAGAAGCCAGACGGAAGCCCCGGAGTCCTGTCCACGCGGACAGTGGTGGGCACTGGGACAGACATCCAGGGCACCTCCGCAGGAAGCACTCAAGCCCTCACGAGTTTGGGATAAGAGAAAAGAAATTTGAAGACTGATATTAAACCAGGACCAACAGCTGGCGTAATGGCTATGTCGCTGGACTCCCATGTAGTTGACTGTGGTTCGAGTCCTGGACCCGGTGGCGGGCGTGTGTGTGTGCATGCCCAAGATCCCGAGAGGAGAATGGAGGAGAAGGGATTGTGGTGTGGCCATCCCCCCTGGGGGGTGATTTCTCACTTTCTGTCTTTCTCTCTCTGTCTTTCTGGCAAGCACACGTGCCCTATAGCAAACACCTCTCAAAAAAAAAAAATAAATAAAATAAAACCCCAGTATAAATAACATTAAATTAGAAACTAACAAAGTTTTAAAGGCATATACCATGGTTGGATTTGGTATCTCTCTTTTTTGTTTTTTCTTTGTCTAGTCTGGCAGGAGGGGGCAGGCGGGGTTGAAGTCACTGCGGAGAGCGAGGAGTGAAGGGGCGCGTTACGGCGTCTCGGGGGAACAAACACGCCCGGCAGCGCTGCTGGCGGCCCCGGACGGCAACGGGGCCAGGGGAGGGCCCTGGCAGCGCTCACAGCCTGGCTGGGGCCTTGCCCACCACAGGGCTCTGTGTGCCGGGCCTGCGGGGTCCTGGGGGACCTCCCTGAGGGGCCAGAGCTGGCAGGTGACACCCCAGGCCTGGTCTCAGAGCCAATGCAGACCAAGAGGAAAGGGAGAGGGAGGATTCGAACCCCAGATGAGAACTGCGAAGGTGCTGGAGAGGACGTGGGAGGGTGAGCAACGCGCAGCCACCCCTGGGTCAGTGGGGCTCGCCTGGGGACCTTTCTGGTTTGTCACAACGGAGTGTGTGACGGTGCTGCTGGCACCTGGCGGGTGAGGCTCAGGACCCTGCTAAGTGGCCTGCAGAGCACAGGCCAGCTCCTCCCACCCCACCCACTAACGTCCCAAATGTCCACAGCACCCAGGCCGAGGTCCCCTGCTCCGGGCCAACGCTGCCACCACGGCGGCCCCTGCGCAGTTTCTTTTCACAACGCCCGGGGCCCGGGACGCTGCTGCTGGCGAGGCGAGGAGGCTGCCGGCTGAGGGCTGTGGTGCTGCAGAGCAGCTGCCCGCGGCGGGAGAGCGGGACGACGATCCTGCGGGGCCCCGTGGGAGCCTGGCACTTGGAGGGGACGTGCCGCATCAGGCGTGTGGGGGCGCCGAGTGGGGCCGAGCAAAGCCCGGCCGCCTGCCAGGAAGTCCAAGGTGCAGATCACACACGGCCCACCGTGGGCTGCAGCCCAGGGGGCAGTCAGGCTGAGCCCAGGCCCCAGCTCTGCGAGGGTGTGGTCCGTGGCCCCGCACTCAGGCAGGAGTCTGCCCGGGCCTCGCGTGCCGGTCCCAGGAGCTCCGCGCTGCTTACGGCGCATGGTCATTAAAGCGGGGAGAGCGCGCGGACACGGAGCGGAGCCACCCTCTGGGTGCCCTGGTTAGGGAGGAGGCCCCTGAGGAAGACGCTCTCATTTTAGCAATGACCCGGGAGGTTCCGGAGCCCTGTCCTCGGGTCTCAAGTGGGTCTGGAGAGTCTGGGCCGGACTAGGAGCCACAGCACCGGCCCGCCAGCGACCCGGAGAGCGCAGACTGCTTTACCACTGCCTACTGCCCTGCTCGGCCCGCGGAGGGGCCGTGTGTAGTCCCTGCCCCTCGGTGCCCAGACCGGGGAACTACTCCAGGTGGAGGAGAGGTCCCTGCCCAGACCGGGGACTACTCCAGGTGGAGGAGAGGTGGTCCCTGCCCAGACCGGGGGACTACTCCAGGTGGAGGAGAGGTCCCTGCCCAGACCGGGGACTACTCCAGGTGGAGGAGAGGTGGTCCCTGCCCAGACCGGGGGACTACTCCAGGTGGAGGAGAGGTGGTCCCTGCCCAGACCGGGGGACTACTCCAGGTGGAGGAGAGGTGGTCCCTGCCCAGACCGGGGGACTACTCCAGGTGGAGGAGAGGTCCCTGCCCAGACCGGGGGACTACTCCAGGTGGAGGAGAGGTGGTCCCTGCCCAGACCGGGGGACTACTCCAGGTGGAGGAGAGGTGGTCCCTGCCCAGACCGGGGGACTACTCCAGGTGGAGGAGAGGTGGTCCCTGCCCAGACCGGGGAACTACTCCAGGTGGAGGAGAGGTGGTCCCTGCCCAGACCGGGGGACTACTCCAGGTGGAGGAGAGGTGGTCCCTGCCCAGACCGGGGGACTACTCCAGGTGGAGGAGAGGTGGTCCCTGCCCAGACCGGGGGACTACTCCAGGTGGAGGAGAGGTCCCTGCCCAGACCGGGGGACTACTCCAGGTGGAGGAGAGGTCCCCGCGCAGTCCGCTTTCCTACGCGGCGGCTTCCACTCGTCCCACGGGCTTCCTTTACAGGTGGCGTGTTTTTCTAGGCAGAAAAGCACCACGGCTTCCCGATGACCCATTGGATTGACGTGAATTCCAGAATCTTGTATTTCTGTTTTGGTACTAGAATTCTCAGATTCTAGGATAAAGACAAACGAGAAACCCTGCTCTTCCTGGGCTTGAGAGACGCCAGTCGGACCGTGTGCCCAGACAGCTGCTCACGATCGCATCGTCTGTCTCGCACGCCACGTCGTTAGGAGGCTGGTGCTGTGTGCGTCTTTGCAAAGAATAGAGGGGCGGAGGGAGAGGCGACACCGTCGTGGGGTTGGGCTTCTCGGCAGGCGGTGCCGTGTTTCCGACGGACACCCAGAGGTACACCGGTAACGCCTCATACCCAGCCCAGGAAAGGACCGCAGGAGAAACCAACGCCGTGAAAAAGCCCGCTCCCCGGGGGCGCCGAGCACAGGTGAGCGCTCGCCTTCGGGGGCAGGCCCGTGGCCCGTGAGGAGTGCCGACGTCACAGGCAGACCCTCTGGGCCGCGTGGGCCTGCGTTTCTAACCGCGTGACTCGGGATCTGCACTGGCCTCCTCATCTTCTCTGTGTGGTGGGAGACCGTGTCCTCGAGGATGGCCGGAATCTCAGGAGACTGCAAACCTGACCGGCATGGAGCAGGTCACCACGGGGCTGTCCGGCAGGGACGAGGCGGGCAGGGGTCCTTGCCGCACTGCACATCCGGGCTCAGAGACTGAACGTCTTTGGAGCGTGGCATGCAGAGCCAGCCAAGCCCTGTGAGGTCTCGCTGGGGGACCTCCTGGCATGCTGATTTAAGGTGGAAAGACACGGGCTGCTTCTGAAACCCACAGGATCACGGGGCTAGAACGCCTGCCTCACACTCAGGCTAGGCTGTATCTGGAGGTGGGCCGTGTGGGTCTCCCGGCCAGGAGAGGCAGGCCGGGTTCTCGCCCCGGCTACGCTGACACCCCTCCCGCCATAGCCCTGTGGCCAGCACCCCGGCGGGCGGCTCTCCAACGCGCGGGCAGGGGAAGCGTGCTCACACACGGCGAGCGTGCCCGCACACGGCGAGCGTGCCCGCACACGGCGAGCGTGCCCGCACACGGCGAGCGTGCCCTCACACGGCGAGCGTGCCCTCACACGGCGAGCGTGCCCACACACGGCGAGCAGACGTACTTGCAGGGCAGCACCCGGACGACGTCGTTCTGCTTGTAGCTCTCTATGCACACAGCGCAGTGGTCGAAGTCCGGGTCTGTCTCCTGAAAGCAAGCACAGGCACAGAGGTCACGACGGCGGAGAGGCGAGCTCAGAGAGGCAGCGTCCTGGGCCGCGGGCGTGAGCACGTGCTTACGAATGGAAACTATTAGAAATGATACGGCGTCATCTGCTTAAAAATAACGACCCAAATTATATCTAGGCCGATGACTTTCTTTGAAAATTACGTTGTAACAATTAATACTAACTCTGTTTGTCTTTCAAGATTCATGCCAGCTGTCACCTCTGACATGGCGATGTCCCCTCCCCTGTTCCTCCTGCTACTTTGACCAGGATTCCCGGCGCACCCTGCCGCCCACGCCACCCGGGTCCTCGTTACGGCCTTGCTAACCCCAGCCCTAAGTGCGGGGATGGCGGTGGGCCCCCGGCCGGACCGCTGGCACAGAGACCCACCTCAAGGGCAGGCCTTGGGCACCTGGTCACAGGCCTGGGAGGAGGACGTCACCAGCTCAACTCTGCACTGGTGTTCCCCAAGACTGGCAGAGCCAGCAGGTTTTGTCAACAGGTTAAGGGGTTCCCTCCCTCCGTGGGGAGGAGCTGCTTGAAACAGCCCGCCAGGAGCCTCTGTCTGTCCTCTGTCTGTCCTCTGTCTGTCCTCGTGCTTGGACGGGGACTCCGTGGGGCAGCTCGGAGGCCTCGGCCTCAGATGGGCCGGCTCTGGTGGAGGAAGGGCAGGTGTTCTCTGCTGAGGTGAGCAGGGGACTGGCCCAGGGAATTTCGAACTGACGCGGCTGAAGGCCCCGGGCTGAGACAGTGTCTACACTGCCCCACTCCTCTGGGCAGAAGTGCAGCTGTTTGGACCTACTGCCTTTTCTACAGATGACTCCCTTTCTCCTCGGTGGACCAGAGAGTCTGCCGGGAGCTCTCCACCATCTTGAGCTACATTAAATGGGAAACCAGCCGGGGGTGTCAAGGCAATGGAAACGAAAATGGGGAGTCCAAGGGGTGAAAACGAGAGGGTAAAGAATCACCCGAAATCATTCTCCCGAGGGCTCGTTCCTGGAACCAAGAGCGGGGTGCAGGGCAGGGCAGCGGGTGTTACGCCTTAGACATGCACTTCGCACTCCAGATGGTCGGACCGGGGGACCCCAGCCCCAGCATCGGCCCACCCACAGGCCACGCCTGCTCTGTGAGACCGCTCACCCTACTGCCAAGGAAGCGCCCGTATCTGCCTCTCGCAGTGACTGTTTCCTGTCTCCGTCTAAGTGGTGAGAGACAGCACGAGGCAGACCCAGCAGTGCAGAGGCACAGGGGAAGAACACGTTCTCCTGGGGAAGGCACAGATGGTCCCGCGGGAACGCTGGGACCCGGCAGAGAGAACTGCTGAAAACCACAGCTGGGTGACTGCGAGCAGCCAGTGGCACGACGAGGGGCTTACCACCCAGGGAGGCCGGGGCGCCATGGAGGGCCTCAGAGAGGGCAGCTGAGGGCCAGATGGCAAGGAGCGGGTGGGAGGCAGTAGGGGTGCCCTCGGAGCAGAACGGCGAGGCAGCACGTGAGACCCGAGATCTGGGAACGCTCTCCCACCAAAAGCGCCGAGTCCTAGCTTCACACGGTTAGGCACCACGTACTGTACCTTGTCACCCTTTTTGACTGTCCTGGTTGTCAGTTTGCTGATGGCTTTCTTGGCTGCATCTCCCAGACGACGCTAAGAAAATTGCAAGCAGAAACAGATGTTAAGTACAAGATCTCTAAAGCGTCTTTTAAAAATGTAATTAACTGTACAAAGACCTTATCATCCTACGTGACCCTCCCCATCGCGTTAGAGGATTCTAAATAAGGCATTTAAAGTCAGAACACCCGGCGGCTGCACGGCAGGCCCCGATCGAGTGCAGAGAACAGCGTCGGGGCAGCAGCTCAGCAATCGCACACCGACCGCGCTGTGCGTCCGCCTCAGACTGTGCACTCCTGGCCATGAGCCCGCAGCTGTCCTGCCTGCTGTAGGGACATCCCTGTCGTGTGTGCCATCTCTTAGTAACAGAGAGCATCCCCGCTCCTCGAGATAGCCATGATGATGGTCACGCGTGACAGGACGCAGCCACCAGCTATGCTGGCTCTTCTGTCCTGCTCGGGGGCTTTGGAACACTGTGGTTCAGGCGTGTCCCTTGCAGGGCGGGACTAGCCTCATCACGTGAGAGCGAAGGGCGTTTATGCGGGTCTCTAAGCCGGACATGTCCCATCACGTGAGAGCGAAGGGCGTTTATGCGGGTCTCTAAGCTGGACATGTCCCATCACGTGAGAGCGAAGGGCGTCTACGCGGGTCTCTAAGCCGGACATGTCCCATCACGTGAGAGCGAAGGGCGTTTATGCGGGTCTCTAAGCCGGACATGTCCCATCACGTGAGAGCGAAGGGCGTCTACGCGGGTCTCTAAGCCGGACATGTCCCATCACGTGAGAGCGAAGGGCGTCTACGCGGGTCTCTAAGTCGGACATGTCCCATCACGTGAGAGCGAAGGGCGTCTACGCGGGTCTCTAAGCTGGATTTATGTGACATTTTACTATGATTTTCATTTGAAGTTTCTTTCAAGAGTACGAGAGAGAGAGATGGAGAGAGGGCAGCACCCTACCAGGGAACTCGCCTAGATTCCCCCATCTTCCCCCACCCTTGGTCACTGGCACAGGAGTGCCCAGGACGCCCATCGGTCCCGGTGCTGCCTGAACCTCCCCGAGGCAGTCTCACAGGACACATGGTCTACCTCGTGGCATGGCGCAGCCAGAGCCAAGTGCCGGACACATGGCGTGCTGGACCCCTCCATCCAGAGACAAAAACACAGCACACCCCTCTCCTTGAAAACCTGAACTGTAAACAGACCATAAAATCTTTTTATTTGTAAAAATTTGCCAGTTGACACGTATACTCACTGCAGACAGACAGGGAAAGAGAGCGTGCCCATGGGGGTGGTCACACCTGCACGTGTGCCTGCTGTGTTTCTCAGGCCACCAGGTCCGAGACTTGAACCGCAGGGTCGGCCACCTTCAGCACCCGGCCACGGGCTGTCCAAACACACCTTAATCCTGCGCTGACTGCAGAGTGCATCCAGGGCAGCGAGGCAGCACGGGAGGCACTGACCCTGACCGGGGCGGGCGGATGGGGCAGAGCCTGCCTGGGGCCGTGCAGGGTGAGACGGCAGCCTGGGCAGGCCACCTCCTCCCAGCTGTCTCTTCCTCACTCTGCCTCCCGATTTCATCATTTCAGCAATAGCTCACTGCTTTCTCTGGATAGCATCTTTGGTCAGATCTATCTCCTGGAATTTCCTGCTCACTGATGCTGCTTCAAAGAGTATTTAGGGGACCAGCAGATGGCATGACGGTTACGTCGCTGGACTCCCATGTGGTCGATCGCAGTCAAGTCCTGGACCCGGCAGCTTAAAACTCACACCGGGCGCATGTGTGTGCGTGCCCAAGATCCCGAGAGGAGAATGGAGGAGAAGGGATTGTGGCATGGCCATGCCCCCTGGGGGCGATTTCTCACTTTCTGTCTCTCTGTCTCTCTGGCAAATGTACATTCCCTATAGCAAGAATCTCTAAAAAAAGAAAAGAATATTAAAAAAAATCCAATTCCCATCTTTCATTCCCATTTATTGCTTGTATAACACATGGGATTAAAGTTGATTTTTCCCACTGATCTGGTATCTCACAAATTTGTTGAACCACTGTTATTCCTAGTAGTTTTTTAGAGTCCACCATATTTTCTTAATAGATAATATTGTCTATAAATGCAGACAGTTCATTTCTTTCTTTCTCTCTCTCTCTCTCTTTCTTTCTTTGAGAGATTTTTACTATAGGGCGCACACGCTCACCAGAGACACAGAGAGAGATAGAAAGCAAGCAAGAAATCACCCCCTAGGGGGGATGGCCACACCACGATCCCTTCTTCAATCTCCTCTCAGGATTTTGGGCACAGACACATACACATGCCCGGCGTTAGTTTTAAAGCTGCCGGGCCCAGGACTTGAACCACGGTCGACTACATGGGAGTCCAGTGACATAACCATTATACCATCTGCTTCTTCATTTCTAACGCAGATGCTTTCATGTCTTGTAGGCTGGCTAGCACCTCCAGGGCGACGTGGACACGGAGGTGGCCAAAGCACACACCCTCCCTCATCCTGCTCGCTAGCGCAGACCTGTCTCCACCGGTAAGCATGCCGGTGGCTGTCGGTGCTCATAAACACCAAAGTCTACCTTTCAGGCCCAGTTTGCTGAGAGTTTAAGAACTGGAACTAGATATGGATTTTAGCAAAGACTTTTTTTACTACATTTGAAAAAAAATTTTTTTTTCCATGGGGCATGAAGGAGAGGGCATGCCACAACCCCCCTCTCCTCCACACTCGTCTCAGGATTTAAGCATGTACATGTGCCCAGCACGATCTTCAAACCAACGGGTCCAGGACCTGACCCTCGGCGCTGTCCACACGGCATTCAGTGCCTGGAGTTCCATGCCGTCAGCTGGCCCTGCTTTCTGCATCTCTGATGAGAGGTGCAGAATACGCTAACAAGGTAAACCACAGTGGTTGCTTTCGGATATTAAATGGACCTTGCATTCTTGGAGTAACTACCACCTTGTCATGAAGAATTTGCTTCGTGTATGTCGTTGAATATGGCTTGCTAAAATCTTGTTGGGAATTTCTGCACCTATATTTAGGAGAGATTTTTACCTATGGTTTTCAGTTTTATAATGTTCTTGCCTGGTTTTGCCATAAAAAATGATGCCAGCTTCACAGAGTAAAATGGGAAGTATGCATGCCTTTACAGTTTACTGTAGTTTGTTTAAAATTATTCTTTCTTTTTTCCTGCAAATGTTTGGTAGAATCCAGAAGAAACCATTTGTACCTAGAGTTTTCTTTTCTGGAAGGTTTTAAACGACACATTCAACTTCCTTCACGTCTATAGGGCTGCTCATTCTTTTCAAATGAGCTTGGCAAATGAGTGCCTCTAATGGGGCGTGCCTGTTCCATGTAACCTGCCAATTTATCACACGTAGCCGTCCCCTGTCCCCGCTGTCCTTCCAGCTGAGGTGGTGCGTCGCCCCTCCTTCCACGCTGCGGCGTGGGCTCCTCCCTGTGCCTGGCCGGTCGGCGTGAGGCGCGCCCATCTGCGGGACTCCCGGCGGGGAGCCAGGTCTTGGTGTCAGCGGCCCCCCTCCCCCGTTCCCAGCTCACTGCGGCGTGGACCTCACTCGTTCTCCAGCTCACTCTCGGTTCACGTGGTTCTTCTCCCTTTTTTTTTTTTTTTTTTAATTGCCAGAGGGTTTGTGTGAGAGCGAGAAAGGGAAAAAAAAGAGAGACAGAGAGAGCGAAAGCACCTCCTAGAGAGATGACCGGGCCACACCCCTCCTCCACGCTCCTCTCGGGACCGCGGGCTGGCACGCACCGTGAGGGCCCGCAGCCCCCACTGAGCAGGTCCCTGTGCTGGTGCGGCCGTCTTGAATGCATTTCGGATCAACTGTTTTCCGTTATTTTCAATTTTGATGATAAATATAGAACACATAATTCCAAAGTCAAAACCCTGAAATGAGGAGCTGGGAAGTCTCACTCTCATCTCCCTCTGCTTCCCTTCCCGCTGAAGTAGTAACTCCGTGTTTAATTTTACCTTACATCGCTCCCTTGCGGGAATAAGAGCACCGCACGGGGACGGGTGTATGTGGACGCGCGTGCTGTGTGTGCCCACATGTGCGCGGATCTGAGGAGCCCATGGGGACGGGTGTATGTGGATGTGCCCTGTGTGTACACACGTGTGCTATGTTCTGTGTGTACACACGTGTGCTGTGTTCTGTGTGTGCCCACGTGTGCTGTGTTCTGTGTGTGCCCACGTGTGCTGTGTCCTGTGTGTACCCACGGGTGCTATGTTGTGTGTACCCATGTGTGCTATGTTCTGTGTGTGCCCATGTGTGCTGTGTTCTGTGTGTACCCACGTGTGCTATATTGTGTGTACCCACGTGTGTTATGTTCTGTGTGTACCCACGTGTGCTATGTTGTGTGTACACAAGTGTGCTATGTTCTGTGTGTACCCACGTGTGCTATGCTGTGTGTACCCACGTGTGCTATGTTCTGTGTGTACCCACGTGTGCTATGTTCTATGTACCCACGTGTGCTATGTTCTGTGTGTACCCACATGTGCTATGTTCTGTGTGTACCCACGTGTGCTATGTTCTGTGTGTACCCACGTGTGCTATGTTCTGTGTGTACCCACGTGTGCTATGTTCTATGTACCCACGGGTGCTATGTTCTGTGTGTACCCACATGTGCTATGTTCTGTGTGTACCCACGTGTGCTATGTTCTGTGTGTACCCACGTGTGCTATGTTCTGTGTGTACCCACGTGTGCTATGTTCTATGTACCCACGTGTGCTATGTTCTATGTACCCACGTGTGCTATGTTCTGTGTGTACCCACATGTGCTATGTTCTGTGTGTACCCACGTGTGCTATGTTCTGTGTGTACCCACGTGTGCTATGTTCTGTGTGTACCCACGTGTGCTATGTTCTATGTACCCACGTGTGCTATGTTCTATGTACCCACGTGTGCTATGTTCTGTGTGTACCCACGTGTGCTATGTTCTATGTACCCACGTGTGCTATGTTCTGTGTGTACCCACATGTGCTATGTTCTGTGTGTACCCACATGTGCTATGTTCTGTGTGTACCCACGTGTGCTATGTTCTGTGTGTACCCACGTGTGCTATGTTCTATGTACCCACGTGTGCTATGTTCTGTGTGTACCCACGTGTGCTATGTTCTATGTACCCACGTGTGCTATGTTCTATGTACCCACGTGTGCTATGTTCTGTGTGTACCCACGTGTGCTATGTTCTATGTACCCACGTGTGCTATGTTCTGTGTGTACCCACATGTGCTATGTTCTCTGTGTACCCACGTGTGCTATGTTCTATGTACCCACGTGTGCTATGTTCTATGTACCCACGTGTGCTATGTTCTATGTACCCACGTGTGCTATGTTCTGTGTGTACCCACGTGTGCTATGTTCTATGTACCCACGTGTGCTATGTTCTGTGTGTACCCACGTGTGCTATGTTGTGTGTACCCACGGGTGCTATGTTCTGTGTGTATCCATGTGTGCTATGTTCTGTATGTGCCCACGTGTGCTATGTTGTGTGTACCCACGTGTGCTATGTTCTCTGTGTACCCACGGGTGCTATGTTCTGTGTGTACCCACGGGTGCTATGTTCTGTGTGTACCCACGGGTGCTATGTTCTGTGTGTACCCACGGGTGCTATGTTCTGTGTGTACCCATGGGTGCTATGTTCTGTGTGTACCCATGTGTGCTATGTTCTGTATGTGCCCACGTGTGCTATGTTGTGTGTACCCACGTGTGCTATGTTCTGTATGTGCCCATGTGTGCTGTGTCTAGTGTGTACCCTCGTGTGCTCTGTTCTGTGTGTACCCATGTGTGCCGTGTCCTGTGTGTACCCACGTGTGCCGTGTCCCATGTGCACCTACATGTGTGACGTATCTCACAGTCTCGTCATGTACCAAGCTGTTCTCGTGCTGCTTTTCTCCCCAGAACTGCACCCCCTGGAGAGCACTTCTCGCTCGTGGAGATCTCCAGAATCCCTTCTTTTCTTTTTTTTTCTTATGGAGAGGTTTCTGCTATAGGACGCGTGCACTCTCCAGAAAGAGAGAGCCAGAGAGACAGAAAGCAAGAAATCACCCCCCAGGGGGGATGGCCACGCCACAATCCCTTCTCCTCCTTCTCCTCTTGGAATCTTGGGCATGCAAGCACATGCACCTGGCATGAGTTTAAGCCATCCAGTGTGGGACTCGAACCACGGTCGACTACACGGGAGTCCAGCAACACAGCCATTATGCCAACTGCTGGTCCCCCAGAATTCCTTCTCTTTTAATTAAAAAAACTGTTATTTACTTAATTTTATTCTTTTTTTTTTTTAACTTGACCAGAGAGAGACAGTTGGGCAAGTGGGGTCGTGAGAGAGTGAGCCGCCACGCCCTGGATTTGAACCGTGGTCAGCCCTGTGGGAATTCAGCGCCTTCGCCACCATGCCGCCTCTGGCCCCCAGAACTCCTTTTCTACAGCTACTCACTCCTCTGTTGCATTCACAGTATTTCACTGTGTAGAAACTAATTAATTACATCTGTAAAAAATTAGGATGATTGCTTTTAATTGGAACATAGTACCTATGTATTTACGGGCACAGCCTGACTTGTAGGTAAATGAAACCCAGCCTGACGGTCCGGCTGTGCAGCGGGAGGCAGCGGCCGTGCACGGTGCTGCCTGCTCGTGTGAGGGGTCCCCGGGGGCGTGAGAGCGAGCCCTCGGAGCAGCTCAGAATTCCTGAGAGCGGGGGAGGTAGTAACTTCCCGGCCCCAGCACCTAGTCCTTCCAGCTCTGGAATAAACAGAGTAGAAGTCCTTCTAGCAGCCATCAGCGATGGTGGGTCTGCCTTTCTGACCATGCAATCCTTTCCTACATGAAGAGCCCCGACAACATTTACAATCCCCCTTCTCCCACCTGGACCCCGTTTCCAGACTGTGGGGGACACACGGGCGCCCGAGGCCCCCTCTGACAGGGCTCGCCAGCGCCTCCTCCCACATGGCTGCTCTCCAGGCCCCGGGTGGAAACGAGCGATCCCAGCACGTGCCGCTCCGGTCACCTCGACGCACTGCTGGCGCGGGCAGGACTTAAATCTGACTACTCCCACACTGCAGGTGCAGCCCTGATCACGCCACTGTTAGCGTCTTAGGTTTCTCAGAAACCCTAACTGCCCCTTCACCAGGAATGCAGCACACGGCTTCCCCGGTGTGAGCGCATCTGGTTAGCTTTGACGTGACCGGGGCTCCCTCGGTGCGGGGGGTGCGTCCTAGGTTCCCGGGAGAACCGCAGACGCCCAGCAGTCGGCCTGAAAGCCGCAGTGGCCCCCCCTGTGCCGGGGACCCACAGCTCCGGCTCTCGGGAGGACGTTCAGAGCAGACGGCCTGGCGGAGGCTCACAGGCACAATCAGAGGCTCCCAGTCCCGTGGTGAGTCCTTCACTCACGGTTCTGGCTTCGCTTTTAGAACAGCCAAAGGTTCCCACCGGTCAGGCTGCTGCCACCTTCTGATCAAACTTTAATATGCTAAGCTTTTCAAGCCACATAAAAATTTCATCGGGGACCAGCAGTTAGCGTGATGGCTCTGTGGCTGGACTCCCATGTAGTTGACTGCGGTTCGCATCCTGGACCTGGTGACTTAAAGTCACGCCGGGTGCGTGTGTGTGCGTGCCCACGATCTCAAGAAGAGAACAGATTGTGGTTTGGCCATCCCCCCCGGGGGTGATTTCTCACTTTCTGTCTCTCTGTCTCTCTCTGTCTGTCTGGTGAGCGCATGCGCCCTATAGCAAAAACCTCTCAAAAAAAAAAAAATTTCATCAGGCATTTCTCAACCTAAGGGAAAAACAGAAGGAAGGAAAAAGGTCCGAATATCACTTTCCACTAAAGCAGTGCCCAGGGCCGGGGCGGTGGGAGGGGTGGTCGGTGGGGACGGAGGCCCCCAGCTGCGGGCCGCCGGAACGGGGATGTGCCCCCACCCCATGCCCTCCCGGGCACCTGCTATGGCCGAGAGCAGACCAGGTCCTGGCCCGCCAGGGGCCGTCCGTCTGTCCGTCCTTCCCCCTTTCTCTCTTTCATTGCCTCTCCCCTTTTTCTTGCTCTCTTTCTTTCTCTTTCCTTTCTTCTTTCAAATAATTACTTGTTTACTTTTATCATTACTGTGGTTTTTAATTTGCTGCAATGCACGTGTGGGCAGTGCGCCATCCGGCCCACTCCAGTGGGCCTCCCTTGCAAGATGGCGTTTCGGGGCAGGCCCAGTCCCCTCACGTCGAGCGTCCCGCATGGCGACGTGCTAGACCCCTGCACTGGCTAACAGCAACGGCCACAGCGACCACAGCCTGCCACAGCCGGGGCAGAGAGGGTGCACGCAGGGACTTGCAGGCTTGAGGGGGTGCCTCCCACGCACCCAGGCGGCACCGCACATGCCTTCAGTGGAACCACCAATAGGACGGACCAGAGGAGAAGGGGAGAGCCTGACTTCCCAGCCAAGGCAGCAGACGGTGGCCCGAGGTCAGAAACGCCGGCCAGCGCCCCCTGCAGGCAGAGTGCAGAGAACACTGCTCCTCTCACCCAGGCCGCCCCAGGCCTGGCAAGGCTCCCTGCTGCCTGGAGGAGGAGGGAGCCGGGCGCAGGGAGACAGCTACAGAGCGCTCACCATGACAGGCCACACTCCAGACCGCAGGACGAAGCCCGCGTAGTGTTCCTCGACCGTAACGGAAACCAGCGCTGGTAACAGCGAAATCTCTAACAGCGGGAAACTCAGCGCACACTCTGCACACGTGGGCCCAAAGGAAGTTTCCAAAGCAAAAACCACATAGAAGTAAATGAAAAGGACAAAACGGACAGAGAGCACATCGACAGGACCTCGCAGGTGGCGCGCTGGCTAAGGCACTGGACTCTCACATGGCTAACCGCGGTTTGAGTCCCTGACCTGGCAGCTTGCTTTCTCTCATGCATGTGCCCTATAGCAAATTCAATAATAATAAAAAATAAAATAGATAAAAAATTAGGACACAAAAAGTAGCGCTGAGAAATTACAGTACTGAAGGCTCCACACAGAAAAAGGTTTCAGATAACTGAAGTTCCTATCTTAAGACAAAAGGCAAAAAAGCACTGATCTTCAAAAAAATCAATAAAAATAGAGAAATTTCTCCTAAGACCGGTGATAAGGAGAAAACATAGACCACTAGTATCAGGAATAAGGCAACGACTACACTACGGCACAGCGGCCGTAAAACGAGAACGTAGGAACTTTATGCTTATAAATCTGACATTAAGAAAATGAACTGGGCTAGCTGGTGGTGTGGGGGTTAGGTGGCTGGGTCCTACATGGCCAATTTCATGGTTCAAGTCCCAGACTGGGTGGCTTGAAAAACATGCGGGACACACGTGCCTGTGTGCCTGATCAAGACACTATGAGGGGAACGGAGGGCAAGGACTGCCACGTGGCATCCCCTTGGGGTGATTTCTCACCCCCCCACCCCACCCCTCTCTGGCACAAACACACCTTAGAGAAAAAAGAGAGAGAGAGAGAGAGAGAGAAAGAGAAAATGAACCAATTCTGCAAAAATCACAACCAACCAAAATTCAACAAAGATGAAGCAGATGACCTGAACAGTCCTTTAACCATTCAAGGACAGTAAACTTTACAACCCCCAAAACGACAGACTAGTATTTCTCACAAACTCAGACACAAAAACTGCCATAAAATATCCACCAATCAAATCAGACAAGAGAAACGAGAGCAGACACCGTGAGCAGGGGCTGTGGATGGTCTAGGAGGCTGGACGGGGAGGCGCTCTAGTTACGCAAGCGCGACTCAGCCTTCAGAAGCCAGCGGGTGTTGGGCCGGCCCTAGTGCCGTGGTGGGGCACAGTGCCTGGGGCTGGGTCCCACACGGCCAAGTGCAATTCCCACGGTGGCCCCAGTGGCTTGAATAAAGACCAGGTAGTGTGTGTGCACAGTGTTGACGGGATGGAGAAGTGGGCCAGGGACTGCAGCATGACCGCCCTCACTGGCGAGCGAGCGCACCCTCTGGCAGTTAAACCGAAATCAGTGAACGTACTCCATCATGCCAGAGGCCCAAGGAGCCCAACGGACGTCGTAGGGCACGTCGACCGATGCACAGAAAGCATTTTACAAACCTCAACACGCAGTGTGACGAACCCTCTCGGCGAGCCAGGAGCAGAGAGGACCCCTGAGCTGGCTGAGCAGTGCGGAACGCCGGCAGCTGACACCCACTTCACTGTAGGCTGAACCCCTCCTTGGGAATGGCTACCAGGGAGGGTGACCATGCACTCCTGGTGTGCAACACAGAATGCAAGTTTTAGCGAATGCAGTAAGCAAGAAAGAGGAAGAAAATACACAAGTTGAAAAGGAGGAAGTCAAGCTGTCCCCTATTGAAGACGGCATGATTGTGCAGCTAGAAAAACCCCAACAACCTACAGTAACAGCCAGGGCTACCAGGACTGCAGAGCATGAAACACACAACAAGTGACACCGTAATATACAGACAGTGAACACATGGGAGCAAATTTAAACCTCTCCAGTCCACCTACTGCTCGTCACCATTGACAGCACAACAAAGAACGCAGAGCACTTCGGTCTCAGCTGAAGAGAACACCCACAGGGCCTGTATGCTGAACATAATCAAATACTGATGGAAGAATGAGCCCTAGATAAGGGGAACATCCACTACGTCATTACGACGGAAAATGCAGCCAGGAAGTACGTCAGTCCTCCCCAGATGCTCTGAGTGGTTAATGCGTTCACAGCAAGGTCTCAGCAAGGTCTCCTCATAGAACAGACACACTGGTAAGATTTATATGGAAAGGCCTAGGGACCCAGAGTGAATAAAATCTGAAGAGAGAAGAATAGTTAGAATCATTCTATCCAGTATCCGGCCTGCACCGCCACGGGATCAAGAGCGTGCGGCGTGGATCGACGGCCGACACGGATCGGAGGTGCAGTGCAGGGCCCAGGAGCGGACCAGCCAGACCGCGGCGACCCGGGTTCTGACCAAACAGCCATGCTGAGCACAGACGGGCGAAAAATAACCAAAGGCAAAACCTAAGCCTTACGTGCCACACACAGGTTAGCTCGGAACGCGCCACGGACTGGAGCAGGCAGCGTCGAATGCAGAACTTCTGGGAGAAAAGGAAGTCTTTGGGCTCTCTGGGGTTAGGCAAGGGGTTCTCACACTCGACACCAACAGCATGATTCACAAAAAGAAAAGTTATAAACTAAATGTAACCAGCATCACAACCTTTCGTCCTTCAAAAGGCTCTATTAAGAGGCTGAAAAGACAAGCTGCAGACAGGGAGAGACCCTTGCAGACCACGCACCCGATGAGTGTGACATCGAGACACAGAAGACTCCCGAACCCCAACAGTAAAGAACAGCAGAAAACAGCCATGATGCGAATGGACGTGTCGCTGAAGGGGACACGGCATAGGGGATCGGCACGGAGCAGACGCTGGTACCAGCAGCCACTAGAGCAATGCGAGTTCACCCCAGGACGGGCGGCCCCCACCCTGCAGGGCGGCAGGGACAGAGTGCCACCGCGCCGTCCAGTCTGCAGGAGTGGCCCAGCCGCGCGCCTCTGCCAGGGGTGTAAAATGGCGCGGTCCCTTTGGAAGCAGAGCACAGCAGTTTCTTATAAAACCAAGTGTGTGCTTACCGTCGTAGCCCGGAAACTTCATTCTTGACATTTACACTGCTCAGAAATGACACCTTCACCCCAGGAAATGAAAATTCACTCTCTCACACAGTCTCTATACAAATGCTCATGGCCGGCTATTCACTGTAGCCCCAATCCCAGACACGAGTCAACGAATGAGCGGTTAAGTCAGTGGCTACCCGGGCCACGGAACGCTGCTCTGCAATGGGAGGAGAGAAGCTACGATGGACAGCAGCGTGGGCAGAGCCTGGAGGGCCGGCCTGCAGGGCTCAGTGCTACGTGACCCCGGTCGTACAGCTCTGCGGAGATGGCAGCTTCAGAGATGGGGCGGACCTCGGGAAGCCAGGGGCTGAGGAATGGGGAGGGAGGGGGGTGCCAGGGCTGTGCCCGTGGTACAGGGACCCCTGAGACGGAGCTGCTCTGCTTCTCGACTCCCATCTACACGTGATAAAGCTCAGAACTAAACCTGGGTGCACACACAGCCCACGTGACAGAAAGGACGGAGAACTCGGAGGACGCGTGGACTCAGTAAGCTGGTAGGTTACATCCAAGTGTGTGCCCGAGTTGTGATATCAATTACAGTTTGCAGGAAAATGGAGTGAGGGGTGCATGGGATCTCTCTGCGCTATTTCTATTTTTAAAGAATTATTTATTTTGGGGACCAGCAATGGTGTAGTGGTCACCACGGACTCCCACATGGTCAGCCGTGGTTTGACTCTCAGACCCAGAGGCTTGAAACTCATGCCAGGTGCGTGCCCAAAATATCAACAGGAGAGTGGAGGAGCAGGACGCGGAGTGGCCATCTCCGGGGCGTGACTCCTGGCTTTGTCTCTTTGTCTCTCTGGCAAGCACACACCCTATAGCAAAAATCTCTCTCTGAAAATGAAAAAAAAATATTTATTTTTATTTATTATCATTTTTATTTTTTATTTTTATTTTTAATTTGACCAGTGAGAAAGAGAGAAAGGGAAAGTGAGAAAGCCAGCTTCCAGGTCAGGACTCAAACGTAGTTGGCCATTTGGGAGTTTAATGCCTTAAGCACCGTGCCACCTGCTGGCCCCTCTGTATTATTTCTTAAAAATGCAAATGAAGCTACAATTATCTCAAAATAGAATGTTTTAACAACATGTAAAGGACTGATATTTCTGACAAAAAATGCACACACACTGAATCTAACCATGAACCAACATCAGAGCAACAAATGAGTTCAAATATAAACAGGGGCCAGCGGGTGGTGGTGTGGATAGGGGCGCTGGACTCCTACATGGCCGACTGCTGTTCGAGTCCCAGACCTGGCGGCTTGCTTTCTCACTTTCTGCGCTCTCTCTCTCTCTCTCTCTGGGAATAAATAAATAAAGCTGAATAAAATAATTCTTTTTAAAAAAAGCAAAATAGGGAACCAGCAGTTGGCGTAATGGCTATGTCGCTGGACTCCCACATAGTCGACCGTGGTTCACATCCCGGACCCGGTGGCTTAAAACTCACGCCGGGTGTGTGTGCGTGCGTGCCCAGGATCCCAAGAGGAGAATGGAGGAGGAGGGATTGCGGCGTGACCATCCCCCCTGGGGGGTGATTTCTTGCTTTCTGTCTTTCTCTGTCTTTCCAGTGAGCACACGTGCCCTATAGCAAAAATCTCTCTTTAAAAAAATGTGATTTTGTGTCATTTCTCCAAAATTTACAGAATTATCCAGATTGTAGTATGATATTAAATTAGATACCTATCAACAGACTATTTTGAGTGACCACTATAAATTTAAACAATTCTCCTTCTCGGTATTTTAAATGCCCTGGAAATACCTCTGTATATGTTTTCGACATATTAAACCAAATGAGGGCTCCAGCTTCTTCACCGAGCCGCCCGCCGCACCGCCGGCAGCTCACCTGGTTCCGGTCGCGGGCGTTCGTGTACCTGATCTTCTGGATGAAGTAGAAGATGAGCCACGCGGACGAGACCATCATGAGGACGATGAAGGATATGGACACGAAGACGAGGGAGCCCCGGCTGAAGCTCTTGGGCGGCATCCGCGTGCCGACCGCGATCGTCATCTGTACAGAGACGTTCTTCTCCAGGTAGCTCAGGATGTCCTTGCCCCTCAGCTCTGTGATCATCACCGCGATGATGTCTCCAGTGCCTGGAACGCAAAGTAAGCAGACGCTCAGCGGCCGCCCAGGGACAGCAGACACTCCGTGGCCGCCCAGGGATGGCAGACGCTCCGTGGCTGCCCAGGGACGGCAGACGCTCAGCGGCCACCCAGGGATGGCAGACGCTCAGTGACTGCCCAGGGGTGGCAGACGCTCCATGGCTGCTCAGGGGCAGCAGACGCTCAGCGGCCACCCAGGGACGGCAGACGCTCCGTGGCCACCCAGGGACGGCAGACGCAGACACCCCGTGGCCGCCCAGGGACGGCAGACACAGACACTCCGTGGCCGCCCAGGGACGGCAGACGCAAGCGACATGTGCGGGCGCCACTGAGAGCCCGTGATCTGTCGTGGAACCGGAGACTTGCACAGATGGAGGGCGTGAGAGGGCGTGCGGCAAGGGCCACATAACCCTGTCTGGCAGCCACCCTTACAGAACAGATCGCAGACAAGGGAGTGCGGGCTGAGACAGCAGCTGCGGCACAGCGCAGCAGAGCGCAGCGGAGCACCGGCGGCCACGGCAAAGCCTCTCCTATCTGTAAATGACCTTCAGAAAGTCCCAGCTCCTTAAGGGAAGGAGGAAAGTGTGCTGTTTCCCAGACGAGATAGTGCTTCTTCACTCATCGTTCCAGAAACGCTCCCGAGGGCCCGTGTGGGCCCGTGTGCGGGGCAGAGGAGTACAGATGATGGAGAGCCAGGACACAGCCAGGACGTGGCCGGGACGTGGCCGGGACACGGCTGGACTTCGGACAGCCTGCAGCAGAGCCCCTCTGGCAGCGGCTTCGGTCTCGCGTCCAGACCTGGCTGGAGCAAGGCCGCTTTCCAGCGCACCCGAACTGTCCTGAACAAACCGAGCCAGTCCAAGCGTCGACGTCCCCACCTCGCTTGGCAGCAGGATATGCCCCGTGTCTAAGGCTTCCCCGGGGCCTGCCCATAGCCACGGACGCTATGGCCTGGAGCCACCTGCTTGTCACCCAGCTCTTCCCTCCCGTGACCGTGAGAAGCGGGACACGCCTCGGACAAGTGACTACCTCTCCTCCGTGTGACGCTGCACCCCCATCCTCCAGCTGACACTGCACCCCTGTCCCCCTGCAGTGTCCCGCGTGTTTAAGGAGACAGGTGCCTTTCTGCCATGGCCAGCGGTCAGTACCACCAGCCTCTCACAGACCGGGGCTGTGGAGACGGGATGTATCCCCCCGCCCTCTTCAGGGGGCACCCGCAAGGCTGGGGTTCGAGGAGGGGCCAGGCGTTTCCCTTTGGGGAAGGGAAATCAGTCACTCACTGGGGTTTGAACAAAGCTTGCTTGGCCCAGTGCAAACCAACCAGCAGGTGGAGTCCGCCACCCCCGCCCTCGGCAGGCTGCCCCGTGAATGGCTCGCACACACGGGTCCTGCGTGCTTCGGTAACCGGCTTTGGCCGAGAGGACCCCCCTGGTTCCAGGCTGCCAAACTACGGGCAGCTGGAGAGAGGTCCAGAGGGTGTTCTGAGCAGTGGCCCGGGGAACAAGCCCTGTACCTCCGTCCAGCCCTCCCACCACTCCGTCAGGACAGCACGGGAAGAGCTGCGGGATTAAGGGAGCAAGAAAGTGCACCTCCAACTGCCTTTCTCAAACAAGGCTCTGCTCAGGAAGAGAGGAGACAGGTCAGGCTGCGGCCGGCGGCCCCCACTAGCCAGCGCTGCCGTCCGGCGGCCCCCACTAGCCAGCGCTGCAGTCCAGTGGCCCCTCACTAGCCAGCGCTGCCGTCCGGCGGCCCCCACTAGCCAGCGCTGCCGTCCGACGGCCCCCACTAGCCAGCGCTGCCGTCCGGCGGCCCCCACTAGCCAGCGCTGCCGTCCGGCGGCCCCCACTAGCCAGCGCTGCAGTCCGGCGGCCCCCACTAGCCAGAGCTGCCGTCCGGCGGCCCCCCACTAGCCAGCGCTGCCGTCCGGCGGCCCCCACTAGCCAGCGCTGCCGTCCGGCGGCCCCCACTAGCCAGCGCTGTCGTCCGGCGGCCCCCACTAGCCAGAGCTGCCGTCCGGCAGCCCCCCACTAACCAGCGCTGCAGTCTGGCGGCCCCCACTAGCCAGCGCTGCCGTCCGGCGGCCCCCACTAGCCAGCGCTGCCGTCCGGCGGCCCCCACTAGCCAGCGCTGCAGTCCGGCGGCGCAGCGGGGCACCAGGCCAGGCCGTAAAGTAACTGGGACGGTGCTCAGACGGCGACCAGTCTCATTGTTTCAGCACACCGGCTACAGACGGGATTGGGAACCAGCCCTGAGGTTCCTCTGACGACTCAGCTGGAAGAGGAGGAGGGCCTGCGAGGGGCCCGGGGAGCCGTCCTTGGTGTCACTCGGGGACATGAGAGCAGCGCGTGCAGTTGATTCCAACTGGGCGCTGTTTGGGGAAAGAAGTGTCATCGCTTCACGACCCGCCAGTGGTCTTTTTTTTTTTTTTTTTTTTTTGAGAGGTGTTTGCTATAGGGCGCAAGCGCTCGCCAGACAGACAGAGACAGAAAGCAAGAAATCACAGGGATGGCCACGCCACAATCCCTTCTCCTCCATTCTCCTCTCGGGATCTTGGGCATGCACGTACTCGCACCTGGCGTGAGTTTTAAGTCACCGGGCCTGGGATGCAAACCACGGTCGACTACATGGGAGTCCAGCGACATAGCCATTACGCTAACTGCTGGTCCCTGCAATTTTACTTACTTTCCCCCCCTTTTTAAAAATTTATTTATTTATTTATTTATTTACTTTTGGAGAGGTTTTTGCCATAGGGCGCGTGCGCTCGCCAGACAGAGACAGAGAGACAGAAAGTGAGAAATCACCCCCAGGGGAGATGGCCACGCCGCAATCCCTTCTCCTCCATTCTCCTCTTGGGGTCTTAGGCATGCACGCACAGTGCCGGCGTGAGTTTTAAGCCACCGGGTCTGGGACTCAAACCACGGTCGACTGCATGGGAGTCCAGTGACATAGCTATTACGCTAACTGCTGGTCCTGCTGCAATTTAAACTTTCTAACGCTGTGATTCCCTCTGTGTTTGTGAACAGACTCTGTAATCGATATCTACTTATCTTTTTTCCTATTACAAATACAACTGCTAGGTGGACAACTTTTCTGTTAAATGAAAAGAGCCCCGCTCTAAGCAATTCTAATCTTTAGTGGGAAAAAGATGAAGTGGAATAACACGCAGTGCTGCAATGACCCTGACTGCAAAATCAATTTTGAGGCCCAACAGAAGGAATCTCAGAACTACCCTTCTTTGGGCTCTGAAAAGACCTAGGTTCGAATCCCACCACAACGCTTCTCCTCTTCAAACTTCCATCTTTCCTTTTGAAAAACGAGCTACTTCCTGCAAGCTCCATGGAAGGTGTGCAGTAAAGGCCCCGGCCGAATGGCGAGTCTTTCTGACGTCATTATTACTCGGGGGGTGGAGTTAGGCACCGTGGGGACACCACGGCGTCTGGGGTTCCATCCCCTCTCTTCGATTCCTCCCCCACTACCTCAAGAAGTTCTCAGCTCCCATGTGCCAGAAAAATGCTCCTGGTGCCAGGGGTTGTGCTCCAACTCGGGCGGGAGTCCGCCCAGATGGGAAGTTCTGAAGTCCCTCCCCTCCGCCGTCCTGCCCTCGGCCCCTCCTGGGCGTGAGTCCCAGGATAGCCTTGAGCAGCTGAGCAGCTACAAAGGGAGATCCAGGAGGCCAGCAGATGGCGTCACGGTTACATGGTTGGACTCCCACATGGCTGGCCGTGGTTCAAGTCCCGGACCCAGTGGTTTGAGACACGTTGGGTGTGTGTGTGCGTGCCCAAGACCCTGGAGAATGGAGAAGGGACTGTGGCATGGTCATCCCCCTGGCGGGCGACTTTTCCCTTCCCTCTCGCTGTCTGTCTTTCTCTCTGGCAAGTGCGTCCTAAGGGAAAACAGAAGAGGAAGAGGAAAGGCCCAGGAAGGCGGCCTGTGCGCCGGGCTCCGAGGCCGCGGAGGTGTGGCTGAAGCCTCTCCACCACCGTCAGCCGGTGTCCAGGAAAACGACGTCCCAATGTCACCACAAAACCTCATTTCTCAGACTCGCCCTTGACAGTAACGTGCTGTGAAGTTCAAGTCCTGCACCAAAGTTTTACGGAATTGCAAACTCAGCAAGGTAGACGATTACAGGACGTTTGCCACACAGCGGATTCGGGGATGCTGTGTCCCACACCAAGTGTTTGCTATGATACTCTACATTTCCTTACTTTAAAATTAAACAAACAAACAAGAAAACATTGCCAGAGGTTGTACACACATATGCAAAAGAGAGAGACAGGGCGAGCACCGCAGCGGGGAGCGGCCCCGCCACCATCCCTTTCCCATTCCTCCGTCCCGTCAGGGTCCTGGGCGGGCGTGCCCGATGTGGTTTTCTAGTCAGGAGGCTGGGACTCGAGCCCGGTCAGGCGTGTGGGGCCTGGCTCCCTAGGCACAGGGCTTCATAGCTGTGCCGTGGGCGGCCCTGCCAGGGTGACAATGCCTTCCTCTGGAAGGATCGCAGCAACCAACTGCAGTTATTCTGTAGGCTTCGGTTTGACCAGAGAGGGACAGAGTGAGAGAGCGAGAGAGTCACCAGGTGGAGACCGAGCCGCAGACAGCCATGTGGGAGTCCAGTGCCCTTAACCACCACGCCACCTGCTGGCCCCTTACGCTTTTGTTTTACATTTACAGAGCTAACTTTCTATATTTTACAAAGTATGATAATGTTCTATTCACTGCTCGGTCGTAAATGAGAATACGATGGAAAAAGGTGAAGAGCCGTTCAACTAATTCTGTTTAATCAGGCAAAGGAGCAGCAGGAAACGCCTGATGCTACCAATCGGCAGAAAGATCAAGGCGCAACGTTTTCACTTGGCTCACCAAACAATGCTCCTAAGTTACCGCATCCTCCTTTTAACAAGGGAAAGAACGTCCGCACTCTCACGCGCACAGACAAAGCCGAGGTCCCCACTTAGAGGGCGATGTAGCACAGGCTAAGAGCATTACGCAGTGACGGTCTGTATGAATGTTTACAAACCAAGCAGACCCTGCCTTTTCAGATGAGTGTGCATGATCTCACGCCATCCAAGAGCCCTGGCTTCCCCTCACACCACAGCTCTGCGAGCCACAGGGCGAGGACGCACCCTGCTAGAAGGGCTGCCAGGTGAGTGCTTTCTCACTTGCTGTTTCTCTGTCTCTGTCTCTCCAGCAAGCACACATGCCCTAGAGAAAACATTTCTCTAAAAAAAAAAAAAAAAAAAAAAAAAAAAAGCACAGCGCAGAAAGGGCTCTCTAAAGTGAAGGCAGACAGACCTGGGCCCACCTGCGAAACTGAGCTGAAGGCTCAGGGTGGGTGGATCCTGGGCAGTAACTTTGCCAGGTCCGTGAGGGGCTCGGATGGAAGGGTCCCTCCCTAACGGCAAGATGGGAACTGCGGAGGGCAGGGCTCTTATGCACTCATCAGGAAAGCCCCGGGCCGCTGGGCTGGTGCCGCGCACTGAGCAGACACAGGAGGGCAGACAGACACGGGTACGTCGGAGCACGGAGAGAGGGCCCCGATTCTCCCCAGAACGTGGGGTACCACCAGGGAGGGCTCCAGGGCACGCCCGAGTCTGTGCCACTGAGCTGCTCCCCTCCCCACCTCTGAGGCCAACACGCGTCCCTGGGCACAGCTGGCTCTGGCTGGACGGAAGGGCTACAGGAGCACGGCCCCTTCGCCCCGGAAACCCCAACTTCTCCAGGCCTTCCTCACGGCACCCTGGCCATGAACCGCACTCCACGGCTGTCCTGCCCCTGATCCCCCCATTTTCCACCCCGGGCCTCCTCCTGCTTCCCTGCACCCCGAAAGACCTCTCGCAGTTAAAACGTCTTAGTGTGTGCTTATCTTCTCCGCTTGACCCGAACTGTGAGTGGTGGCACCTCCTGTGTCTTGTTGAGGTCTAAAAAACTGTCATTGGGGCTGGGAGGTGGCACTGGACTCCCACACAGCCGACCACGGTTTGAGTCCCGGACCTGGCGGCCTGCTTTCTCACTTTCCCTCTCTCTCTCTTTCTTTCTCTCTCTCTCTCTGTCCCAATCTGATCAAATTAAAATAAACCAGCAAAATAAATAAAGTTAAATGAAATCATTCTTTCTTAAAACAATCAGCACCGTGGCTGATGAACTGGCACACAGAACCCTGATATTTCTACTCGTAGTCCGGTGACCCAGCCTCGTTTCCTACCGTTTATGTCCAGACTCTTCTCCAGCCGGCTGCCAGGCTGTGCACTTGCAGAGTGAGAGGGAGGAAGCATGCCTGCCCCGTGCACGCTCACCGGGTGGTCCCTTCCGCCCGTCTCCGTCCTGCTGGGGCTTGGGGGGCACGCACAGGTGCTTGGCACGTTCTTCAACCTACTGGGGCCAGAATTCAAACGCGGCTGGCCCCGTGGGACCCGGCTCCCTTAACCACTGGACCACAGGGCAGTCCCGTCAGACTTCTGACTCACCTGGTCCCTTCCTGGGCCTGTCTTCCCTCCGGTCAAACCAAACGATCCTAACCACGTAGAGCCCAGCATCGGAAGGGCTCGTCCGTGAGGCCTCTGATAGCCCCCTAGACAGGAGTGAGCCCTCTCACGCGGACCAGCAGCCCCTCCTGCATGCACTTCTGCCTCCCAGGGTCCGACGCTGAACTAACCCCAGCGCGACACCGCACCAGTCGTAGTCAGCTTCTGTCATAGCACTGTCTTAACTGCCCTGCATTACTGCCACTGTGGCTCTTACTGTGCCCAATTCATATGCTAACCTTTTCATTTCTAACTTTTTACCTTTTCCATGAAGAGCAAGGCAGAGACGAGAACAGAACAGCAGCCACGGGGGCTCGGAGGGGACCCCCAGCTCCCACAGCCCCGCCACGGCATGCGCCACGGGCCCTGCTTCACGGCTTCCCCAGCCCCGGCCCCATAGCTTAGGCCTCGTCATGGGTGCATGCGTGTAGGTAGCAGTCTACACAGGGCCGGCCAGCCCAGGATGCACAGCTGCTGTGGACCCGGGACCACCATGGGTGGCGTGGCCTCCAGGCCGGGTGTCAGGCTGGTCCGGCGCCTAGCGACCGCGTGGGTGTCCGTCTTGCTGCGTGTCCACGAGGATGCTCTGGCACGCGTGTCCGCAGGTCCCTGTGCTGTCTGTCAGGCTCGGCACAGCAGTGACAGCACCTGCTGGCTAGCTCACTTTCTTATTCAACATTCAATTAAGTCACGTGAAAAACAGAAATACCATAAGAATGAAGAAAATAATGAGTATACTTAGAGATTTTTTTTTTTTATTTTTTTTTATTTTTTATTTTATTTATTTTTTTTTAAAGATTTATTTTTATTTATTTATTCATCCATTCCTTCATTTTAATTTGACCAGAGAGAGACACAGAGAGGGAGAGAGGAAAGTGAGAAAGGAAAGGTCCAGGACTTGAACCGTGGTCGGCCATGTGGGAGTGTCCAGCATCTTAGCCACCTGCTGGATATACTTAGAGAAAAAGTACCAATCTCGGGGACCAGCAGGTGGCATGGTGGTTAAGGCGCTGGACACTCCCACATGGCCGACCACGGTTCAAGTCCTGGACCTGGTGGCTTGCTTTCTCACTTTCTCTATCTCTCTCTCTGTATCTCTCTATGGTCAAATTAAAAAAAAAAAATTGATGAATAAATAAAATAAAAAAAAAAAAAGTACCAATCTCGGGGACCAGCAGTTGGCATAATGGCTGTGTCACTGAACTCCCATGTAGTCAACTGCAGTTCAAGTCCCGGACTCGGTGGCTTAAACTCACGCTGGGCTAAACTCACGCTGGGCGCGTGTGCGTGCGTGCCCAAGATCCCGAGAGGAGAATGGAGGAGAGGGGATTGCAGCGTGGCCATCTCCCTGGGGTGATTTCTCATTCTGTCTCTCTGTTTCTCTCTGTCTTTAAAAAAAAAAGTTCCAATCTTGAAATTAAAGGAATGAAGGACACAGATGTGTAAGAGGTGTCCTGCTCAATACAGGCACAGGATAATAAGTAACAATTGTACGCTTAACGGTTTCGTCTTCACAGTAAACTGCACAGTTGTCGTTAGACACAGCAGATGGCCCTCTCTGTTTTACAAGTGAGGATGCTAGTGTGACCCGTATTTACCCGAACTCGCCAAGCTGGTAGCCAGCTGGGTACAGGATTAGAATCCCAATCTTATGATAAATGACAAACTCTTTTCCCCATTTTAGAGGTGTGTTTCTGTAACTAAAAAACAATTAAGAATTTTGAAAGATGAACAAAACAGAAGAGACTGGAATGGTTATCGACCAGAGACTATAAGCTGGATAAGATACCTAGGTGATGCTTTTCTGAGCTGTGAATATATAACAAGCAGCACTAAAATGAAGGACTGACTCTGCTGAGAAAACAGAAGACAATGAACAATAACCCAGCAGAAAATAAAGATGGGGTGGGGCTGGCAGGTGGGGTGGTTAAGGTGCTAGACTCTTTATATGGTTGGCAATGGTTCAAGTCCCGGACCTGGTGGCTTGAAAATCATGCCGTGTGTGTGCATGCCCAAAATCCCAAGAGGAGAATGGAGAAGGGACTGCGGTATGGCCATTCCCCTGGGGGATTTCTCACTTTCTCTCTCGATCTCTGTCTCCCACTGGTGAGCGCACACACTATGACAAAAACCTAAAAAAAAATACTGATTTTTAAGTCTGGGGTGTGTTCTGGCGTGTTCAGGGACCAAGGTGACCAAAGTTAGGCTCTAAACCTCATCTTCTAGACCCCTGAAACACTCAGACAAGGGTCATTGACATCCTCAACGCTTACTGAATCTCCTGCTTTAAGGAAGGAACTTTTTATAAATCTGAACTCATCATCTCTTTCTGTGGATACCATGTTGCAAAACACAGTAGAGGAGAGATTTTGTCACAGAATGGCCAGAAACCACCACAGAGGCACAGGAAATATGAGAAACCAAGAAAATCTCTCCCTTAAGTGAAAAGAAGAGTCCTTCCTCATCCACAGACAGTACAGTGGAAGTCATGGAAATGTCTGACAGAGAATTTAGAACATTCGTAGTGGCAAAGCTAAATGAGATGCAAGAGGTGAGAGACAATGAACTCCAGAAGATGCAGGAGAAAAGAGCGAGTTCCCGGAGGTGAGGACGTTCTTGCACCATCTGAAAGAGGAACTACACTCCATGAAAACAACCAAATGGAGCTGTAATACAGGAAATCAAAACCTCCTGTAATCAAAAAGGCTGCAATACAGGAAATCAAAACCCCCCTCAAAAGTATTAAAGGAGATTAGTCCATACAGAAGATTGGATCTCAGATACTGAAGGCAAAACCTCTGACCTAGAAAAAAGAACCCCAAAAACTGAAATAATAACCAAAAATAATGAGAATACTATACGAGAAATACTAGATACCATTAAGTGCCCAGACATCCGGATAATCGGTATCCCAGAAGGTGAGGAAACTAATAAGGGCATTGATCATCTATCCCATGAAATCCTGGAAGAAAACTTTCCAAATCTAGAGAGGCACTCGGATATCCACACCCAAGAAATACAAAGGACCTCAATTAGAATCAACCCAAGAAGATCTTCTCCAAGGCACAGCACAGATTGGCCAAATCCACAAAGACAAGATACTAAAATTGGCAAAAGAGAAACATCAGGTTCCTTATAAAGGTTATCCCATCAGACTAACCTCAGACCTCTCATCAGAAACAATGCGAGCAAGGAGAGAATGGGAAAATATATTCAAAGTGTTAAGTGAAAAACAATTTCAACCAAGAATACTATATCCAGCAAGATTATCCTTTACGGGAAGAAAAAATAAAAACATTCTCAGATAAACAAAACCTGAGGGAGTTCACCAACACCAGACCAGCTCTTCAAGAAGTTCTGAAGGGAGTGCTCTACCAGGAAAACTAAAGACACACATACAGAAATAAGAGAACAAAAAGCAACCAGGAAAATGACCAACCTAATGCTAGGGACAAGAAATATTAGTAATAACGCTGAATGTTAACTTTCAGGATTTAAACGGAAAGATTGGACCACAGTAACACTGCAAATTCAACAGAAGAAAGATTAAATACATAAAGCTGAAGTGGTGATAGAATTTTATGACTTTTGAGTAAAACATTACTTTTTCTTTACTATGTTTTGTTTTCCTAAATTAAGGATTTTGCTTTCTTTTGAGCTTTTGATAGGTTTAGCAATTTGTTAAAATGTTTTTTGTTTCTTTAAATGGAAACATAAAATTTTCTCCCTTCCTGATCCCTTTGGAATTGGAAAATACTTGGGAGTTTTCTTACTCTGTGGCAGAAGGGTTATTTGCATAAAGTCAATAGTATCTGTTGCCTCAAATCAGAAATCGGAAATGCTCCTTATTGGACAGGCCTTTGAACGGAAGGCCGTATCTGAAGATTAACCATGAAACTATGGAGCTAAGGCAGATCTCAAGTAAGCCAACAGAAGCTCTTGGGAAGATGGCCTGGCACCATGAACAGGTCTGCCTGGCAGAGAGGATTAGGGAAGCTATGTGAAAGAATTCATACCATAAAATAACCTGGACTTTTCCAGCCCAGCATTGTAATCAGTAGAGATTGCAAAAGAGCAACCACAAGCAGAGGATTATCTTGAGGAAGACTCTGAAAGAAGACAAAGAGACTGATCCTTGCTAGCAGATGGTATATCAGAGTGCTTGGTCGGCAGGGCTAAGTTGGGAAGGTTCATGTGTGAACAGTTTGTTGGGTGTTTGCTTTTCAACAGTCTGAGTAGATGACATGTAAATACTTTCTCAAAAATATTTATAACCAGGGGCTGGCAGGTGGCGTGGGGGTTAAGAGCGCTGGACTCCCACATGGCCGACATGGTTCAAGTTCCAGACCTGGTGGCTTGATTTCTCACTTTCTCTCTCTCTCTTGCTCACTCTGTTCTTCTCTGGTAAAATTTAAATAAATAAGTAAATAAAGTTTTTTAAAAAAATATATATTTATAACCATACTGTCTCTGTTATAGTCACAAACAGAATTATAATGAATATTTGAAAATTATCTTTAAAATTCAGTTTCTTGACATTTTGAAAGTTGTTTATTACCTTTGTCAAGAACTATGGAGTATGAGCAAGAATTTTTTGATATGTAAAGTAAATATTTGTCGGAAAATGTAAAAATAAATACTGATTAAAAAAAATAAATAAAAAGAAGAAGAAGAAAATAAAGACCAGGTTCAAAGGAAAAAGGGCAAATGCTCTCAAATCAAGAAACAAGCAGAAGTCTTTTCACGCACTAACATAAGCTTGTCTGGAAATAATTGATAAATTCCCAAACAAAATGGGAGTTTTGCCCTCTCTTTGTTCTACATGTGAGTAACAGCAGTTCCAGGATCCCTTGTTGAAAAGGCTCCCCTCCCAGCTGAACTGTCAGTTGCAACTTGTTGAGTTCTTTCTGCCTCCCAACCCCGACCCACCCCTCGGTGCCCCACCTGCCAACACCGTGAGACCTGGGATCCAGCGGCTTAAGCCTCCCGCACTGGCCTTCCTTTCGGAAATGACTTTGGTTAATCTAGATACTCTGCATTCCCACAGAATTTTAGGACCACCGTCATGTTCTGCAGAGCAGGCACTGGTTTCTGTGAGCTGCGTTGATTTACGGATCAGGGTGAGAATGGCCACCGTGACAAGGAGCACCCTGATCCTCGGATATGAAACGTCCCCTTGTCTATCGCCTTCCCGAATCTCTCTCAGCAATTTCTGCAGGTTGCAGAGTACGAGTTGCACACTTCTGTTAATATTCCTCCTTAAACTCAGCCAGGGTTTCCCCACTTGATGCTACTGTTCCTGCCGAGTTGTCCGTGATGTCACTTCATAGTGACTGAGCTCCACACAGTGTATGGGGCTACAACGCATTTTCACATACCGACTAATCCTGCACCCTCACGACTCGGCCATCACTACAAGACCTCGGAGCTTTAAACACATGCTCCCGTGCTTTCTGTGTGCGGGATCTGCAGATGAGTTTTACTCTGCCTTTCCAATCTGGGTGGCTTTCCTTTCTTCTTCTTGCCTGCTCGCACTTGCTGAAACTTCAAGTCTAACATTTGTTCCTTGTCATACGTCCACTCAGAGTTTCTATCTTCTCTTGAGTCAGTTTTGGTAATTCGTGTGTGTCCAGGAATGTGTCCATTTCACTTGAGCCCTCTAACTTGTCAGCGCCCAGGGAGGAGGGACATGGCATGTCTGCTGTGCTCCAAAGACCTGCGCGTGGCGGGCCCTCGGGTGGTAACTGGGGATGCTGGGATTGGGACGACGAGGGTGGCTCGTGGTGAGTATGACCGTATGTTAGCCCCGAAGCTCTGACAGGTGGATCATGGAACCTGGGGGTGGTCTGGGGGCCCAGACAAGCTGCATCGCGTTGTCACGGTATCGCTTCATCATCCTAACTCCCACACGCTCGGGAGGGAGGCCCCTTCCTTTACGACCTTGGTGAGCTGCCTGCTCTCCAGAGGTTTGCCAACTCTTGCTCTCACTGACTTTAACACTTCTCTGGTGTGCTTCCAATCTCTCCTCTAAGCTGAATGATCTCCTTGTTCTACTTGTTTTCGGTTAGTTCTTATTTTATCTTAAGGTGAAAGCCTAGATTGGTTTGGGACCCGAGTTCTCGCCAGCTGTGTAAAGCTATACACTGAGCTCTACCTACCAGCGATAGTTAACCAGCGAGCCCACAGGTTCTGGTATTGATGTGCTGTTTTCATTTTCATTTGCTTCAAAATATTTTTAAAATGTCCGTATGTTTTTTTCTCTGACCCACAATCCACAGTCTGGATTACTCAGATTGTGTTGCTTCATTTAAGATAATTGGGAATTTCCCAGTTTCCTTCTCTGGTGGTGTTTACAACAAATTCTGTTGTGTGTGAAAAAACAGTTTGTCTAAATCTTTGAAAATTTATTCGGACTCGCTTCGTTGTCTAGCATATGGTCTGCCCTGGAGCCGTTCCCCGTCCAGTTGTCAGATGGGGTGTTCCAGGCACGTTAGTTACACCGAGTTGTTTAACAGTGTGCAAGATATTTATGTTTGCTTGTTTCTTATCTCTATATTCCATCAGTTATTAAGAGTACATCTATAATTGTTGAAGCACCCACCTGTAACTGTTGAAATGCCTGTTTCTCCTTTCTCTTCTGCTAGTTTTTGCTTCATGTATCTCGGGTCTCTGATACATTGACCTTTTTATCATAGCCCCTCTTTGTCTCCAATAATATTTCTTGTCTTAAACCAGATTTCGCTTGGGGATAAGCTGCTGCGGCTCTCCGGGCGTGTGGCCTGCCCCGCCCTTCTGCTTTAAGGCTCTCTGTGCCTCTGACTCTAAGGGGCTCGTCTGGCAGACGGCGTGCGGCGGGTCCTGCTTTAACATCCGCCTTCTGATTGCGATGGTCAGTCCGTTCTATTCAACACGACCGTGACGCAGGTGAAGCACACTTCTCTCGCTGTTGGCTTTCCGCGTCTCCTGTCTTCTTTGCTCCCCCTGACATGCACACCTGGAAACCCCATGGGCTCTGCTCATTTCTGTCAGTCCCTTAGAATTTCTTCCTCTAACCAGGTAACTTCTAAGCCATCTTCAGACTCCATTCTCTCTGCTGCTATTTTAAACCTACTGTTGAAGACTGCTCATGAATTTTCCTACTGCCCTCCTCCTCAATAGCCATTTGGTTCTTTTTAATAACTTTTATATACTTTATTGAGAATTTCTATTGACTTATTATCACCAGTCACTGTTCTCGCATTTTGCCTTTAATTCTTTAAATACGACTTTCTTTAGGTGAGCGCATTTGAGAGGTGATGTCCGTGGAGACTTCCCTCCGACTGTGCGCACACCTCCCTACCCCTGGCGGGCCTTGCTGAAACAGGACATTTTGGACAATACCCTGCAGCAGCTCTGGGTTTGCTGCTCTTCCTCCTGACGGCTGCTGAAACCGCGTCTGCTTGCTTGTCTGCACGGTAACGTGCCCGGCTAACCTATGACGTCTGCCTCCTTTCTGGCCTGTGGCCGTCCATATGTGCCTTTACTCGGCATCTTTAAAAAGAAATTTCCCCTTGGGACCAGCAGATGGCGTAACGGCTATGCTGTTGGACTCCCATGTAGTCAGCTGAGGTTCAAGTCCTAGACCCGGTGGCTTAAACTCACGCCAGGCACGAGTGCATGTGTGCCCAAGATCTGGAGAGGAGAATGTAGAGGGGATTGTGGTGTGGCCACCCCCCCTGGGGGTGATTTCTCACTTTCTGTCTCTCTGTCTCTCTCTGTCTTTCTGGTGAGCGCACGCGCCCTATAGCGAAAACCTCTCCAAAAAAAAAAAAAAAAAAAAAAAAGAAGAAGAAGAAAAGAAATTTCCCCTTCTTTTAAATACTGGCTTCTTAGGGCTGCCAAGCTATTGGCTCTCTTTTGTTCACCTGCCTCAGTGAAGTCACTTCACAGGCAATGACACTGCGCGGGGTGTCATCAACACCCGACACGGAAAAGGTTTCTGACCCACAGAGCGAGCTGCGGTCCTTGCTGCCTGGTTAGCCCGCCACAACCTCCACACCACGTACTTCGGGAGGTGGACGGCCCACACAGCCGTCCTGTGAGGACCCATGGTCCTCACCAGGAGGCTGTGGTTCTCACAGCACAGACGTGAGGCCACCGACCGCCCGGTTGCCTCCCAGACACAGAGGCCACCGACCGCCCGGTCGCCTCCCAGACACGGAGGCCACTTACTGCCCGGTCGCCTCCCAGACACGGAGGCCACTTACTGCCCAGTCGCCTCCCAGACATGGAGGCCACCGACCGCCCGGTCACCTCCAGACACGGAGGCCACCGACCGCCTGGTCACCTCCAGACACGGAGACCACCACCACCCGGTCACCTCCGAGACACGGAGGCCACTTACTGCCCGGTCACCTCCCAGACACGGAGGCCACCGAGCGCCTGGTCGCCTCCCAGACACGGAGGCCACTTACTGCCCGGTCGCCTCCCAGACACGGAGGCCACTTACTGCCCGGTCGCCTCCCAGACACGGAGGCCACCGACTGCCCGGTTGCCTCCCAGACACGGAGGCCACCGAGCGCCCAGTCGCCCCGTTCTGTGGTCGTTTTTGAGGACAATTCGCCGCTCTCCTTACGTGGCCATGGGAAGGGCTACCCATCCTTTTAATCCACTTAGACATTTCTTCTTTATGATTTTTATTTTGAAATATTTCAAATGACCAAAAATTATAGAATATATAATAAATATCTACATATCCAACACTCAGACTAAGAAATAAGGCAAAATAGATATGCTTCAAGCGCCTCACTTCCCTCCCCGATTCCATGCCCTTTCTTTGCTTCTTAGAAGGAATTATTTTAGTAAGTGAGACATTTACTGACCTGAAGTTTCTGTTATTTTACACCTACATACATGCTTTCAACTGCTCTGTATTTTAATTACACTCACATGAGAGCTGACTGTAAATACTCTTCTACGACTTACGATTTGTGGATTTATTCATGTAAACACATGAAGCTTTCACTTCTCCACAGGTAACTGCGACATAAACACTTTGCCTGCGACAGACACGGGGGTACTGCTAGTAACTCGGTGGAATGAAGACTGCCGCAGCGTCTCCGCCGCAGACGCAGGCCGAGGCTGGGAGGCAGGGAGAGGCCCCAGACGCCCTCCTGAGGTCTCCCGCGGTCACGCGTCGGGGCGGAATGCGGGAGCCGTCCTCATAGACGGGCCAACAGTGGCTGCCGTCCACAGCAGGGGTCCTGGCCATGCACAGAAGCTAGGTTCGCCGGCACAAGAGGCCTGAGAGCCATCTTCTCTGCCCCCACACGGAGGCAACGCGGCTGATGCCACAGAGCAAGGGAGGGGACATGCGGGGCTGAGCCCACCTTTCCTCCCTCTGTTCTCAAAGCCAGCCCCACGGGCCTGCAGCGTCAGCCGCGCCCAGAAGCTTGTCAATACGGGGTCTGGGCCTGACCCCCGAGCCAGGCGTGCAGCGTGGAGACCCTGGCGGCTGCACGGTGCTGAGTCCCGCAGAGCGTGTCTAGGAGACGCGGCTGGAGCACAGCCTTTCCCACCGACAGGGCCCGGTTTTCCTCCAAAGCACTGCCGACTCGCTTCCGCAGCCGCTCTGGTTTCCTGCGTGACCAGGCACAGCGCGGTCCCCCACTGCCCGCCGTGCACCTGCGCCAGCCCGGAGCCCTGCTCCCTCGGGATACCCTCCCCACCTGTGCGGCTACACGCTGACCTACGCCGGGGCAGTCAAAATGAACAGGCCCTGGGGGACTCGGCGGCCACGTGAGTGCTGGGTGTCTGAACGAGGGAACCAGCATCTCCCGGAAGGCATTCTACCACGGGCCCTGTTTCCTCCATGCCTATCTGTGCCCGTGGCCGATAGACCAGTGGTTCCAGGAAGAGACAGGAAATGCTGGATTAATGTAGAGACTTCCATCCCTTTTTAAACAAAAATAACTTTTAAGTAATTTTCTTTCCATGTCCTTTCTCATAATCTCCAGATCTCCTGACCCTTTAAAGACTCTCACGCCAGGCATTCTCTGTGGTCTCGGGTGTGCGGAGCGGCACCACCAGGGCAGAGGGCGTGCCCGCTCAGAGTCTCTCCTGTCCTTTTTTTCAAGCTTTCAGATAAGAACAAATCAGTATGAAAATGTAAGTTCTCTTAGGTTTAAAACTTCAGTTCTCCCCCTGTTAAGACACCTGCTCTGAGACCCAGGCACGCTGACGAACCGCTGTCGTGAACCGCGTCCGCGTGGACAGCCAGCACACGAGTCCGCCCTTTCACTTCCTTTGGGTATCCCTGGAGAAATAAAGGTCACGGGACTCCGGTGTCCCTGGTGGATGCGCTCTAACGTATCTGTGGGCTTGCCTCTAGTCCAGCTTCCCGGTGAATAGCATGCATTCACTTCTCTAATTCGGAAAAAAAGAAAAAAACTATATTTAATTCTAAAAGGTTCGGAGTGCGAGAGAGCAAGCCACGGAACTAAAATACAACCACCCATGTAATTCTACGAGCTCCGCAGAAGCACCACTGCCGTGCCGCGGGTCTCCGCAAGGAAACTACCAGAAGTGGGGTATGTAAGACAGACCAGAAGGCAGTTTCTAGAACAGGCCACTAAACTGTAAAAATCCTGAGTGGGAAACGGTCTAGGTTCAAACGTACAGAAACGAGGTAAGAGCGGTGTGATGGGGAGAGCCCGGCCGACCCGGGTCTGAACCCTCCCTGCTGCCCTGACGGCCTCCAGGCCCTGTTCAAGGGACAGGAAGGACTGCCCACGTGCGCTCACGGGGTGGACCGCCAGCACGCGCTCACGGGCGGACGGCCCGCGTACCCACTGGGGGGGGGACGGCCCGTGTACCCACTGGAGGGGGAACGGCCCGCGAGCTCACAGCCCAGCCTGCACGGAGATGCGGGTGCCCCATAATGCACGGCTCTGGCGCTGGGATGGTGACATCAGAGACCGAAGACTTCCGCAGGAAGTAAAAACTCAGTATGGTTCTCGCACTCTTTACGAACGTGTCACATTTATCCTGAAGAGAAGAGTCCTTTCTGGACAGGTAATCCTTGAGAATCCATGACATAACCTTGGCAAAGGCTTCTAAAATGGTTATGTTATTTTCTGACATTTCCAAGTAAAACGAAGAAAGGTAGAACGGGGGACGCGGTCGCAGCTGTAATTAAGTAGGCGCTTTACAGATGTGAGAAAATGGAAAACGCCCGGCTAAGGGGGAAGACACGCCCCTCGGCACGCGGCACGGGAGCCCCGGTGGGCAGGGCAAGGCCGGCAGCAGCGGGAGGGCCCCGCCTACCTGGGTGCGTCATGGTGACCGGCTCCTCCTTGGACTTGTTATTATAGATGACCACAGCCACGGCGTTGTGGAAGGCGGCCCGTGAGATCTTCTCTTTGAACGTGCAGTTCCCCCTCTGCAATAAGGCGATCCACTGCTTGATGTTAGGGGGCACGGAGAACCGCGTCTGGGGGTCACAGCCCAGGTGGTCAGCAACTGCGGGGGAGGAGAGGAAAACCATGTTAGGGACGGGCCGCCGAGACCCGACCAGCGCGCAGCCGCTCCACATCTGGCTGACCGGCCACGGCGGGCAGGTCACTGCGCGAGAATCCGAATCGGCACACGGGAAGACTGGCACCCAAATGTGAGCAACGAGAATGCCCACCTTGGCTTTACGGACCGACAAGACCAAGGGGGGGAAGAAGAGGCAAACTGGGGGCCCCAGGCCAGCTGGCTGAGCCCCCCTGCCCTCCCGCAGGGACGGGTACCTTTCCCTGGAAATGAGGAAGTCGGGCCTGACCTCTCATTCAGTTCTCAAACCTCCTCGTGAAAACTCAAGCATATTCGAATGAATTTGTTAATAAGTGCCTAAGGAAATGGGAGAAGTCCAGTCTGGGCCTATATATTTGAGTTTAAGTAGTTAGAATAACATTAAAGTAGGTCATTCTTCTAATTTATGTTTACTATCGTTAAGAATCACTCTTTTTTTTTTTTTTCTCCAAGAGATTTTTGCCATAAGGCACATGTGGAGGAGTCCAACCCGGCGGGGCTCCAGGACCCGGCTGAGCCCTTTGACCTTTAAGCTCCGCTTCCGGTTGGTTCAGTACGTTGGCAAGGCAGCTACTGTGCGCCCCCGACCTTGGAACAATGCTTGGGTCAATAAGCATGTCGGCAAGGCCGTTTGCTATCCGCTCCGGGACTGTAGTAGCCTTGCTGGGAAGTGACCCCCCTCTGACTCCCTGATATACTACTATAAAAGAATTACATAGCTCCCTCATACATCTTGAGTGTGTGATAAGATTTCCCAAAAGTCCCCCGACCACTCCCCTTTACCCTGAACACCTACTGTTAATTACAATACTTCATCCTGCGATCATAATGGAGGGTGTGCTGAAGTTCTATCTAGGCAGAAATCATCTTGACGTTTGGAAGGCCCTTCAAGACACATTTAATATAAATAACCTTTTTACATACAATAGGACTAGGCCGAAACTGGCCCAGGACACTCTTGTCCCATGGTAACTAATGTTCTAACAAAATGCACAACAGTGGTGCCATGGGCTACACAAGTGAATCCACAACACCATAAACCCATTTTAAAGTTTTCATTAACTTATTAGTCACTTTATTGCCAGTTGAAAAGGCTGTCCCCGCCCTCACCAAGTGAACAGTAACTTCACCCCTTCAGGATAGGCAAATATATTAGGATTCCTTAAGTTTTAGATTCCTATAGAATTATATAAGTATCATTTTTTATGAAAATCCATAAGAACTAATATCTATGCTTGAGATTTTCTTTTAGTAATCATAAGACGGCTGCTGCTGAACATCGGCTGATAATTAACTCTACCTGCTGGAATTGTTTCCTGAAACTGCACTGCTTGAAGTTACCAGAAACCTGCTTTCATCAATCAAACAATTGTTGAACTGTATTGATGATTAATAGACCTGCCCTTAATCAAACCCTGAATGGTCTCTATTGTTAAAACTTTATGAATTGATAATTAGAACACGTAGCTCCTCTCCTGTTTACTTGCATGTATCACATTTTCAATAAAAAGGCACGATGATTCCTAGCAGTTGTCACTCCTCAGAGAGCGATCTCTGGGAAGTGTCCGGCTGAGGACGTGCATGAAAAGGCACCGAGACCTTAGTCTTCCTTTCCTGCGCCGCCTCCGTCAAGTCAACCCACCCCCGCCGAGGCTGGTCCCTGACACACATGCACTCACCAGAGAGAGACAGGGACAGAAAGTGGGAAACCACTCCCCAGGGGGAATGGCCATGCCACAATCCCCTCTCCTCCATTCTCCTCTCGGGATGGTGGACACGCACACACACATGCCCAGCGTGGGTTTTAAGCCGCCCAGTCTGGGACTTGAAATGCAGTAGATTATGTGGGCGTCCAGTGATGCAGCCACTATGCCACCTGCTGGTCCCTGGACAGTGTTTGGATGCAGAGAGGCAGCTCGGGTCCAGCCCTCTTCCTCCTCCCCTCACAAGAGGCGAGAGGAGCAATGTGGAGGGCGAACACCATGAACAGGGGCTCCAGAATGCTCTAGAACGTGGGCCCTTTCTCCTTTTTATTATTTCTTGATGGGAGGAGAGGGTGTGGATGGGAAGAGAGACACTTGACAGGGCTGTGCACCGCTGCGACCCCCTCCGACTGCCCCGTCAGCTGGGTCGTGGGCCAGCACAGGAATGCCTAGTGTGCCCCGTCCACCTGGGACCTGAACCTGGGTGTCCCACGTGGTTCCAGCGTGGCAGTGACGTCTGTTGCCGGCACTACCGTGGCTTGACCAGAGCAAGGCTCTTTTTTTTTTTTAATAATTATTTTATTTCATTTCATTTCATTTATTACCATAACTTGTTTTATTTGACCAGAGAGAGAGAGAGAGTGAGTGAGGAATAAGCTGCCAGGTCTAGGGCTCAAACGCAGTCCGCCATGTGGGAGTCCAGCATCTCAACCACCACGCCATCTGCTGGCCCCGAGCAAGGACTCTTGACAAGGCTCTGGGGACGGAGGGGTTGGTGAAATTCGGATGAGGGGAGACTGCCTATATTTCTGCTAAGCTCTAGCGTGTTCTGCATTTATAACTGCAGTAAACAAGCTGTCCGTAACTCTGTAACCAACAGCAACCACTTACAGCTACTGCAGACACAGCAAATGCCGTGAGGTTACTACACCCACATTAGATCTCGCCACCGTGTCGCACGGCTCGAACACGGAGATACTGTGTCTCGGCACTGGTGCCCCTTCCACCCTGCTGACTTTCACACCTGCTGCGACTCCGAGAAGCCTGCAGTTAAGCAGCCTGCCTGCTCTAGCCTGCCCGCTCTACTTCCATGTTCGCGACGGCGGCTCGTTCACTTCGCTCTGATTTACCGCGCCCTGAGCCTCCTTACGGTCCCCGCCCTCGCGCTCCGCCTTTGAGCGCACTGATCAAGCTTTCTCACCCCCATGTCCTCTGCCTGCACATTCAAGTCCCACTTTACAGTGGCCACGCTGAAGCGCTGCCCGCAGCCCGATCTGTCTGCCTCCTCCTGAGCACCCCGGGGCCCTACGAACTGCACGTTCCCGGGACTGCCACAGCACGGAGTCCTTCTCCCTCGGTGACTGGGTGAGAATTTATCCTCTTGCCCCCTGAAAGCCAGAAGTTTGAAAGTAGGTGTTGGCAGGGCCGTGCTCCCTGCACACACAGGGGTTTACTACAGGAGCTGGGTCACGCAGCGACGGAGGCAAACAAGTCCCACGAGGCCGACTGCCGCGTCCTAAGGCAGAAGCCAACGTGTGAAGCCAGGGGAGCCCCTCTCACCTGGGCCAGCGTGAGCCCGCTCCCTCTCACCTGGGACACGTGAGCCCGCTTCCTCTCACCTGGGACACGTGAGCCCGCTTCCTTTACCTGGGACGCCTGAGCCTGCTTCCTCTCACCTGGGCCAGCGTGAGCCTGCTTCCTCTCACCTGGGACCGTGAGCCTGCTTCCTCTCACCTGGGACCGTGAGCCTGCTTCCTCTCACCTGGGACGCGTGAGCCTGCTTCCTCTCACCTGGGACCGTGAGCCTGCTTCCTCTCACCTGGGACGCGTGAGCCTGCTTCCTCTCACCTGGGACCGTGAGCCTGCTTCCTCTCACCTGGGACGCGTGAGCCTGCTCCCTCTCACCTGGGACGCGTGAGCCCGCTCCCTCTCACCTGGGCCAGCGTGAGCCTGCTTCCTCTCACCTGGGACCGTGAGCCTGCTTCCTCTCACCTGGGACGCGTGAGCCTGCTTCCTCTCACCTGGGACCGTGAGCCTGCTTCCTCTCACCTGGGACGCGTGAGCCTGCTTCCTCTCACCTGGGACCGTGAGCCTGCTTCCTCTCACCTGGGACGCGTGAGCCTGCTCCCTCTCACCTGGGACGCGTGAGCCCGCTCCCTCTCACCTGGGCCAGCGTGAGCCTGCTTCCTCTCACCTGGGACACGTGAGCCCGCTTCCTCTCACCTGGGACCGTGAGCCTGCTTCCTCTCACCTGGGACGCGTGAGCCTGCTTCCTCTCACCTGGGACCGAGAGCCTGCTTCCTCTCACCTGGGACGCGTGAGCCCGCTTCCTCTCACCTGGGACCGTGAGCCCGCTTCCTCTCACCTGGGACCGTGAGCCCGCTTCCTCTCACCTGGGACCGTGAGCCCGCTTCCTCTCACCTGGGACCGTGAGCCTGCTTCCTCTCACCTGGGACGCGTGAGCCCGCTCCCTCTCACCTGGGCCAGCGTGAGCCCGCTTCCTCTCACCTGGGACACGTGAGCCTGCTTCCTCTCACCTGGGACCGTGAGCCTGCTTCCTCTCACCTGGGACGCGTGAGCCTGCTTCCTCTCACCTGGGACGCGTGAGCCTGCTTCCTCTCACCTGGGACCGAGAGCCTGCTTCCTCTCACCTGGGACGCGTGAGCCTGCTCCCTCTCACCTGGGACGCGTGAGCCCGCTCCCTCTCACCTGGGACGCGTGAGCCCGCTCCCTCTCACCTGGGACAGCGTGAGCCCGCTCCCTCTCACCTGGGCCAGCGTGAGCCCGCTCCCTCTCACCTGGGACAGCGTGAGCCCGCTTCCCTCTCACCTGGGCCAGCGTGAGCCCGCTTCCTCTCACCTGGGCCAGCGTGAGCCCGCTCCCTCTCACCTGGGCCAGCGTGAGCCCGCTTCCTCTCACCTGGGCCAGCGTGAGCCCGCTCCCTCTCACCTGGGACCGTGAGCCCGCTTCCTCTCACCTGGGACGCGTGAGCCCGCTCCCTCTCACCTGGGACCGTGAGCCCGCTCCCTCTCACCTGGGACCGTGAGCCTGCTCCCTCTCACCTGGGACCGTGAGCCTGCTTCCTCTCACCTGGGACCGTGAGCCTGCTTCCTCTCACCTGGGACCGTGAGCCTGCTTCCTCTCACCTGGGACAGCGTGAGCCTGCTTCCTCTCACCTGGGACCGTGAGCCTGCTTCCTCTCACCTGGGACCGTGAGCCTGCTTCCTCTCACCTGGGACCGTGAGCCTGCTTCCTCTCACCTGGGACCGTGAGCCTGCTTCCTCTCACCTGGGACGCGGGTCGCCTTCACGGAGCGGGCGAGTAAGGCCCGGCCAGCATGAGGCCAGGCTGCGCGGTCCTCCCACCCCGCCTCCTCCGTCCTCAGCTGCTGCCCTCAGAAGGTTTCGGTCAAGGGGGCCGGTGGGTGGTGTGGTGGTTAATGTGCTGGACTCCCACGTGGCCAACCATGTTTTGAGTCCTGGATCCGGGGCTTGCTTTCTTGCTTTCTCTATCTGTGGTCAAATTTTAAAAATACTAAGAATAAATAAAATTAAATAATTCTTTAAATAAAAGGTTTTGGCGAGGCTCTGTTGGGGCAAACTTCTATTTTCCCATCTGGAAACACCTTTCCTTGTTCTCTCTCACTCTTTTGTTTTTCTGTTTTTAAGAATTTTTGTCGTTGGGCATGTGCACTGGCCAGACAGAGACAGAGAGAGAAAGAAAAAAGAAAGCACCGCCTCACTGCTCCTTCATTGTCCTCGTGGGGTTCTGGGCGTGCCCAGCATGTTTTTCAAGCTGCAAGTCCGGGACTTGAACTGTGGAGTCTGCCAGGTAGGATCCAGCTTCTTAAACACCACACCACCTGTTGGCTCATCCATGTCGCCCGGGCTGGCCTGCAACTTGCAGTTCTCCTGCCTCAGCCTCCCCACTGGCTCCTGGCATGGGGACTGGCCCTGTTCTCATTCCTTAGTGGCAAGTTAAGTAAAAAAAATTGTGGATTGCTAAATTAAAAACAAAAACTGTCAAAGGGCACGTGTGCTCACCAGAAAAAGAGACTGAGAAAAAGCACGTGTTTTCTCTTAGCACTTCAAAACCCTGTTATCCTCTGATTTCTTCTGTTGAGACTAAAAATAGTTGTTTTTATTTATTTATTTATTTTTGAAGTTTTGCTCTATTATGGGCTTACCACAGAGAGACAAAAAGAGAGAGGGAACTGAGAAACTGCTCCCGGGGAGACGGCCACGCCACAATCCCTTCTCCTCTCGGGAGTTTGGGCATGCGTGCACACATGCGTGGCATGAATTTCAAGCCTCCAGGTCTGGGACTCGAACCATGGAGTCAGCCATGTGGGATACAGCTGCCTTAACCACCAACCCTAGTAGGACTTTTTTAAATGTAAGATACGTGTGTTAATTTTTCTCCTAATTGGCAAATCTTACTTCTTTAGTTACATTCAAAGAAACAAATTCTGACCACGAATCCCACCTTTCTGTATGACTATTAACACAGTTGCTGGGCACCCAGTGCCGGGAGAAGCGCCGCCACGCGCAGCCGGAGCGCGGCCAGCCCGGCGACAGCTGTCCTCCACAGTCACATCCATCTTGGGTGATTCTGATGGCCCCAGCACCCTGGGAACTCAGACACGTCTGCTGGGCATTCTCTGTGACATGACCAGGAGCACCCGAGGAGTGACTGTGTCTCAGCTAACACAGGGCCCTCGGCGTGAACAGCACGTTCAAAAACACGTCCTGTTACAGCCACGGCAACAGCTGCCCACGGACAGGCACCGAGAACCGCAGCGGGCCTCACCTGGGCGTGGCACACGGCACAGGCAGGTAGGTACCAGCATCGAGTCCGCTCGCTCCCGCTCCCAGGGGGGCTCCAGGGGCAGGGACGACCTTCCAGAGGCGCCCTCCTGGTCCCAGCCCGTGCTGTCCCCCTGTGAGCCCCTGACGTGGGGCCCACCAGGCTCCAGTTCCCAGGCCTGCCTTCCTCAGAGGGAAGGCGACCACTCCGTGCGCCCACCCCCACCATGTGCCGAGAAGGCCGAACCCAGCACTCGGGGCCGGTCGTCTGCCGCCTGCCAGGTACTTCTCCAGAGCGCTGGCCCTGTGAGCTCCATCGTCCCTCAGCCGTGATCTTCATGGGCGGCTTCCTAGCTGATACTGTCACCGTCCACCTGACACATGGACTGAAGTCCTCGCTGCACGGGAGTGGGCTACAGAGCCCTCTCAGTCAGGATACCCTGCTTCCCTGGCTGCCATCAAGAGCCAACCCCGAGAGGGAGAGCCAGGATGGAGTGCCACACGGCTGAGCACGGTGACGGAGAGCCGCATGGCTGAGCATGGTGACGTGGGACGGAGAGCCGCACAGCTGAGCACAGAGGCACGGGGGCACTGTGGGGAACCTGGGGCTGGGCCAGATGGCGACGCAGCACGGTGGAGCCCGACCTGCATGGGACAGCCCTGGGCCGTGCACGGATCAGGAGTGAGTGCTGGACCCAGGCTGCCGAGGGGGGCGGGCTGCGGTGGGAGGACCCTGCAGGCTGTGTCTCCATCTTTCTCCCGTGGAAGAAGTAAGCAAACTCGAAAAGAAAGATAAGGAAGGGGAAGGAGAGGGGAGGGGAGGGGGAGGAGTCGGAGCGGGGCCACGCAGAGGCACTGGACGCTGCTGTTGGGCGGGCTGGGGCCTGGCCTGGGAACAGCCGTGGGCGGTGGCACCCGTGACGCCAGCCCTCGGGAGGGTGAGGCGGGAGGACCCCAACACACCAGGAGTGGTCAGCAGCACTCGGCGGGCAGCCGGCGCCGGTGCAGTGCTGGAAAGCCAGGCCCACGTGGCTGCCTGCGTGGGAAGCGGCACCGCCAGCCCAGAGTGGCACGGCTCGGTGGTCGGTCCCGCAGACTCCCAACGGCGACGCACGGACATGAAGGAGGGCTTCGCACGCCACGCCTGGGCCTCCCCGGCTCAGTCCTCGGCCAGCTCATGTGCCCTCTGGTAGTAAGATAGTATGTAAAGTGCCACGCCACATGCCACGCCGCACACCAGAGCGCAGCCGAGGCGTTCTCGGCTCCTGGGCAGGAAAGCGAAGGACGTGGGTGCCTCCTTCCACGTTTCCGGTCCCCGACTCTGACACGCAGCGGCACCACCTGCCGAACACTGTGCTGCGTGGACTGCAGGGAGCGTGGGGACGGCGGCGAGGGAGGCTACCGAGGGAGGAGGCGCCTCCAGGGTCGACTAAGCGGCCATCGGAGGACCCGAGCGGACAGCGGACACAGCAGGGAGGACTGAAGACACGCGGGCAAACAGGGACCTCAGTCCCTGGGGACAACGGGCAGGGGCAGGAGAAACGAGCTCCTGACCCAAGAGGCCCATAAACCGGCCACGGACTGCTCGGAGGGAACCGCGCGCTCACAGGTAACGGGGTAACCGGTGAGGCCGGCAGGCAGTCTCGAGGCACCCTGGTGACGGGAGAGAGAGAAGCAAACACTTCGTGTCAGGGCGACATCATCCTTCAAGGAGACCCAGGTGAGGGCCGGCCAGGGCAGCGTGCGGTGGGAGAAGGCGCAGCCACAGCCGTCCCCGACAGTGACAGCTGGGGGCGGTGCAGCGCTGGCGGGGTCTGGCTCTCCTCCCAGCCGGGCCCCGGCCAGCGGAGCACGGGGTGTCGAAGAGGGCCTCGTGGGCTTCCCGCTCCTCTCCCACGGGATGGGGCCGGAGATCACCGAGGGGGCTGCCTGGGACTGAACGCAAACCCAGACACGTGAAGAAAGCCACGCCTCGCTCCAGTGTTCAAAGGTCAGGGCAGGAGAGCTGGGGGACTGCAGGCCACCCTCACTGGATGGTTTCTGAAGAAACAGCCAGAATCCCTGAGACCCTCAAACTGCAGCAGGGCTCACCACGGCGGAAAGGCCAGCACAAGACGGCCGTGTGGATGGCCATGAAAATGCCCGGAAGAGCGGAGGGTGACAGGAGCCAGCGGGGGCTTCTCGCTGCCTCTCCGGACCGTTCTTCTGTGTATTCAGAGTGAGGACAGGAAAGAGGCTCCAGCTTGAGGACAACGGAGTAAAGACACTTCTCCAAGTCGGGGCCAGGACACCCAGTGAGAGGCCAGCGCGGCTGAGAGGGCGCAGAGACACGCCCCACTCCCTCTGGGTGCTCGAGCCGTCAGTCCGCGCGTCCATGCCAGCTCACTCCGGTAACCCCCTGCCCGCTTCCGTGAGGACTCGCGACCGCCCAGTTTTCTTCAGCCTAGGATTTTCAACTCAACGATACCACGCGCTCGCCACACCTCTGCTGCTTTGCTGTCACTAAATGCAGTCCCTCCCGGCCCCTCAGCAGTGTCGGTCACAGACGACCACGCACTCCTGGAGATGACGTGCCTTCCCTGGCCTCCTGGGTACCCGGTGTCCGAAGACCTTTTGTGGAAAAGATGATTCTTTTCCCGACAACTATGTTGGCACCCTTGTCAAAAATCAACCGATTGGAACGTGAGGCTCTATTTCTGCGTCTGGGATCTTTTCTGTCGACCCGCGAGTCCACACCGGAACCAGCCTCACAGTAAGTCGTGAAGGCAGGAAACACGGGTCTTCTAATCCTGTTCCTTTTTTCAAGATTATTTTGATTCTTTCGGGTTCCTTATGCTTCCACGTGAATTTTAAGACCATCTTGTCAACCTGCAAAAGGCGGTCCAGGCTTTTCACAGGCTGCTCCCACCTGCGTCAGTCCAGAAAGCACCATCAGCCTCGCAGAACCAAGTTCTGGGCCCACGGACAGGGAAAGGCTTTCCAATTATTTAGCTCTTCTTCGGTTTCTTCCAACAAAATCCTGTAGTTTTCAGTGCCAATGCTTTTTTAAAGACTTATTTTCTAACCGCTCCTGTATACAGACGTGCGATGGACTCTTCTGGGTTGCATTCCTGGTATCTGTGAATGTTTACAAGCAGAAGCCTCACCGGGAACGTAAGCCCGCGACAGAGGCTGTGTCCTGTCACTGCACGGAACGGGTCGGAGAGCGACGGTGACACCAGGGAGTCAGCGAGGCAGAGACTGGACGGCCATAGAGACCTCATTGGGACCTGGCGGGGGGTCTAAAGAGGGAGCCGCTCAGGTTCCAGCAAGCCCGCCAGTAAAGGTGGTGCTGACAGCACTGGGGGACGGTTTTGGCCAAAGGTGGGGAGCTGGTCATGCTGGGCTTTAAACAAGACCTAGGAAGGGAACCAGCAGTTAGCGTAATGGCTATGTCGCTGGACTCCCACGTAGCCGACCACGGTTTGCGTCCCGGACCCGGTGGCTTAAAACTCACGCCGGGCGCATGTGCGTGTGTGCCCAAGATCCCGAGAGGAGAATGGAGGAGGAGGGATTGCGGCGTGACCATCCCCTCTGGGGGGTGATTTCTCGCTTTCTGTCTCTATGTCTCTTTCTCTCTGGCGAGCGCACGCGCCCTATAGCGAAAAACCTCTCAAAAAAAAACAAAAACAAAAACAAAAACAAACAAACAAACAAAAAGACCTAGGAAGAGGATAATCCCACTCCCAAGCACACAACTGTCCTGACCCATTTTGGGTGCCACGTGTCCCAACCTGGGGGACAGTCGAACAGGTTTCCTGAGGGAAGGAGTGAGAGCCGGGACAAGCGGCACAGTGTCACAGCTCGGAGACGACAGTGTCGTCTGTTCATTGTGGGCAGCACGGTACAGCACGGAGACGACGCAGTGTTACAACTCTTTAGGGTCGCGTCGTCTGTTGTGAGCAGCACGGAGACGACGCGGTGTCACAGCTCTTCAGGGTCGTCTGGAGACGATGTAGTGTTACAACTCTTCAGGGTCGTCTGGAGACTGTGCGGTGTTTCAGCTCTTCAGGCTCTCCAGGGTCATCGTCTTCCTGGTCGTCTGTGTCGTCTTCGTTGTCTTCCTGGTCGTCTGGCTATTGTGGGCCAGGCATGGTGGTTATATACACGTTGGTGGATCGTAAAGGGTGGTTATGATTGGTTGTAAAGGGTGGGCCGTGATTGGTTGTAAACGGTGGGGCGTGATTGGTTGTAAACGGTGGGTTATGATTGGTTGCTTTTGGGCCAATCATGAGGTGCTGGATATGCAAATCTGAGGGATTCTAGTGGCCAATCATGGCAATTGTTTGCTCTCTGAGAAACCTGGGCAGACTCGCTGGTACGCAGCCTCCCACACACAACCAATAAAACGTGTACACGTGTGCATCAAAAGACATGTCCGACGACGCTGAAAATCACCGCTGGTAATCGCCAAAAGCAGACCAGAGTGGGGCACACCATGACACATGCAGAGTGAGTCGCTGACGAGCCCCTGCCACATGCGACAACACGCGCTACCTCATTAGCATTACAGGGACAGAAACGAGTGGAGAGAACACGGAGCACATGCCATGACTCCGTGTATACTGTGATGTGCTTCCGTGGGGCTGGAGTGGAGCTGACCACCGCCGGCCGGCGACCTGGTCAATCGTGCCTTCTAATGGCGCCCCCACATCGCCCTGAGAGCTTGGGCACCTGCAGGCCGGCGAGCACACCTGCAGGTGGAGGCGGCAGCGCTCCCCATCAGGAGCCCCTGAGCGCGGCAGCCTCCAGACCTCCCCGTTGTCAGGCCGTTCACCTGCCTGTGCTGTGCCCGTCAGTCGGCTGGGAGGAGGGAGCGAAGGTTTCCTGAGGCCCGAGAGCCCTGGTAGCACATTATGGAACACGTGGGAGGGGTGGCGGGTGCCCGCTCGGTGGACTGAGCCCTCGGCCACGGGCCAGCCCGGCAGGGTCTGCGGAGAGTGGGAAGGCTTGCTGCCTGCAGCCACCTACTCAGTGTGCGAAGCCCTGAGAGTGAAGGCACAGCTTTCCTTTATATTTCACTTACCAAGTTAAAAGCAGGCCTGACCTGTGCTGTCCAGGGTCAGGACAGCGTTTACTTCCGGGGCGAGAAGACGGACCAGCAGGGCCCCGGAGTCGGGAGCGCCGTCTCCACCAGGTCACGGTTCTGCTCCGTGGCCATGACGTCGCCGAGCCACGGCGACGGCTGTGCATCTTTCTGCGTCCCCTGCAGCTGGGAACGTGCCCAACCTCTACCGATCAGTCTCCCCTGGATCAGCCGCAGGCGTGTTCTGACAGTGCTACGCTCGGGCGAACCCGGGACAGCGAGCTAAGAGAAGTGACCAACTGCAGACGGGGACCCCACTGACGAGGCCCCTAAGTAGTGGGGTTCAGAGAGAAGAGTGGGAGGGGCTGGGCAGGGCCAGGCGTGGAGCACCAGGCGGTTCAGCGGTGCGGCTCGGCCTCGCGGGATGAAGAGGGCCTGGGGACGGCGCCGAGTGTGCAGGGACTCGGCACTGCCAGACCGCACACTGCACACGGCTAGCACAGGAATTTCGCGTGTGTAGATTGTGCCACAAGTGAAAACAAGCAAAACTGAGCTGGGTTCCCGCCCCTCGTGGCCCAGAGTGTGCCGGCCCACCTCCCACCCCACAGATTCCTGTCTGCAGGCCCGTGGACCACGTGGGGCTTTAAGAGGCAACGGAACACCGTAAACCTTACAATAAAAGTTTTACGTCGACATAAATAGATACTTTTCTACAGAAAGGCTTCCATCAATGTCTCTTTTCTTAAGTGTGTTTACTTACTTACTGAGAGACAGACACATGCCCCCGACCCTAACAGGGTCTCCTGGTAACCCTCCCCACCCCAGCCTTCAGGCCAGCCAGGCCCTGGCACGCCCACGCACACTATGGGCCGCATGCCGGCAGCCTTCCGGCCACCAGGGAACCAGACCACGGCCTTCCCACATAGCCCCGGAGCCCTACAGCGGCTGCACCACCCACGGCCCGCATCACCGCGGCTGGGCCCCGTCCATCTTAGAGGTCTATAACCCACCTTAGATGAGACATGGAAGGTGCACTTGGGACATTCTCGGGGACACACAGTGCTAAAAGTTTAAAGGACCAGGCAGATCAGTATTCAAAACTGAGCGAGCCGGTCGAATGGAGCGAGGCTGTACTGCCTGGCTCAGGTCGTGTCGGTGCGAGGGTCGCCAAAGGAGCCCGCGCCTGGAGGCAGTGTCCAGGGAGAAAACAGCTCCGTCTCTTCCGGCCCGCAAAGCCAGTCCTAGCCCGAGGCTGACGTGGCTCTCCCTCTTAGCTCCCGTGGCTCAGGGTACACGATCCTACCCCGGTGGTTTCAAGCCGCAGGGATTCGCCGTCGGGAGGCTGGAAGCACGGTGGTGCAGGCAGGCTGGCTCCCGCTGGGGGCTCGGCGGAGAAACCGCCCCAGCCTCTCTCCCTGCTTCTGCCACCCTGGCACTCCCTGGCGTGTGGCAGAGCAGCCCCAAGCTGTCGGTCGCCTTCCGGCTCTGTGCCGTCTCCTTACAAGGCCACCAGTGCAGGATTTAGGGCTGCTCCAAACCAGTGTGAGCACTCGGGACCAGCAGTCAGCGTAATGGCTATGTCGCTCAACTCCCACATAGTTGACTGCAGTTTGTGTCCCAGACCCAGTGGCTTAAACTCACGCAGGGCGCGTGTGCATGCGTGCCCAGGATCCTGAGGGGAGAACGGAGGAGAAGGGATTGCGGTGTGGCCATCCCCCCTGGGGGGTGATTTCTTGCTTTCTATCTCTCTCTCTGTCTGGCGAGCGCACATGCCCTATAACAAAAACCTCTCCAAAAAAACAAACAAACAAACAAACAAACAAAAAAGCCAGTGTGAGCGCATCTTTGTCCGCAGTGGGTGATGCCTGCCAAGTTCCTGTTTGCAAATCCATCACACTGAGGTCTGAGGTGGACTCGCGGGATGCTGCTCGGCCCACGCCGCGGTCCGACATGGCTGCTGTGACCACGTTCCTCGGACGAGGCATTCACTGCTCAGGTTCTGGAAGCTGGGCAGCCTGGGACCGAGGCCCTGGCGAGGCTGCGTCTGCCCCAGGGAAGGTGCCCTCCCTGTCCCCACGGGGCGGAGGGGACAGGGGCCCTCTGGCCGCTCTAACAGCCCTGGAGGCTCCTCAGCCGTGCAATACCCTGCAATTGGGGAACTTGGGGCCGGCAATCCACCCCGCAGCCCTCCCGCCCTTTAAGGGGAATGTTAAACAGGTGCACCCGAGGCTTGAGACGCCCCGGCCCCAAGAATGGCTGAAAAGACACAGGGACAGAAAGCCCACGGCCTGAGCAGGGAACGCACAGCTGTCTGCGAACACCCGAACCAAGGTTTCCTGCTGTGAAGACGACTTTCTAACGTGTAGGAACACGGGGGAGACAGACTGGGGCGATCCCGTCAGTCACCTGTTCAGGCTGAAGCTGCAGTCACCTGACAACCCTGGCGCTGGGACTGCAGGCGGGCATGTCGGTCGCTGGCCGCTAGATTCGCAGGCTGTCACCCCTCCTGAGTTTCTGTGTGTCCTTTTAGACCAGCCGCTGTTAGACCCTGATGCCATACTAGAGCAGTGGACACCCCACGGGGGAGCGGGGCAGGGCGCCTGGAGGGTACCAGGAAGGTGTTGGTGGGTGCGCACGGGTGAGGCCAGCAGCCTGCAGGGGGTGGTGGGGAGAGGCAGCACCAGGCCGCAGCGAGCCAGCGCCCCAGGGAGACTTGGGACCCTGGCACCGTAGGCTGAGGTGCCCCTGGAGGAACTGAAACGAGGATGACAGGACTGAGAGAACCTTCTAGAACAGGCTGCCACTGTGAGGAGAAAAGATTGATGGCGGTGTTAAGAGCAGCACAGAGACCGAGCACAGCAGATTACGGGACGGCAGCCGTGCCACGGTACCTGCAGGGCACTTCAGCTGCAGGGCAGCTCGCCAGCGAAGGCCAGCCAGACCAGAGCAGTGCCCTGGCATCGCTGCGCGCTACTCCCAGAGGTGGGCCCGCGCTCGGGCTCCGTCCCTTCTTCTGAGCGCGCCTCGGCTCGCTTACCACTCTGACAGGCCGCCCGTGCCGAGAGGCCTCCTTCAACACATTCCTAGTCTCTTTCTGTCTCCTACCCATTCTAACACTGCTTAGAATCCACCCCTCTGGAGCAATGGAACAAACGTTCAAAATAAAATGAAAATCAACCTGCGGACCTGAACTTGGTCCTGGTTCCCCCCCCAGAGAGTGCGACTCCCCTGTCTTTTCCTTCCTGGATGGTTTTTCCTTTTGTCGTGAAAACATTTGTTCTTTTAAATTGAGAAACGTCACCCACACTTCAGTCGAGGTAACATGGCCGTACTTCCTGTCCACACAGCGAGTCTCGGCCTGCGGGGAGAGCCCACAGCCGTGGCTGGCACACTCGTGAGCTCCATAGCACACGCACAGCTTTTAGGACAACCCCCTTCACGGCTGTGAGGCAGTCCACTGAGTGGAGACACTTGGAAAGCGGAACGAAGGTGCAGATGTGCTTAAAGCGAGGGTGTGCAGGCAGGCACCCCGCCGTCAGGTCCCTGCTCCCTCGGTCCCCAGGGGCCATTCGACATCCATTACTAAGCACCACCCACGTCCCAGGTCCCAGTCGCCGCTGAATGCACGGGGTGGACAGAGACAGGACCCTGCCCTCGGGAACAGAGGAAGGAAACCATTCCAATCACATGAAGTGCTAGGGAGCGGAAAAGCACCGAATGAGGCTGGGAACTGCACTCCCTGCTCAGACGTGAGGGTGACGTCGCACCCGGGCCGTCAGGGCACTGAACGTCACCACGTGATGTGGCGGACACGGTCGTGAGCACGCACTACCTGACGTGGCAGCCCCGGCACTGCAGGGGCAAACGCAGCGGGAAAGAGCACCTGCCTATTGCTCTCTCTCTATTTCCTGTCAATATAAATCCTACCTTTTCCAAGGATGAATGTGCTGCTAGAAGTTTGATGTGGGGCTTTTAAATTTATTTTTAATTATTTTTTATAGAGATTTTTGCTATAGGTTATGTGTACTCGCTGGAGAGACAGAAAGCGAGAAATCACCTCCTAGCGGGGATGGCCATGCCGCAATCCCGTCTCCTCCACTCTCTTCTCGGGATTTTGGGCACGCACAGCATGCACCTGACTTGAGTTTTAAGCTGCTGGGTCCAGGACTCGAACCATGACATGGGAGTCCAACAACGTCATCATTACGCCACTGCTGGTCCCAATGTGGGTCCCTTTACTCTCCCTTCCTCTCCCCCGCATGTTCACGCCCTCTCATCTCCCCAAACACGGAATGTCTTAACAGCTGCTCCCGTCCGCTGCGGCCCTGCCCGCTGTGTCTCCTCGGGCCTCTCCCCACAACTGGCTTATCTGGTCGTGGGGATGTTTCCCTGCTTCTTTCCCATGCCTTAAGCTGTTCTCAGGCGCCAAATTTTATGGTCTTTGGAGCAGAACTTCCACATACTCCTTTAAATCTGGCCGGGTTCTGTTGTCGTACAAGTTCCCTGGGGCCAGACAGATCCTTCTAAGATTTCTTTTAAGCGCGTTGGGGATCCGAACAGGCTTCTTCTCCAGGGTCAATCTGGTCTCACTGCAGGCCCGTGCATTCCGAGGCCTTCCCAGCGGCAAGTGAGAGTGGGGACCATTTCCAGCCTAACGTGCACTCCAGAACCCTCCCGCCTGCTGCCTTCCCCAGGTAAACGCCCCTCCCCGCCCCGCAGTGTCCTCACGGAGTGTGCAGATCCGTGCTAAACCAACACTGGAGGGACCCTGCGCAGTAGTCCGAGGGCCGCGCTCTACGCCCTGCTCTCGCACCGCGGGGCCGCGCCCGACGCCCTGCTCTCCCCCGCCCCATCTGGGGACTGTCACACAATTGAGGGGACCACTGTCCTCTATCGGGTCCCGCCTGCACTGCAGCCTGCAGAGTGTCCGGCAGTAAGCTCGGCGACATGGGGGCTCCCCTGCCTACCCCCTTCTCTCGGGATCACCAGCCTGCACTTCTTACTCACCTGGCTTTAAAACTGCTTTTCAAAACTTGTTGGGCTTTCTCGTCGGGCTGGGTGGGGAGGCGAGCCCGTGACTGCCACTCCGGCAACTGGAAGCAGAAACTCTGTTTCAGCAGACCCACACCCCCAGTGGTGCTCAGCTCCATCCTTTCTGACCCTCTGGCCCCGGGGCCACTTACAACTGCGCACTGCACACCGTCGCCCCACCTTCCAGTGACAGCCAGCTGGGGTCTCGCTGCCACACAAGCACCGCAAACACAGTCCCAGCCCCGCGGCCTGCTGATGCCAGGCACGGCCCAGGCGCGGGGCAGAGACAAAGCGACACCTGGGCCCTCGGGAGTCAAGCCCTCATCCGTACCTCAGCCCTGATGGGAGAGAACGAAGGCGGAAACCAATCCACGGGGATCGTCACACTCCACCTTTTCTTTCCTATAGCTAGGTTTTTGCCACAGGGCACGTGCACTCACAGGAGAGGGAGACGGGAACGGGAGAAATGCCTCCCGGGGAGATGGCCATGCCCAATCCCTTCTCCTCCATTCTCCTCTAGGGCTTTGGGCACACACGCACACGCACCTGGCGTGGTTTGCCATCAGGTCAGGGCTCGAACTGTGGTCAACCACGTGGCAGTCCAGCACTCTCACCACCACTGGAGAGTAGACACTTCAGGGTGCAGGCCGTGCAGGCTCCTGTCCCCACACTGGGCTCTGTCGGGGAGCACACAGCAGCTACGGGCTACATGACAGCCCAGGGCATGGCTGTGCCCCCCCGAGCCCTTCCCAGGGACAGGCCTCTGGCCCCAGCCACAGCTAGCGGACCGCACGTCCCAGAAAGCTCCGTGTCCCACGGGTGCTGGCTGCATGGTGTTCCGCTGTGGCATGCCCCATTTGTGCCACCCAGAGAGCTGACGAGGGTGACCGTGCCAGCAAGACAGCAGGTTCTCTCAGGCAGGAGAGGCACGCGGAGTGGGGTCCCCTGTACGCCCACAGGGTGTGTGCAGCTCCTCTCACCTCGTTCACATCTGAGGGGTTCGCTTCATTTGATTCGGAACTGCCTCCAACAGAGAAGGAAACTGCACTGCTACCACGTAAGGAAAGCCACGGATGCCCAGTATCAGGTACTCCAGGGTGGTAAAATGAACAAACGCCAACAGCCCTGAAAACAACGGCTCCATCTGCAGCCAGTCCAGACCGCCATGGGTAAGAAACCTCCCCTCTCCTCGGAGAAGGGCCGCTCACCCTGCCAACGCGGCCGACCAGATGCTCCTGACCCGTCCCCGCGGCACCGTGAGGAGTCCTCGGCACCTACAAGCGATTCTCCTCTCCCACCAGCCACCGGCCTGGCAGGCAGGAGCCACATCTAGCACACCTGCCTCTCAAACTTCCTACCGTTGTCAGAACTCGAATCTATTTAGAAGAGACAAAAATTTGATATGTTGCAGATATTTTTAATAGTTCAATCAAAAAGCTAATCTCACAAAACCAATGCTAACGGTGTGTAAGTACTTCCACCCTGCACCGCACACGCACGTGTTACAACCACCTAGATACTCGCGCCCGTGAGAGGCTTGCAAAGAACACTCTCTTAGTGGGTACGATGTGGTGGGTTTGTATACAAAGATGTGTCTTGGGACCAGCAGACAGTGTAATGGTTACGTTGCTGAACTCCCACATAGTTGACTGTGGTTCGAGTCCCAGACCAGGAGGCTTAAACCCACACTGGGTGCATGTCCATGTGTACCCAAAATCACAAGAGGAGAACGGAGGAGAAGAGACTGTGGTATGGCCATCCCTCCTGGGGGGGAGGTGATTTCTCACTTTCTGTCTCTGTCTATCCAGCAAGTATACATGCCTTATAGCAGAAACCTCTCAAAAAAGAGAGAGAGACATGTCTTCTTGGTAGTCACACCTTGCTCAATCAAGGTAGAAGGGATTTTAGAAGCTGCCTTGTTAAGCTTCCTTCAACTCAGGATTTCTGGTAAGGTTCAGAACCTCGCTCTCTGGCTTGTTCATCTCTTACAAGCCGCCTTCAGGGGCGGGCGGTGGCCGTGGTTTAGAGAGCCGGAGTCCACGCGGACCGTGGTGCCAGCCCTGGTCTCGGGGGCTGAAGGATGTACTTGGCGCACGTGTGTGTGCCCCAGTCCAGACGGATGGAGAGGGCAGAAGGGCTGCGGCAGGACCGTGTGGCTGGGGGCTTGGCCCTCGTCTTGGACAGCAGGCGAGCACCTCCCTGGCGCCGGAACTCCACAGAGAGCCCCGGGCACCACGGACGGACACAGGCTGTGCTGCCTGAGCTCCGGCGCCCAAACGCGGCACCAACGAGGCAGGCGGCTCGGCAGCAGGCGCTCACGGGCTCGGCAGCCACACAGCCCGGCCTCCTCGCCCGCCCCACGGATTATCTCACCCACGTTCCGGTCTACTACTCGTTCCCATTAACCGGCTCTTTTTTTTTTTCTCCCATGGGGTATGTGCACTTGCTGGAGAGACAAAGACAGGGAAAGAGAAATCACCCCTGGGGAGACAGCCACACTGCAACCCCTTCTCCTCCAGACTCCTCTCAGGATTGTGGGCATGCATGCACACATGTTAGCATGAGTTTACGCCGCCACGGTTGGCCACGCGGGAGTCCAGCACTGTAACCACCGTGCCGCCTGCTCGCCCCATCGATCATCGGCCACCCCGTCAGTTAGATCCGCCACGTCTTTACCGAGTCACGGGCAGAGCAGAGGCCTTCACCACGTACAGAGCGGCGGGGCATGGTGGACGCAGACCCGGGAGAGGCTCTGCTGGGACGGGAACCGCAGGAGCGGCAGGACAGACACTGGGTGGCAGGGCCACGTGGTTGTTGAAATCGCGCTAACACACGGTCACGGAGATCAGCCCAAAGCGAGGGAAAAACACGGTACGTTTCTAGGCTGCGAAGTCCAACGTGAGTAATTTACTGTCTGCATCTCCTTTCCCTTCTTGACTTACTGACGTCTAAATTTGGTGTTTAGAGCCTCCAGCCCCTCTGCATACCCCCACGTTTAACTCTGTCCAACAGCCCCCGCCTTGGCCACCGAGGGCTCTGCCGCCACGAGACCTCACGGCCGCCCTCGCTGCGCCCCTCCTCCACCGTGTCGGAGCTTCTGAACCACGGCAGGTGCCCGGAGGAGCTCATGTGATAGGATCACTTTTTTAAAACCTAAAAACCCAAGATTCATTTTTAAAAATGTTACGACATCCCTACAGTGAGCAAGGTAACGTAATGAAAGGTTTACCATCCGGCAAACTGTTCGTCAAGGCTGTGCGCAGCGCCCAACCCCGAACATTCCTGAGCAGGGCAAAGAGCAGAAGCCAAGCCTTCCCGGCAGCGCGTCTGCAGACACGGCCACCGTGTCGCCAGGGCCCGCGCTCCCGCCCCGCTCGCCCCGGCCGGTCGGCGCACACGCACCGCAGACCCGCTCTGCTCACGGCGGCAGAATACCTGGCTTCTGGCGTGAACCCCCGAGTGAGGAGGGAGGGAGCAGTTCAGGACACACACACACACACACACACACACACACACACACACGGGCCCCTCTGAAGCCCCGTCTTTGTTCTTGTTTTTTTTTTTGTTTTTGTTTGTTTGCTTTTTTTTTTTTTTTTTTTTTTATGATCAGTTATTTAATTAGGTTCTTGGCCAAAAAAATTTAGAACACCAATTTGTGAGGATAAACTCCATTTGTAAGGGCAAACACGGATCGCAGGTAGCCCTGGAGCTGAGGAACAGCTTTGATTTTTGGTAAAATTTGCGAATCCACAGCTTTCTGATCAATCTTGCGCTGCTCTGAAATCTCGTATTTCTCCTTCTCTGTGTCGAAGATCTCACCTTCCTGGTGTCTGGGCTTCCGCAGTTTCTTTTTCTTGAAGTAAGCATCGGTAAGGTACTTTGGGATTTTTACTTTGCTAATATCAATTTTCGTGGAGGTGGCAATGACAAATTTCTGGTGTGTTCTACGCAGTGGAACTCGATTGAGAACCAGCAGTCCAGTTACAGGTAGCAGCCACTGCTCAGCTGCTTCAGGAAAACCACTCTCTTGCCTCTGTGGCGTCCAGTGAGGGTGATCAGAATGGGCCCAGGAGTGATGCTAGCTCGCAGCTTCCTCACATGCTGACTGAAGGGTTTTTTGCCATGGCTCAACAGCTTTCGAGGCACATCTTCAGTAGGATAATACCTAGGCATTTTGCGCAGTTTAACCACCCGGGTACCACCATTCTTGTCTCCACCAACCGGCTTTGTGACAGTCGCAAGAACCTTCTCCTTCTTTTTCTTTTCGACCCTGGATTTAGTGGCCGAGTATTTCCTCTTGTACATGGCCTTCCTGGAATACATGGCAGACCGGGAGTATCTGCCGATGCCCCGGACTAGGACGGGGTTTCGGCTGCAATGGGGCTTCCCCTTCTTGGGCTTTTTAGCCTTGGGGTCACCCTTTTTAACCTTGCCACTGGCATCAGCCTTCTTGGCTTCTGGTTTCTTCTCCTTAGTATCCTGCTTTGCAGCTTTATCGCCTGCCATCGTGTATAGTGGGAAAGATGTTTGCTTTTTTTAGAGAGAGATTTTTGTTATAGGACACTTGTATTCACCGGAGAGACAGAGTGAGAAATCATCCCCTGGAGGATGGCCATGCCACAATCCCTTCTCCATTCTCCTCTCAGGATTTTGGGTACACATGGGTGTGCATTTTAAGCCGCTGGGTCAGGACTCAAACTGCAGTCAACTGTGGGAGTCCAGTGATGTAACCATTATGCCATGTGCTGGTCCCCAAAGCTCTCTCTCTCTTTTTAAATTATTTTACTTAGATTTACTTACATATTTAATTTAACCAGAGAGGGAGGGGGAGGCGGGGGAGAGAGAGAGAGAGAGAGAGAGAGAGAGAGAGAGAGAGAAAGCCGCCAGGTCCGGGACTTGAACTGTGATCAGCCATGTGGGAATCCAGCACCCCTAACCACCACACCACCTGCTGGCCCCAACCCGAAGCTCCATCTTTTTTTTTTTTTTTTTTTTTTTAGAGGTTTTTGCTATAGGGTGCTTGTGCTCACCAGAAAGACAGAGAGAGACAGAGAGATAGAAAGTGAGAAATCACCCCCCAGGGGGGATGGCCACGCCGCAATCCCTTCTCCTCCATTCTCCTCTTGGGATCCTGGGCACGCACGCACACGCGCCCGGCGTTGAGTTTAAGCCACTGGGTCCGGCCTCGAACTGCGATCGGCTACATGGCAGTCCAGCGACATAGGCATTACGCTAACTGCTGGTCCCTCAAAGCTCCATCTTTATAAAGGGATTCTACATCACTTATACCTTGCAACTTGTTAGCCTCAACTGCAGCTCCACTTACCAGTGCATTCCACTGATACTTAATGGCAAAAACACATTGTCAAAGTGCAACAGTTGTTTATAAAGTACACTTTCCAAGGTACACTTAGTACCTAAGGAAAAATTTGCCAGTTTTCCCTTTAAAGGATAAATACATCCTATCCAGTAATTCCTACATGCCTAGCTGACAGCACCATTGCAAAACAAGAAAGGTTTCTAATTTCATAAATCAAGCCAGAGAGCTAAAACAAGCAATCATGTGGCTGGCTCGTTCGCTCTAGAAATACTGCAAAAACCTTTTGTCTTTATATTCATTTCTACCAAACGCCCTCAAAATAAGCTTTCGTGAACTTCCCAGGAATTGGCACAGTTGCTCAGAGCCATGAATTCTGTCTCGTCACGTGTGTGTGTGTGATTTCAACGTCACGTTGCTTAGTGTCAACACAAAGTAAGCCCTCAGTCAACACACCAAGTGTTCTCTAAAATGAAAAATTACAAGAGCAGAAGTCACAGGGAATGTAGACTTTTTTTCTAAAATTATGAAGTTTTCAAACACTAAATCAAGATTATAATGTAAAATACCCATTTTTTCAATTTTAAATCTTTTTTTTTTTTTTTGAAGTTTTGCCTTAAGGCATGTGCACTCACTGGAGAGAGACAGATACAGTGGGAAGGAAAGTGCGAAATCACCCCCCAGTGGCATGGCCATGCTGCAATCCCTTCTCTGTTCTCCTCCCAGGATCTTGGGCATGCACACATGTGCACCCAGCCTGAGTTTCAAGCTACCAGGTCCAGGACTTGAACCACTGTTAGCCATGTGAGAGTCCAGTGATGTAACCATTTTGCCATCTGCTGACCCCTGAAGTATGACTACTACCACGTTCCTTTCTTTTTTTTTCTTCTTCTTCTTCTTCTAGGTTTTGCCATGGGGTGCATGTGCACACCAGAGAGAAACAGAGAGAAGAGCGAGAGAGTGAGAAGCCACCCCCAGGTTGGCCGCACTGCAAACCCTTCTCGATCTCTCGGCTTTGTGCATGCACTTGCTCCCAGTCTGGTTTTCAAGTTGCCAAGCCAGAGAGTCAAACCGGAGTCAGCCGTGTGCGATCAGGGGTCTTAATGTCCACGCCCCCACTGCCCCCACCATTCTTGTTTTGAAAGGACAAAGCTGGCAGGCGGCATGGTCATTGAGGCTCTGGACTCCCAGATGGCTGACCACTGTTTGAGTCCCAGACCTGGTGGCTTGCTTTCTCATTTTCTCTCTCTCTCTCTCTCTCTCCCTCTCTGGTCAAATTTTAAAAATAATAGCAAATAAGTTAAATCATTAATTCTTTAAAAAAATACATTCCCAAGTAAGCAGAGGGCATGGTTAAAGCCCCGGATTCCCACATAGCCAACTGCGGACGCTTGAAAACCACGCCAGGTGCGAGAGTGTACGTACTCAAAATCGCGAGAGGAGACTGGGGAAAGGGCCAAGGTGTAGTCACCCCCAGGGCATGATCTCTCACTTCCCGTCTGTCTCTGGCGAGTGCACACGCTCTGTGGTAGACACACACACACGTACATGTGTATATCTCCCTGAGTTCCTGAGACGAAGCAGAACATCTTGGTGTTCACAGAAACCCCAGGTCTGGAAGCAGCTCACCGGGAGGCTAACGCTGCGGGGCCCAGCTCCGGAGCGCTCTCTGGGTCTCCGCCGCAGCTCCTGCCCTTCCCCACGCCTAGCCAGGCGCCTGCCACAGTGGGCTTTCAGCTGGGCTCTGCAGGACGGGAAGTTTTGTGTGAAGACCCTGGTACAAAGCCACGCTCGGGTCAGCTGCAGGGTCTCGCCACAGCACACTGGGAAATCTCACGTGTACGACAAAGCGGGAGCAGAGACGTCACAGGCTGAGGGCTGACCTTACCCGGCCGGTGCACACTGCCCGGGTTCGGGGTTCGTTCATCTTGCCGGGGGTTCCAAGCCCTCCTCCACCCAGAGTCTCTCTAGGGTGAGAAATGGCCCCTGGGAACTCGGGGACCGTTTAAACCTGTGACAGCCTTAAGAAGTAAATAAAGCCTTTCCCCGTGTCCAGGTGCAGACCGGGCAGGAGGCACAGAGCACAGCCTCCCACTGTCGGCGTCCGGGAGGCGGGGCTGGCACAGGGTGCACCAGGGCGCCCAACGCCCCACAGCTGCTGGGCCGGCCAGGACGCTTCCCCCAGGACCGGGCTCCCCTCCTGGTCCTTTACACACAGAGAACACCGCGGGTCTGGGGTGCTGAGGGGACGGAGCCCCAAAGACAAACCACAGCTTCACCAGAGCGCCAGGGCCAGCTCTCGCTGCAGAACAGCCGCCCATGTCTTCCTCTTTCTCCCGGTCCACGTGACCCTCCGGTTTCTCCCCACCAGAAAAGAGGCTGCCATTGTTGGTGTCACAGTTTGGCAACAGTGTGTGTCCCAACCACAGTGACTGGCACAGAGCAGGCAAATATTTACTGATGGACCCAGACAGAGCTGCTTCTATGGCCAACCTGGCCCCACCGTGGATTCTGGCAGCAGGACCGGAGTGCACCTGGTCACCGGAGTGAGAGTGAGCCCTCCAGAGCGGGTGGCAGCTGAGGCCAGGCCGCAGCCCGCCGGAGAGGTTCCCCCACATGCAGAGGCCTCACAGGAGGGCTGGGCCGAGTGCACGGAGCAGGTCCCAGGCTGTGCTCCTGCCGCAGAGCACACGGCCGGCTGGGCACCTTAACGGGACGGCGGTTTAGGGAGGGCCCGTCAGCGTTCAGGGGGAGGGTGGGGGACAGCAGACGCCTCCCGACTGCAGTGGGCAGAGCGCACAGCCGGCCGAGGGGGACGTCTCCTGAACAGCAGGACGGCGACCTGCTCGCAGACCTCTCCGCGGGGGACACAGGGCCCAGGGCTGCCCCGGCGGGTCCTGCCCCTTCCCGGTCTCCCTCCCGGCTCCGGCCTAAGGGTGCCAGATCCCTCAGCAGTGCCAGGTGCAGGGTCACATCGCAGTCCCCTCCTGCGGGCCGAGAGCAACAGGGACGCTGCCGAGTCCCTCCCCCCAGGCACGTTTCCACGCCGGCGCCAGCCTCCTCCCCGGCTGCGGCGGGCGTGTGACTCCGGGGACGGACGCCGGCCCCAGCGCAGCTGCGCCGCCGCCGCGAGCCCCGCGCCCTTTGTGTCGCCGTCCCCGCGGGCGCCCCTCCGTGCCCCCCAGTAAACACGCCACCCCCACGGAGCCCGGACGCCGCGGTCTTTGTTCCCAAAGGGCGCCAGCGGGGCAGGCTCGGCGCCGCGCTCCGGGGCGAGCAGGCCGGGCACGGACCCCGCGGCTGGGGCTGTCGGCGCGGGGACGGGGACGGGGACGGGGACGGGGGCCGCCCCACTCACCGCCGTGGAGGGGCAGCGGCGCCAGCACCTGGCCGCGGACCTCGGCCTTGGGCGAGTCGAGCCCGTAGCGCCCGCGGTCGATGCGGAAGGTGAGCGGGCTGGCGCGGCCGGGCTCCTGCACCGTCACGTTGATGAGCGCCGTGTAGTACTCCTGGCTCGCGTTGTCCGCCCGCGCCGGCCACAGGCCGCAGGTCAGCAGCGCCAGCGCCGCCAGCCGGGCCGGGCCCGCCCGCGCCGCGCCGCTCATCGTCCCTCCGGCCGCCGCCGCCGCTCGCGGACCGGGCTCCCGGGCCGGCGCCGAGAGGCGGGGCGGGCGCGGCCGGGCTGCGGCGGGCGCGCGCGTCCTGCGCGGGGCCGAGCGCGCGCGCACCCCCGCTCGCCGCCCTGGCGTCCGCGGGGCGCGCCCACGGGCCGCTCGGCGTCGCCGGCTCAGGCCGCGCGCGGGGGTCTCGGCGCCCCTGCAGGGCTGTGGGCGCGGCCCCTCCGCATCCCCCGTCGGTCCCGGCGAGCGCGGGGGGCCCCGCGAGGACGCGGCGGGCAGGGGCCGGCTCCGCGAGGGCGCGCCCGGGAGCAGGAGGCCGCGCTGGGCCCAGCGGCCACCCCTGGCGCGCGCCCCGCCGAAGCGGCTCCGCGCAGGCCTGGGCAGCCCCGCGCATGCGTGCACGGCCCCGCTCCCGCCCGTTCCAGGGCCAGGGCCGCCCGCGCGCCCCGCACCGCCCGCGCGCCCCGCCAGCCTGCAGGCCCGGCGGCGCCGGCCCAGAACCGTCGAGGCCAGGGCAGCGGAGCGAGCAAGCCCAGACCCGGCTTCCACACTGAGGCCCAGGGCCCTCCAGTCCCGGCGTGGACCCGGGCGCGGCTCTGTAAAGAGGGCACTGGGCACCCAGGATGCTGGTGGGGACCCTGGGTGCCAGGTCGGGCCTCACAGGTGGCCGGAACCCCGGGGTGGCTGGGTAGGGTTAGGGCAGTGCCCGCGGCCGGACACACACGGCCTCCCAGTGCTCACACACCACCTCCTCGTGCTCACACACGACCTCCCTGTGCTAACACACGACCTCCCCGTGCTCACACACACCTCCCTGTGCTCACACACGACCTCCCCGTGCTCACACACACCTCCCCGTGCTCACACACACCCCCCCGTGCTCACACACACACCTCCCCGTGCTCACACACACCTCCCCGTGCTCACACACACCTCCCCGTGCTCACACACACCTCCCCGTGCTCACACACCACCTCCCCGTGCTCACACACGACCTCCCTGTGCTAACACACGACCTCCCCGTGCTCACACACACCTTCCCGTGCTCTCCCCGTGCTCACACACACCTCCCCGTGCTCACACACACGACCCCCCCGTGCTCTCCCGTGCTCACCTCCCCGTGCTCACACACACCTCCCCGTGCTCACACACACCTCCACGTGCTCACACACACACCGTACCAGGTAAATGGGGCATGGTTCTAGAGCATGAACTGAGGAAGATGGGTTGGCTGCAGGTTTGGCCAAATTCGGGGCTCACAGGGGGGCTGGGAGGTGGGGGAGGAAGGCGGTCCCCTGCCCTGGGGAGGGGTGAAGTCAGCACTGCTCACCCAGAGTACGGGGGTCCAGGGCAGGGGAGGCGTCCAGAGCACAGGAGGCATTGAGCCCGGGAAAGCGGGTGGGCACCATGAGGAGACAGGTCAGATGGCCACTGGTGCCTCCTAGTGACTTCGTCACAACCTCCCCCCGGTTCCCTCCCTCCACCCCTGCATCGTCTGCCTGGACGGTGCTCTGGCCCAGTGAGGCTGTCTTCTTATCCACGTGCCTCTAGGGTGGATGACACTTGGACCAAAACAGGTCTCCACGTGGGGCCAGCACTTAGAGACACCCCAGGTGGCCCATGGGTGCCAGCCTGGTAAACCAGCTGAGGAGAAGGTAGCTCCCTTGAAACACTCCTCCGCCATGCCGGACCTGTCAGGAAGGTCGGGGCCAGGCCCTGACATATGACACTCTGGGCCAGCGCGAACCGCTCCACGGCTCAGCTGCGGGGTAGGCTCTGCACAGCCTCGGCGGGCACCAGAGTCTGGGCGACTGGAACACCCTGCACTGGGGACGCTACTTTTGGGGCAAGAGTTTTTCCACTTACAGCAGTCATGTGAAGCTGTCTCCTACAAGACTTGTAATATGAAATTTACCTCCTTAACAGCGGGCACATGCACATGTGCACACAAGCTTGTGCACACACAGAGAGACACACACACAGACCGATTTCCCAGACGGGCCTGGTCACGCCTTTGGACTTCCGAGCCACCAGAGTGGGTCAAAATAAAGCCCATGCTCTTAAATTCACCCGCTCACAGGTATTAGCAACGCAAAAACAACCAAGTCAACTCTGTTGGTGTGTGTGGTTTGTAAAAATCTTTTTCTCACATTACGAAGTAAAAACGCCTTTGTAACCACCACCTGGACCTAGATAGAAAACCTAACGAGCATTGCTGGAAGCTTCCCTGGGCTCCTCAGATGTAAGTACCCCGTATTCTGATTTCTAATGCGTAGCTAAGTTTGCCTGTTGGTTTCTTAAATTGCCAGAGGGTGCATGCACCCCGGAGAGAGACAGAGAGGGAGAGAGAAAGCACCTGGCGGGGCATGGTCAGGCTGCACCCCGCCTCCGTTTCTCCGTCCTGTCAGAATGTGGGCATGGACACACACATCCTGGCACGCTGCCCAGACTGGGATTCAAACTGTGGGGTTGGCCGTGTAGCCTCTGGCTTCCTTACCCCTGGGGATGGAGCCTGGAGGAATCCGACCCAGTGGGGCTCCAGGACCCGTCTGAGCCCTTTGATCTTTGAGCATCACTTCCGGTTGGTTCAGTACGTTGGCAAGGCCACTACTGTACGCCCCCCCCCGACCTTGGAACAAGCTTGGATCAATTAGCATATTGGCAAGGCCGTTTGCTATCCGCTCCGGGACTGTAGTAGCTTTGCTGGGAAGTGACCCCTCTCTGACTCCCCGATATATTACTATAAAAGAATTAATATAGTTTTCTCATACATCTTTGCAGTAAGATTTCCCCAAAATCCCCCGACCGCTCCCTTTACTCTAATCACTTACTGTTAATTACAGCGCTTCATTGGACACAATAAAGGGTGTGCTAAAGTTCTTCTTGATCTTTGGAAGGCCTTCCTTTCAAAACACATTTAAACTTAAGAATCACCTCTTACGCAGAAACTGACCCAGGACACCCCCGCCTCACTGTAGCTTATGTTCTGACAAGGTACATGATGGTGGCAACACAAGCACAATACAATGCCTAGGTGTGCCACAAAGTTTTTCGTTAACTCATTAGTCACTTCACCACCAGTTGAAAAGGCTGTGTCCCCGCCCTCATCAAGTGAACACTAACTTCACCCTTTCAGGATAGGTAAATATATTAGGATTCCTTTAAATAAACTTTAGATCTCTATAAAATTATATAAATATCATTCTTTATTGAGATTTATAAGAACTAATATCTGTACTTGAGATTTTCCTTTTTAGAATCACAACCAGTAACTGCAAGATTGCTGCCACCAAGTACTGGCTGATAATTAACTCTGCCTGCTGGAGCTGTTCTCCAAAACCACACTCTCAGAACAGAAGTTCCCAAAAGCTTGCTTACATCAATCAAATAATTGTTGAATTGTATCGATGATTAATAGTCCTGCCCTTTATCAAACCCTGAATAGAACCTTTGATCTCTATTGTTAAAACTTTATGAATTGATAATTAGAACACGTAGCCCCTCTCCCGTTCACTTGCATGTATCACATTGTCAATAAAAAGGCACGATGATTCCTAACAGTTGTCACTCCTCAGAGAGCGATCTCTGGGAAGTGTCTGGCTGAGAGGACGTGCATGAAAAGGCACCGAGACCTCAGTCTTCCTTTCTTTCGCCGCCTCCGTCGAGTCAACCCACCCCCGCCGAGGCTGGTCCCCGGCAGGAGCGAGTCTGGCTGTGCCCATCTCCGAGTGCTCTATAACACCCACGGCACGCCCTCTCACCCACTGCAACGGTCAGCCCGGGTGTGCCCGTCTCTGAGTGCTCTATAACACCCCACACAACACGTTCTCTTTGGCGGACTGGCTTCTGTTTCTCAGCATTGGTCTGTGAGACCGCTGCCTCCTTCCCTCCCTCCTGTCCTTCTCCCATATAGCACTAGCCGGCTCTTTTTCTTTGCCATGTAGTATTCCGCCAGTGGCGTATTCCCTTCCCTGTCCGTCTCTGAGAGTGGGACTTCCAGTGGGACAGCCACGTGAGCAGGTACCAGTTTGCGATGGCTCAACCTCAGAGTTTTGGGCCTACGTGGCGGTGTTGGCTGTGTGTGTTTACAGGAGTCCTTCGCAGTCGTCCTGCTGTGTCCTTTCAGTACGACATTCCGTATTCCACCTGCAATATCCAACCCTTTATGACGAAATAGGCGTTACAGTAGATGCCTCCGGGGCCGGGCCAGGCCTGGCGCCGCAGGTCAGGCGGGCCGAGTGCGCTCCGTGGTCCTTCGGCACCTGGCTACACCGGCAGCCTGCGGCCTGTCTCCCAGCCCTGGCGACAGCTGCACTGCCTTCCCTTCAGCCCCCCACGAGCTCCTTTCCCCTCCGTCCCCCTCCTAGCCCAGTGCGGTCCCTCGAGGACCTTGGCCTACACTATCCGTTCCTACCCCTGCGCTGCGGCCACAGGTAAAGTCATTATGGAAACCCGGTCCAGCCCAGGAGACAGGCTGTCCTGGAGAAGCTCTGCTCCGTGTGGATCTCGACGCCCTCGGAGCGGCTACAGGTGAAGCTCCGTGGAGACGTGAGGCCAGACGGGAGCTCTCCGACGTTGGCACAGCTTCTTCACAGTGCACCAGCCCTGCGGTCCCCTCCCGGTGAGGGCCCCGGCCAGATGCCGTGTCCTTTCACATGGCCTTCACAGAGGGAGGCGGAGGGGCAGGAGCGCAGCCCTCGGCCCCTGGGGCCAGCACATAGCAACGGTATTTTAGAAAGTGCAAAGAACATTTCAAAATTTTACTAAGTGCTCATTTATGTATTACCCTTGACTTTGTAGCCATGACTAAGCTTCCTTCCCCTCCAGAGGGAATTGTTTTTCAATGTTAAGTATTGGTTTTATAATGTTAAAGAAAAGAACCAAATGGTTCCCAGCGTGAACAAGGTTGAGAGGGCATCGTGGCTCCCCCGTCCTTCTGCTCGTATTTTAATCAGTGGTTTCGGGCTCACGGTCAGTGTCACCTATCCCTGTAACGCACATGGTCTTCAAACACATGCGCAGCGCGTGACGACTGGATGGGGGCTGGTCTCAGCTAGGTCGTTTTCAACAAGAACTTGACAGTGTGTGTCTGTTAGGTGTTTCTTCCCGAGTCCCTCCCACCAGCCTCTGGTCATGTCACCTGTCTTTAAAAAGCGAGATGCCTTGGGGCCAGCAGGTGGCATGGTGGTTAAGGCACTGGACTCCCACGTAGCTTGAAAATCATGCCAGACACATGTGCATGTGCCCAAAATCCCAGGAGAAGGGACTGTGGGTGGCCATCCCCCAGGGATGGTTTCACACTTTCCCTCTCATTGTCTCTCTGTCAGGCACACGTGCCCTGTGGCAAAACTAAACTAAACTAAAAATTAAAAAAAAAAGAAGAATAGAAAAGAAAGAAAGAAAAAAGATGTCTTAAAGGACATATTTGATAAATGACAACCAGGTGGGACACAGCTCTGGTGGAGACAGCGTGGGGAGGGCTGACGGAGGAGAGCAGGCTTACGTGGCAGACGCCCCGGGTGGAGGACTGGGTGCAGACCGATGGGACACTGGTGTGGACTGAAAATGCTCGGGGCTTGGGGGGCCATGTGGTAAGCCGCTGTGCCCTGGAGCTGGCCTCGGTGTTACAGCGATATTTACACCACAGGACCCGGCACTCACGGCAGACCAGAGCGCCCCTCGCTCGCCCGTCCGTCTTTCTCCGGTACTTTCCAGAGCGGTCTTCCAGAACGCTGCGGGTTCCGGTCTCCACCTGGCCACATGTCAGCTGTGTGACCTTCGCGAGTTTCTGTCCTCCCAGGACCAGCTTCCCACCATGAAATGGGCACGATGACCTCTCCCCCCAGCTCTGCCACATGCAGATCAGAGGATGGGCGTCTGGGGAGGACCAGGGCCTGTGCGAGGTGGCACTGCAGCCCCCACGGGGGCACCCAGCCCAGGCCGCCCCGGGGGACAGTGCTCGGGCACTCTTAGGCTGGAGAGCCGCAGCGTCCTCACCTAGCACGGCACGTCCGCCTGAGCAGTCAGGCCTGCGTCTCGGAGGAGACCCTGCACGTGGGAAGCTCACGGCGCACACCGAGCAGCACGCGTGTGCCCCCTCCCCGGCTTCCGCCGCCAGCGCTGCGCCTGTCTCGGTCGCCGCCTGAATTCCTCGCGGCCCAGCTCTGTCCAGGAATCCCGGCGCAGCCTGAACCCGCCCCTCCCTTGGGATGCCGAGCGGGCACGGGCTGCGCTGGGGGCGGCTGCCTGTCAGCAGATCGAAGGCTTCGCTGTCCTTTGTCAAGACCGTCTGCTCAGAGTGATGAACGGCTGAGCCGCACAGAGGAGACGCTGGCTTGGCCGCGGCTGGCAGGCCGGTGGCCTCGTGCCCGCCTGCCGGCCCTCGGGCTGACCTGCTGTGGTGATCTCTGGGTCCTGAGGGCCCCTGCACCAGCAGCCTGGGCTGTCAGAAGGCTCCTGTGCTCACAGGCAGGAGACGGGCTTGGTCTTCTGCAGAACTGCAAAGCAGCAGGTCGGCGCGAAGGTTAGGTGGCAGAGCCAGGCTCGGACAGGACAGCACCCAGGCAGCTCTGGGGACCTGGTGACAGACCAGTGGGCATCCCCATCAGGGCACCTGCGGTCGGCACCGAGGTCCTGCAGGGACAGAGTGCCTGGCCTGTCTGCCTCGGGGCACCCTGACAGCCTGGCCAGGGGAGCAGCTGGTGGAAGAGGAGCCCTCGGGGTGAAGCCCACGTGGTTCACTGTGTGAGCAGGCGAGGCCACGCCAACCGAGGAGGGGCCCACACGGCGGCCTGGGCCCACGCCCTGCCAGGGGGGCATTGGCGGGTTCCTTTCAGGGAGCAGTGGTCTGACCTCTCCCTTCAGACGTGCCCTCCAGTAAGGGTGCCAGGTGTGGGTCACTTGTGGCCGCTGAGAGTCTGACGCCAGCAGCATGTCCATGCCCGGCCATCTGGGGGCTGAAAGGGAGCAGGACGCTGTGCGCTGCCAGCCAGGAGCCCCCGCCGCGTCCAGGTTGCTTTAAACCAACGTTTGACACAGACGAGGCCGAGCTCTCGCGTGAGGGTGTGCACCCAGCACGGGCTGCAGGGACCAAACGCTGGACATAAACTCTCGTCTGCCCGACGAGTCACGGTGCACAGCTCTGGGGGTCACGACGCCGTGACACGAGAGCGGCTTAGCCATGCAGAGGACACGTGGTGGGGCCGTATGTCGCAGGTACGGGGCAAATCCCGGCTCCTGCTCCGTGGGGTCCACACGTGAGAGACTTTTTAGTTTTCTTCATTTTTCTATTTTCAAAATGCGTTCTTTAGCAATTGTGGAAAAGCTGTCTTCTGATGGTCCACCAAGAGGCCACTCAGGAGCCAGACGTCAGACAGTGGGAGAGGAGCAGGGGTGGGGGACTGGGTGTGGTTGGGGTCACGGCTGGCAGAGTCGGGGTGGCAGCTCCAGTGACCCCCGTAGGCCCGAGTCAGTCTGCGAGGCCGGCCTCCTCGACAGCTTCCGTCTCGCAGTTCCGGGGCCCAGGAGCCTAAGATAAGGTGCCAGCCCGTCGGCTTGAGGAGAGCGTGTGGGCTCTCCCTGGCTGGCCCGTGCTGTGCCAGGCCCGTTAAGCAGGTCCCGTTACCATGGCCTTGCCTAGCCCCAGTGACCTCCCAAAGGCCTCACTTCCCAACACACCTGAGTTAGTATTAGGGCTTGGCTGCGCGGTTCGGGGCGCAACTCAGTCCACGGCTGAGCTGGAGACCCCGCGATGCCGTCTGGACACCGGCGAGTCTACCCCCACTGCTGGGGGGCATGTGGTCTGAGTGTGCGCCTTCATCACAGACCGGTCTCCTGCCCGTGTGGCATGGGGACGTGGACGCTGGCCATGTCCTGTGAGACACCTGCAGCCCACAGCAGGCCAGAGTGGGGTTCCACGGCCGCTAGAGGCAGCAGGCGGCGCCCCCTGCCGGGCACAGTTGGATGGCAGCTGCCTGTCACAGGGACGCACATGTCCTGGGCACGGTGGGGCGAGTCTCCTAAGAAAGCGTGGTGGGGGAGAGCTCGATCCGTGGGTCTCCGAGAGCTGTGCGGGCCCGCGCCAGGGCGGAGACTGGGCGGCAGATGCTGCAGGGGTCCTTCGGTGGCCTGGGTCGCTCTCCGCCAACCACGGTGCTCTGCTCCCTGACCTGGCCGCAGCTCGGCCCCTCTCTGAAAGGGGCCAGTACTCTTACTCCCAAACCAGGCCACACAGAGTGGAGCAAAGAAGGGGTCTGATGGGCTGGTTTGTTGCCACACACACACATGCACATGCACACACATGTACACACACATGCACACACGCACATGCACGCACACACACACATGCAGGAAATAGGCCAAGAATACAGGAGGGGAGGTGAGAAGAAAACACAAGGGCACAAATTGCTGGTGACACGCCCAGCCCCACGTGTCCGCGGAGAGACCTTCTCACAGAAAGCTGCAGGGACCGTCCTGCCCAGTGGCCCTCAGGCTGGGGCGATGCAGGAAGTGCAGCCACTGAGGGAGCGCGTGGGGATGGCGCTGCGCAGGCGGTCCCAGCCGAGCCTAGTCCTGAGCGGCGTATCTCAGCGTGGGGCGTCAACGCGGGGTGCAGGGGTGCGCCAGGGAGCCCCCACCCTGCACCTGACCAGGCACCTCGTCCGTGCCTCGAGTCGTGCCCTCCGTGACATGGGGGAGCTGGCATTCGCTCGAGTCCGAGTCCCCAGCCACTGTGGGCCCTGCCCGGGAGGGAGGCTGTGGGAACCCGGCTGTGGAGCCAGGCTGGGCAGAAGGGTCGGCAAGCCGGACCACCAAGACCCACCGTGACAATTGGACGGGCACGGCAGCGTGGGTCCGCCCTCGCTGTGAAGTCACCACCCTCCGATCCAGCTGTGGCCGCTCGGGTGCAGGATTGCTTGGTGGCTGGAGAGTCGGACAGCTGTTTGCTGGTGGAAAAAAGAGGCGAGAACAGAGGAGGCGCTCAGGAAAGCTGGGGTCACTCACCTGGGTGGGCCAGTCGGCCACAGGGAGTGCCCCGTGACTAGAGGTGGCTCGCTCAGGCTCCGGGATCTCCAGGTCCACTTGGATAGGGGACTCTCCCCGGCAGAGCCTAGGCCAGGAGCAGGCCTGCCGAGGTCACAGGGTGCTCTCGGGGAGAGTAACAGGCCGACTCAGGCTGCTTCAGACCGACCCCCTTGGGAGGGAAACCAGAGGGAGGAAGGGTGGGGTGGACCCCCGTGATGCCCGCTCCGGCCTCTGCGGGCACAGGCTGGCTCCTCGGGGGCGAGGAGACGCCCGCAGCGGCCGGGCAGCCTGCTCCTTGTTCCTGGTGGCTGAGGAGAGAGAACACGTCCCCTCAGCCATGGAAGAAAGCCTTCCCCTTCCGCCATCGGTGCCTGTGCTACCACCCAGCAGCCCTGGGGAGAGGCAAGGTTGGCTGGCTTGAGCCAGGTCCCTACCAGAAGGTGGACTGCCATGGTAGCGGCGCGACGCTGGCGGATCCGCGCACGCTGGCTTCCTGGAGAAGGGGAGGGAGGGAGGGGCTGGGTTCTCCGTGCAGGCCCGTCTGGTGGCCCGGCCGGGGCGACACCCTCCCTTCTGCAGCTCTGCTTCCCGCTTGACCTTCTGTCCCCACCACTCTGTCCCCCAACTCCTGTTGTCCTTTCCTGCTTTTTTTTTATACTTTATTAATTATTATTTTCCAGTTTGATCAGAAAGAGAGAAGGAGGGAAAGTGAGAAAGTGAGCTGTCAGGTCCAGGACTCACACTGCGGCCGGCCGTGTAGGAGTCCAGCGCCCTTAACCACCATACCACCTGCCGGCCCCCTTTCCTGCTTTAAACTCCACCCGTATAATGGTTTCATCAGCTAATTTTTATAAAAATTAGAATTATTTATTTAATTTTTATTTGTGGTTGTTATTATTTTTTAATTTGACTAGAGAAAGAGAGACAGAGAGAGAGAAAGAAGAAGTGAGAAAGCAAGTCACCAGGTCCAGGACTTGAACTACAGTCAGCTATGTGGGAGTCCAGCGGCTTGACTGCCATGCCACCTGCCGGCCCTGCCATAAACAAACCTTAAAGTCACGTACACACACACACACACACACACACACACACAGAGTTCTCTACTTTCGATGGGGTTACATGTCAATAAACCCATCGAGAAGTTGGAAGCATCTTAAGGAGAAAAAGCACCGTCCTCCTGACCTACGGGCCACATGGGCTGCGCACCCTGAATGTCCCCAGCACACTTCCCGAGCCCGCAGTTGGGTGTGCCTTGAACCCAGACTCGGGTTACAGGACAGCAGGGACAATCTTGCCGAAAATAATGAACACGCAGGGGAGGGGCAGGCAGAGCGGCCGTGTGGGTGCTCACCGGAACGTGGTCGAGAGCACCATCGGGAAGCTGGAAGTCAGTCAGCCTGTCCGCGTGGCCCAGGGAGCCGCGCCTCACCGGGCCTCCGCCTTGGCGATCCGGGTGCCGCCACGCCTCTGAGAGCCTCCTGTCGGTCATCTTTCTAGAAGCGAAGTGTCTCCGTTCGTGAGCGTGTGCATGTGCGTGTGCGTGTGCAGGGGGAGGGCCTCCAGGGGGCTTGGTCACCTGGCGTCCGCTCCCCCAGCCCAGCTCCCAGCTCCGGCCGCGCACACCGGCTCCGGGCTGAGCCTGCCCGCCAGCTCTGCAGCCTGGCTGTGCCGCGGAGGCTGGCTTCCTTCACCTTGGAGGTAAGAGGGCTACTGCTGACCTGGCCGGAGCTGAGGGTTAAAGTTCCATCTGCGCGCTGACGCGGCTCAGAGTGGGCCTACGACCATTTACCTGCCCCACCAGTGACAAGGACAAGCCGCAGACAAAATCAACAAGAGCCGAGCGCTCTGGGACGTGGGCCGCGTGGGCGGTGGGGAGACCACGCTGAGGACAGCCCCTCAAGGCTGCGTTTCCGTCGCTCTTCCTCTCGTCTCTCAGTTCCCAACTGGGGTCAGGCCGGGGAGAAGCAGCGCAGCAGACGCAGGCAGGAGAAACGCGGGGAGAAGCGACATCCACCCGAGCGCGGGCACGGGGCTTCTGGAAGGGAGTCCTCGGGTGCTGCTTTTCCTTCCCCGCTCTGCCCTGCGGAGAGCAGCCCAAGCAGCAGAGCCGCACCCTGAGGCCAGCAGCGTGAGGTGTGACCAGAGAGCTGGGACCCACCCAGAGCGGAGGGTGCTGGCGAGCGGGGTCCCCAGTTGTGTGGATGACGGTGCAGGCCCCAGCCCACCTCCATGCTGCAACAGGACAAACGGAAGCAACACGGCAACTCCCACAGCGTTTCCGTTTGAGTGCCAGCTCCACAGTACAACGGTTGGCTGCACTGCACGGGGAGCAGGACTCCGCACGGCCGACCCTGGTTCGAATCCCTGCCCCAGCAGCTTGGAAAACACACCAGCTGCATGTATGTGCAGGTAAGGTTCAAGGTGACCATGTGGCCCCAACCTTGCCCAGCCTGTCACGCCCACAGGTGGGGCCAACGCGCCCATGACACGGAGGAGGCAGTAGGCAGGAAGCCTCGGGTCACGATATTTCTAGGGGCTCATGGAAATGCTTTAAGCTGTTCTAAAGTCAGAAAACAAGGACTTTTCAGCGTGAAAGATTAGTCTTTATACACAAGTCGTCATTGGTAGCTCTTTTCTAAAATTATTTTCTATAGTGCGTGTGCTTACTAGAAAGGGGGAGGGGGAACCAGCAGCTGGCGTAATGGCTATGTCGCTGGATTCCCATGTAGTCGACTGCAGTTCGCGTCCTGGACCTGGTGGCTTAAATTCACACTGGGAGCATGTGTGTGCGTGCCCAAGATCCCGAGAGGAGAATGGAAGAGAAGGGATTATGGCGTGGTCATCCCCCTGGGAGATGATTTCTCACTTTCTGTCTCTCTGTCTCTGTCTTTCCGGTGAGCACGTGCCCCGTATAGCAAAAACCTCTCCAGAAAAAAAAAAAAAAAAGAAAAAGGAAAGGAAAGGGGCGGGGGAAGCACTCCCCAGGGGATACGGCCAGGCTGCAGTCCCTTCTCCATTCTCCTTTCGGGAGTCTCGGCATACATGTTCGTCTTTCAAGTTGCTGGGTCCAGGATTCAAACTGCACAGTCGACCTTGTGGGGTCCAGGCTTCTTAACCACCATGCCACTGGCTGCTGGTAGATCTTTGAATATACTGCATATATTTTATAATTTTCTGTAGATGGTTTCCACAGTTTGATAGACTCTTTCTGGCTGGGAAGAGCTGCCCCTCCCAGAGCAGCCAGTTCTGGGAGCAGGGACCACAGGGCCCCGTCTTCGACGCTCCAGCCGCATTCTGCCAGGCCTCCTTTGCTCTAGCCATCCCAGGCCAGCACCAGGCTAGAGACCCCTCTGCTCGGCCTGCCAGAATGATTCCAACTGGCCGCCTCAGGCGTCTGTCCTGGGCCCCCCCACCCCCGGGAACCCCAGCAAGGCTCTGCGAGACCTCCCCTCCCTGCCTCCTGCCTGGTGAGCACGGGTCTGCTCGGCGGCCTTGCGCTCGCTCTCTAGACTCGGAGACACAGCAGTTTGTCCGAGCCTCTCCTGCGGCCCCTCTTCTGATGGTGCAGACTGACCGTGCACAGACCAGGCCACACGTCTGCTTATGGAGGGGAGTCTGAGACAGGAGAAGTGCCCGGGACCCATGTGTGTCCCTTGCAGCCTCCTGCAGGCCACCGACAAGCTCAGGGGGACCCGCCAAGGCAAGAATGCTGCGAGGGCGTGTTCTGAGAGCCATCTCGGAGCTTCTAGGAAGAGGGATGTCAGGTCCCGCAGCACCTGCCCGAGGGGACCAGCCAGCCGGCTCCCAGAGTATCTGGAGCCCCGGTCCTCGGTAGCGTACCTGGTACCTGCGTTTCTGGATTCCGGAGCCGGGGCTCTGACACCTCTGGGCCAGGTGGGTTGGGTCCCTGTTGTGCTCAGGAGTCCTCTGGGGCTGGCCTGTCGATCGCCCTCTGCCTTCACGGCTGACCACAGAGCTGCGCGGCTCGCCGGGTTGTGCCGACTCACTCTCCATTTCTTCTGGTCAGTTTTGGTAAGTTTTGTTTTGCTAGGAAATGGTCACTTTTGTCATGTTAGAATTGTTTTTTAAACATAAAGTATTTTTATGAAGTCTCTTATGCTTTAGAGTCCTCTTCTCACCAGCCAGGCCCTTGTTGCTCCAGTCCCCTGTCATAGTTAGAAATCTATTATATGGGGGACTAGCAGTTGGCGTAATGGCTACGTCACTGGACTCTCATGTAGTCGACCGCAGTTCAAGTCCTGGACCTGGTGGCTTAAACTCACACTGGACACATGTGCGTGCGTGCCCAAGACCCCGAGAGGAGAATGGAGGAGAAGGAATTGCGGCGTGGCCATCCCCCCGGGGGGTGATTTCTCGCTTTCTGTCTCTGTCTGGCTAGCACACGTGCCCTATAGCAAAAACCTCTTAAAAAAAAAAAAACAGGAAATCTGTTACATAGAACTTTTCCCTTTCAAATTCTTCTGATTCCTCTCTCCTGATTGTATTCCGACTGATATGTGGGTTTTTATTTTAAGGCAAACTTGGTTTTATTAAAAAAAAAACTAAAATCAGTGCCCCTTGGGGTGGGCCCGCTGAGCTGTGGCGACCGGCTTTGCTGAAGGCCCGCGCTTGGCCTGCCAGTGCTGCGTGTCCGTCCCCGTGGGCAGCTCGTGGATGTCCCCCAGGACCCAGAGCCTCCTCCCTGACCGCTGCTGACCTCCGGGGCACAGGAACAACGTGGCTTCTGTCACTTTGCTCATCACATTCCAACCTAGGAAGTCCGACGACTGCCTCTAACCCCAGGGGCTGCAGACGACACCCTGGGGCTGGGGGAAGCGAGAGTTCAGCGAGCAGCACCCAGGACTGGCTCCGAGAGCCGCGTCCCCACGTGACGCCGTCACGAAGAATAGTCACACGGGATACCAGCACATGGGTGTGTTCACACGTGAGTCGTCCACATGGTTCAGAGCCCAACTCAGTCCTCCACCCAACAAGGAAGCACTTTCATTGCCTCCTGTGAAGCTCCGTTTGTTGTCATTTCAACGCAGGTGCAGGAGCGCACATGTGCTCATACCCCTCCTCGCTTCACAGGTGCAGGAGCGCGCACGTGCTCGTACCCCTCCTTGCTTCACAGGTGCAGGAGCGTGCACGTGCTCGTACCCCTGCTCATTTCACAGGTGCAGGAGCGCACATGCGCTCGTACCCCTCCTCGCTTTGCAGGTGCAGGTGCGCACGCGCTCATAACCCTCCTCGCTTCGCAGGTGCAGTTGCGCACGCGCTCGTCCCCTCTCTGATGCCGAGAGGGCCGCCGTGCTTGCTGCTCTGTGGAGCGTTTTCTTTTGAAATGCAGGATCGCTTTTTCATGCAGCTTCCTGGCCTTCCGTGTGGCTGCGTGGCGTTCTGTCACGAGGGAGGACCACAGGCAGCAGTCCACCCCTCTAGGTGCAGCCCTCCCCTCTAGGCGAGCCCTGGGGTCGCCCGCCTTTCTCTGGTACCAGCAGTGCCACACCGAGGCCAGTACCTGTGACACCGCGGACGTGTCGCGTGTTCTGGGGCTTCCCTCACAAATGACACAGACTGGCGAGCTTAGACACGGACACTTTTTTCACTGTGGAGGCCGGAAGTCCAGGACGACGGTGTGAACAGGGCGGCTTCATGGTGCGGCGGTTCTTGGCGTGGAGAGGGTGCCTTGCCCTGTGTCCTCAAGTGACCTTCCTTCTGTGTGTGTCTGTCTCGATGGCTTCTCTTTAGAAATATACAGGCCATGTTGGGTTAAGGCTCACCCCACTGCTGACCTAATTCTACCTGAATTACCTGCAGGGCCAGCCCGTGGCACGACGCCTAAGGCGGCTGGGTGCCATGGCCAACTGTGTGGTTTGGGCCTGGCCTGGCAGCTTGGAGACACGCTGGGTCTGCCCGTGTGCCCAGACTCCTGCTGGCCGGAGAAATGCGGGCAGGACCATGGTGTGACCATCCCCGCAGGTGCTTTCCTGCTTTCTCTCTCTGTCTCTCTTGGACAGTGCACAGCACTCTAGAAAATTAAAACAAACAGAAAGTACTCCGGGGCTCTCTCCAAACACAGTCACGTCTGAGGTCCCCGGGGCAGGGCGCCCACACGGGGATCAGAGGGCACAGACCCAGGCCGGGCCGGCTGCACCAGCAGGGCCAGGGGGACTGTCCGAAGGGTGGACACAGGCACACGGACCACGGAACAACGTCGCCCTTCCCTGTGCCACCAGGCTGAGCGTTCCCGTCCCCCACCTCACGGGTCGGAGTTCGAAGCCCACGGACCCACTGTTCCCACGGCGTGAAGCATCCTTGGTCCTGCGACAAGGTGCAGCCCCTGCAGCTCCCAGCATCCTGGTGGCTGCGGCCTCAGCCAGCCCCTGCAGCTCCCAGCATCCTGGTGGCTGCGGCCTCAGCCATGCCCGGCCGTCCGTGGTACCATGCCGAGCGGACGGGCTCCCTGGACCCTGGCTGAGGCACCGTTGTTCCGACAGAGCAGAGCTTGGGGTTGGTTCTGGGCCCCAGAGGGGTCTCATGGCTGTGCCATCCCACGGCTCTCTCTGGGAACCCGTGGCCCACCCTGCTCTCACGAAGCTGCCGTTTTATCCATCACATACTGCCAGCTGCCATCCCATCGGCCACTCACTGCCAGTCTGTTTTTCCCAGATTTCATTCATAGTGAGCTAGCGCAAGTGCGTGGGCAGAGAGAGGGGCCAGGGGTTTCACCTCCCACCTTCCCCTCCCGGCCCTCCGGGTCCTGGGCACGCAGGGTGTGTTTCAAGTCAGCCGGGGCTGGGATGTGAACCTGGCCATGGCACTTGCAGCACCGTGCCACAGCACCCTGGCCACACCAGAGAAGTGGGGGCCCTCCGTTGGTTGGAGTGTTCTTAGGGTTGGACTTCCCTATATTCTGTCTCCAAAAAGTCCCCCGGGGAGAGTGTAGGGACGCTCTGCGCTCCTTTCTCCCCCCTGGGCAAGAGGTCCTTCACGGGGGTGGGGGTGGGGGGGGGGTGGGGGTGGGGGGCGCAGGTCAGGGCTTGCCTGGGGCAGAGCCTGGGTGGATCATCTTCCCACTCCTACTCAGGGGGCGCTTCCTTGCAGAGCCCTGGGCCCGCTCGGGTGTGGGCCCTACCTCTCCCACAGCGGGTTGCTGCACTCTAGTTGCTGAATGTTTGAACCGGCTTTGAGGAGTTGGCTTAGAAGTTACTCTCTTTTTTTTGGAGAGGTTTTTTCGCTATAGGCGTGTGCGCTCGCCAGACAGACAGAGAGAGACAGAGAGACAGAAAGCGAGAAATCACCCCCCAGGGGGGATGGCCACACCGCAATCCCTTCTCCTCCATTCTCCTCTCAGGATCTTGGGCACGCACGCACACGCGCCCGGCACACTGCAAACCGCAGTCGACTACGTGGGAGTCCAGTGACAGAGCCATTACGCTAACTGCTGGTCCCAGAAGTTACTCATTTTTAATAAGCTTACGTAGAAGTAGCGTTCGGGGCCAGGCCCTCTTCCCGTTTTCCAGTGGGCAGTGCATCTCCGTCCCCTCGAAGCGTCTTCAGTTAGACTTTGAGCCCAGCGTCTCGCCAGGCGCCTCCTCCCGAGGTCACCTATGGTTACAGTGCCGGCCGCGGGCCAGCCCTCGGCTCTGATTTCACTTCCCAGCAGCAGTTTTTTTCTATTTTAATGAAAAGACAGAGTTGGTGGGAGGGTGGGAAAAGTATTTTGACCGGGTCTTGCCATGTCCCGACCCTCCTGCCCTGGCCTCGCGGGTAGCTGGGGCCACACTCAGAAGGGCCACTCCTGCCTGTCGAGGCGGGACAGGAACCAAGCCTGAGCCCGCCGCGCAGCCCCAGCCCTGCTCAGGTGCCCTCCGGCCCCGGTCACCATGGCCAGGCCGTCAGCAGCGCTGGCCACAGACCACTGCCGGGTCGCGGCTCTCCTAACCCGCTCGGCCTCTTCCTCAGCTTTCCTCTGGGCCTCTAGAGACCCCATCAGTGTCCTTTAATGAGCCTCCCTGCGTCCCCTCTAGGCATTCTCCTGGGCCAGACAGAGCTGCAGTCTTCCCTCCGCCCGGCCACACAGCAGCCCGTGCTCGGAGCCTCCCCCATGCACAGCCAGGCTCTGCGTCCCCCTCGTCTGGAATTACACACCCACCTGCACCCCCAGCGCCGGGCCGCTGGGCCACTCAGACCCACGGGCCCTCAGTGACTGCCTGGCGCTCTCTTCCACCCTCCCTCCGTCCGCCCCCACTTCTCTCACCTGGACTCACACTCAATCAGCAAGCCCCGTTGGTGTTACGGCCCAGATCTGGCCACCTCTGGTCAAACCCCTCTGTCCCCTCTGGTCGGCTGTGCTCGCCTCCCCCCTCCACGGTGGCCTCCTGGTGGGTGTCCCTGTCCTCACTGGAGGGTGTGCACGCTAGGCAGAGCCCTTCGTCCCACCCACCCGGGCCCCGCTGTATTTCTGATGTGCCAGCCCAGAAAGGCAGCCCCCGTTTCGGGTAACGGGCAGGGCTGACCGCAAAGCTGCAGGAGCTCCCGCCAGTGGGAGCTTCCCGCCGGCTGTGGGCTCAGCCTGCCTGCTGGGCCAGGATGCACTAGCCCCACTGAGTCCCGAGGTTCGAGGTTCGAGGAGGCAGCTCCTCAGCGGGGGTCGGGGGAGAGCCTCAGCCTGCCCCCTCTGGGCTCCTGGGGCAGCAATGGGACAGCCGACGGGAGGTGACCATCCCTGTGCCCTTCCGGAGCCAGCAAAGGTTAGCAGGTGTCTCCATGCTTGGGGCAGTCCCCAAAAGGGGACTAAGGCCACCCAGGGTGCCACGGGCCAGGGTCCTTACCGTCCTCGCCAAATACGAGGGCTGGGTGCAGGCAGTGGGTGGCGCCGGGCTCTTGCTTGAAGGGACACTCCACTTGTTTCCACGCAGTGAACTCTCCAACCTGGCTGGCCAGTTCTAGAAACTTCTACCAGGGTCACAGAGATAAAAAGGCACAGGCATCCCCAGGGCCAGGAGGCCCTCGTGGGGGTGAGCAGCTGGCCCTGGCAAGCCTCTTTCATCACCCCACCCAGCAAGAAGCATGACGTTCTGGGAGGGCCACCTGGTCACGTCCCCTCACGTCCTCTGAGGAGTCCCCAGCACCCAACGCCCCAGGCTCGCCCACCTCCCTTGTCACCAGGACGGGTGGCCTTAGTTGGGCCTCCAGCTAAATCTAGTGAGAGTGAACGTGGCTGTGTTTTCATTGCATTTATTTTTGTGGCTCTCCCCCATTTACGTCGCTTGATTTATAGAATGATGCAAATGCAAATAAATTTTGGAAAGTTAAAGTAAAATAAGCCAAGCATAATTTTCTTTTTAGTTTTTTTGTTTTGTTTGGTTTGGTTTTGGTGTCATAGAGCGTGTGCAGTCACCAGAGAGAGACAGAGAGAGGGAGGATGAGAAGTCACTCCGGGGATGGCCGCGCCGCAGTCCGGTCTCTGTTCTCTTGTCGATTACGGATTTGGACATGAACGCACGTGTGCTCAGCGTGTTTCAGCCACCAGGTCTAAGACTGGAACTGTGGTCAGCCACATGGGACTCCAGTGCCTTAACCACTGCTACCTGCTGGCCCACTAAGCGTAATCTTACTTATATTATTTAAATTGCCAGAGGGGTGTGCACTTCCCAGAGAGCCAAAGCGCCGTTTAATGGGGCACAGCTGCGCCACAATCCCTGTTGGGATGAGGGGCACACACGTGCCTGGTGTGTTTTCAAGCTGCCTGGGCTGGGATTCGAACCATGGTCGGCCACATGGGATCTGGCTCCAACACACAGTCCTTACCCACTCTCCTCCAGGGCTGGCTGTAAGTGTAACCTTATTGAAGTAAAATGTAAATACATGTAGTTATTTTTTAAAGTGTGCCAACTTTAGGGGGGACTTTAAGTAGCTGGCAGCACCGTCAAGACCCTGCGAGTGGGGTGCCCTGCCTGTGCTGTCTCTCGGCTCACCCTGGTGGCCAGGCCCAGCCCTGCTGCCTGCTCCCCGAATCTGGGCCAATGAGCACCTTGCGGGGTTCCGAGGAGCAGGCAGGAGGGCCAGAGACGGGGCTCCCAGCTGGCTGTCAGGGCGCCTGTGGGGTGGGGTCCAGGTCCTTGGGCCCTGTGGTCTCAGCAAAGCCCAGTCACCGCAGCTGACCCCTGGGGTGCAGTGGTCTGGGCTCCCCTAGTTCTGCTGGCCCTTGGGGGTGACCAGGCCTGCAGGGGCCTGTGACGGGCAGTCTGCCTGCATCTGTGCAGGCGGCGGCTCCAGGCCCGCCCGGGCCCACACAGCACGATCACTCTCCTGGCACTCTGCGTGGCCGAAGCGGAGCCCCACCTCACCGCAGCCCAGCACAGCTGCCCGCAGGTCACCGCGGCGCTGCAGGCTGGCTCACCCCATGGCCTGGTGCTCTGAGGATTCAGTGTCACTCGTGCCGATACACAGCCCGGCCTGGGCGGGTGGACAGGTGCCGCACCTCGGTCTCCCCTCTGGGGTGTGGGAGCCCCGACCACCCTGCCCTGAGGTCAGCTGTGACCTGCGCCCTTGGCCGCGGGGTCGGGGTCTCAGGGGCCTGCGGGGCTGCGTGGGCTTGTGTGGCCTGGCTGGCAGCCCCGTGAGGCCCGGCCTCCCTCGACCTTGGCCATGGGGAGGCGCTGGCACAGCCCTCGTCCCAGAGGTGGACACTCTCGATGGGCAGCCTGAGAGGACACCATGGCCTGCAGGGGACACAAGTGGCCCACGCTGGCCGCAGGGCATGTCCCGGCCTCTGAAAACCCCGGGATGCAGAGGGAGGACGGACTTCCTGGGCCCGCGGGCTGGCCTCGGGCTTCATGAGCTCAGAGGCCAAACGGCACACGCCCCGGGCCATGTGGATGCCGGAGGGGGTGCGGCGCCCAGCCCCGGGCCAGGCTGTGTCCCTCTGAGCCCATGCCCTCCGTGTCCCCATCAGGTGCTAGAGAAGACAAGAGGCCCCCGAGTCCTGACCAGGCACAGCTGGTGGCCGCGGCCCAGCGGCCCATGTACCTCGAGAGTGAAGAACGTGGCCATCTTCGCTCTGGCTCAGGTCTTCCTTCACATCCATGCCGAGAAGAGGGGCGCTGGGGAGCTGGGGCGGCTGGCCCCCAGGCTACAACCTGCCTGGGCGAGGCCTGCAGTGGCCGCAGCGTGGGCGGTGGTGCTGGTGGACGCTGAGCTGCCTCTGGGCAAACCCTGTCCCTGTCCCTGCCACACTGACCCCTTCCTTGACCAGTGCCTGCTTTGTCCCCTCCTCTGGATGTGGGGACAGTGTCAAACACCCTGGGCTTGTCCCACAGGGGCCCCTCCCAGGCCCAGGGGCAGGGACGGGGGGCTGCAAACAGGGTCTGACCGTACCACTTCCTCTCTGGCCTCCCCACGAGGCTGCGGTGTGGCCAGGCAGCCACGTCACCTGGGTCTCTGCTCCTGCGTGGCTGGCTGGGGCACTGGGCTCAGCCGGGGCCTGCTCCCGCCAGTTGTGCACTGGCCCGCGCTCTCAGCCTTCTCCGACCAGGCCCAGGGCAGGCAGGAGGGCCAGGGCTCGGAGCACTTTGGGGCAGAGCCAGCAGGATCCACTGCTGGGGGACGGGGGGGGGGGGGGAGCTGGGACGGAGCGAGGCTCGACAGCTCTCCCTGGAGTCGAGGCACAGCACCCCTTCCCCAGAGGCAGACAGCACTGCCCTCCCACACTCCCGGCGCTGCGCTTGCTCCCCCACCCGGGCCGCACGCTGGCCCTGAGCCCTTCCCGAGAGCGGCCCCCACTGCTTTCTGTGTTGGAGACCAAGCACGATGCTCGGCCTGGCCAGGCCTTGAGCTTGCCGTCCACCTACCTCGGCCTCCTGAGTGGCTGAGTGACAGGTGCACGCCCCAGCCCCGGCTCACCGCGCCATGCTGATCTGGACCCTGGACCTCTGGACCTCTCTGACGGCTCAGAACCGAACTGGGCCATCGGGCTGCAGCCTCACGGGCACTCTGTCCAGGCCTGAAGTGGGAAGAGTCCGTCTTCGCTGCCGAGCTGCCACGCGAGGGTGGCACGTGGGCTGGGCAGTGGTGCCACTGAACACGCAATGGCCTTACTGCCACCGACAGGCGCGTGGAGACGGCCGCCTCACAGCCTCAGCTGCAGACAGTGCTCCTGGGCCAGGCCTGGGGGCAGGAGGGCCAACCACTGTGGCCTAGACGGTGACACGGAGCGGCTCCTCCCTGCCCCGTTCCCCAGGGGCCAGCATCTGCGCGATCTCCGTCTCAGCCCCTACTCCAGAGAGCCCCCGGGACACAGTGCTCTAGGCCGTCTGGGGACAGGCAGGCTTCGCACCCGGGGACAGAGCCCTCTGCAGTAAGGGACAGAAGAGGTTGGTGGGGTCCTGGCCAGACCGGCCCCCAACATTGACCAGCCTCGTCTGTGTCCAGGTCTTCCTCTTTCCCGCAGAAGCCGTCGCCCCGGCCTTCGCATGTCCCCCTGGTTTTGAAACGAGTCTTCCCACCTCAGATCTGGGGACGCTGAGGAGGGCGCTGGGGGCCAGGCTGCCCAGGGAGCGGAGCCAGCTGGGCCACGGCCACGTCACTACCACGCAGCTTGACACCCTCTTGCCTGGCTGCGAGCCTGTCCCAGGCTCTGTCCAGAGGGGAAATGGCCCTGCAGGGGTGCCTGGCGGCACCTGGTCTCCTGGAGGGGTGCCAGGACGGGCCCTGCGCCTGGAGGTGGGGAAGCTCCCTCCCCCGAGGGCTCCCCCACCCCGCCGCCTGCGCCTTCAGCCAGGCCGCACCACCAGCTTCCCACGCACCACACAGGTCTCCGTGGTCCGAGGTCGCGGCCTGCTGGACCGCTTCACTGCGCCTCAGGTTGTTCGTCCTGTCCCTGAAGCAGGCCGGGAAAGTCAGGGCCTCCTGGAGCCGTCCTGCCAGGGCGCTGTAGAATGGCGTCAGCTGAAGGTCCTTACGGACAGCCTGGACCCTGCAGGTCCCCAGAAGTCCCAGACCAGTCTCCACACGCTGAAAGACGAGCCGAAACGGTGTGTGTGTGTGTGTGTGTGTGCGCGTGTGCGTGTGCGTGTGCGCGCGAGTGCTGCTCGGCCGCTGCAGGAGCCTTCGGACACTATCTGTGGCCTTGCCAGCTCCCTGAGCCGTGCGTAACCCCAACAGCGGGCCGAGCGGCAGCAGCAGTGTGCACGTGCAACATGGCGAGGAGCGAGTGTCCCAGCACCCGCGGGGAACCCGGTGGGGCTCTGGCTCGAGCTCGCTCGGGGCTCCCCTGCTGTGAACATGTCCCTCCCGTCTGTCCGCCGCAATGGCTTTTTGCATTTTGTGCTTCTTGTTGGTGACCTCACTGCTCAGAAAGGCCCGAGGTGCCGGGTGGCCCTGGTGCCGTCTGGTGTCCCATGCCCCAAAGCCTGCGGGCATGGCTGGAGGAGAGGTCGTGGTCCACGCAGGAAGACAGCGCTGCTTTGAACCTGCAGTGTGCACAATAACGGGTGGGCCGGAGCACCGGGACGGGGTCCGTGTGGACCACTGGCGAGGCGCGGAAGAGGCTCTCGGCCCCCCGGCTCTGCACCCCCTGGAGCGATGCCCTGGCGTTTGCTAAGTCCGTGCTGACGCCGTGCGGGCCGGAACTTGAACTTAGAATACCGAGGACCGTGGATCTGCGTCCCGCGCCCCACGTGACCCTTCCCATGAGTTCTCTGGAAACGTGAGTTTTCAGCTGGCAGGAAACCTCACTGACAGACGCACTGCGGTGCAGGAGGCCGAGTCTGAGCGACCCTAAATGCGCACGGGGCGCCCTGACAACCAGGCGGGAAGGTGGGATGGGGGCCTGTGGCTCCGGAGGAAGTAAGAGAGATGGGAAAGAGACAGCAGAGGCCAGGGAGACGCCACGCAGGGCGCCGGAGGCGTGGGAGCGAGCTACAGGGACGCCTGGCCCCAGGAGGCCGGGGCAGGAGTCGCGAACGTGGCACGGCTGTATCGACACGAGGGCAGACGTCGCGGCCACCAGCAGTGACCGTCCCCAGGCTCCTGCTCTGGAAGACCCTTGCGGGATGGCGAAGCCGACGCCGGCCATGCCCTGTCTGACCTGTGCGCACCCCGTGACGGGACTCGACTAGGGAGCAAGAGTAACCGGAAAGTGAGAATCTCCAGACCCAGAGATCGAGCCCCCAGCACGACGGAAGATTCCCCTCACAGGCCAGAGACGAACAGCCTAGGAAGACTGAAGCAAAACCTACGCAACCCAGCACGAACAGCACGGTTCACACAGCCCAGCTCGCAAAGACAAAAGCGTGACCTCGGTTACGTGAGGACGCGCATTCTTTTCAACCTAGCTTCAGAAACGTAAAAACACACACTAAAACTCGCAGCCAAAATAAAATCATGATGGAATCAGAATGATAAAAACACCGAAAAGCAAAACTTGGAGGCTATGAATAAAAAGGTATTTAAAAACAAGTGAATAGTCTTTTATGCTTTTATTAGAAAAGAAGAAAGAGGGGCCAGCAAATGATGTGGTGAAGGCGCTGGACTCTCACACGGCTGACTGCAGTTCGAGTCCCAGATCTGGTCACTTGCTTTCTCACTTTCTCTCTCCCTCTGTCTCTCTCTGCTGGGCACACATGCCCTGTAACAAATTTAAAAATAGTAATAATTATAATTTAAATAAATAATTCTTTTTTAAAAAGGAAAAGAAGAAAGAATAAAAGCAAGTTGAAACCTAATATCAGAAATTAGAAAAAGAGTAACAGAATAAATTCAAAGAAAGTAGATGGAAGAAAATGAGAGAGACCAGAGAAGAAGTAAATGAAACCGCAAGGAAAGAGGCAAGGAACCGAAGCAACAAGGCCCGGAGCTCGTCATCTGAATCGACATCTGAAAGGCCGATGGCACTGGGAAACTGGCCACACGACCGACAGAAACGACACGGGTCAGCTCTAGGGCCCGGTGGCAAAGGGAGCCAGGTGGCACACGGCCGACTGAGCTTAAGTCCCGCCCTGGTAGCTTGAAAAACGTGCTGGGTGCACGTGCACGCGAACCCCAGACCCTGAGAGGGAGGACGGAGGACTGCGGTGTGGCCCCGCCCCATGGGGGCGTCCAGTACAGCAGAGCGCCGCCCCCACGCCACCGGCCCTTCCTGTCCACCTACCCTCCCCGCCTCCCTCCCGGGTTTCCATCAGTCTCTCCACATCCACTCAACTCTGCCCCCCGCCGTCAGTAAAGTGCTGTCTGTTGGCCTGCCGGCCACCCTCCCCTTCCCCACCCTGCTCACCCACTCCGCCCTAGCCCGCCCTGTGCTGCGCCATTACCTCAGGGTGGACGGGATGGACTGCACACTGACCTGCACACCTCCAGCCACGTTCCTCCTTCTAGATTGGGCAGCATTCACGCTGGCCCCGGGGTCATTCGGGGAGCCGAACCTGCCACCTCGGTCCGCTTGCAGGCCTTTCCTGGGCCTCACCACGGTCCTGGGCGGAAGAGGCTTGGTCTTCCTCTCACCCACGGGAGACTGGGCTTGGACGCCTTGAGGTGCTGTCCCCAGCCGGGAGGGCAGAGCAGGGTGTGGGGCTCAGGGGCACTTTATGGCTGCTACACCCGTGGCCTCCCGAGCCCCCGAGGTGTGGTCTCAGCCACAGGGGGCCTTCCCCCCCGCAAGGTTTGCAGCTCACCCCACAAGCTGGGAGCCCGGGAAGTCCGTGGGACCGTGCTGGCCGCAGCCCCACGTCACCGTGCTGGCCGCAGTCCCACGTCCTCCCGGCTGCTCTGGCAGAGCCCTCCTAGGTCCTTGCCCAGAGCCCTGGCTGTGGCCCAGCTCAGTGTGGAGCGGGGGCGGGAGGAGGCGGCTGTGACACAGACCCAGGACACGGGCCCTGCCAGGCTGGCCTGTGGGTCACAGCCCACGCCCCGCCCCTGCAGCCCCGCAGCGAGTGGGTCTTCCCTGCTGCCACGTGTGCTCTGGAGGCGAGAGCAGGGGAGCCCAGGCCGGCGCGGTTCTCTGCCGGCGCTGCGGTGCCCACGGTGTCCTTGGTGGGTCGGGGCTGCCTTTACAGGGCTGCATGGGGCAGAGGGCCCAGAGGGGCTCGGACCCTGGAAGTCAGGGCGTGGACAGGGTGAAGTGACCCTACCCTTCTCACCCACCTCCTCATGCGGCAGTGCAGCCCACCACGTCCTGCAGGCCTGGTGGTCGGCTCCTCCTGGAAGTCCCGGCAAGGCCTCTGTCCACTCAGCCAACAACTGGAGCAGCCAGGGCCAAACGGCCGAGTCCCCGTCAGCCCTCGCTGGCCCGGCCCGGGCTGCCCGCAGCGGGGGTGGCTGCAGGGACAGAGCCTCGTGCCCTCTGTGCCAGGTGACGGGAGGGGACGCCGGACGGTAATGTTCACACACTTGGGAGGGGGTCATCGCCTGTTCCCGTGTGCCCGGCCTCCCGAGTCCAGGTGAGGGGCCCCGTGGGACATGTACTGGCTGGCCGTGCTGTCCAGCCAGCCCGCTGCTAGACATGCAGGTCACCTCCATTCTCAACGCGTGGTTCCCACAGGGACCTTTCAGGGCCTCCGAATCTCCCCTGAGCCCCCTGCCCTGGCCGCCTCCACGGCAGACCCTAACTGGGCCCCTCTGTCTTCTCCAGCCCTCAGGGGACCGGTCCTGAGGACAGGGGCAGGACGTGGGGGTCAGGGCCGACACTGGTCAGAGGGCTCCCTGAGAGTGGACGGCGCGGGTCAGTGCTGGCCCTGGTGACAGGTACAGCGTGTGCGCACCTCCTGCCCGGGCTGGAATGCTGCTTTCAGCCGATGGAACTGTGAAGTTTCACGACGTCACCTTTAGCTACCAGCAGGGAGGGGGCGGCCCCCACCAGCCAGCCCTTGCCGGAGCTTGACCCCCGGCACAGCAAGCGTGAGCTCGGCAGCCCACGTCCCCACCGGGCCTCTGGCCCTTGTTCTCCCGCAAAATTGGGCCTGCCCCAGGTTCCAGGCCCATTTTCTGGAGTATGAGGCAGTGGCAGGGGTGGAGGTGACTCTGGGGACCTCTTGGCAGAACAGGGCCGTCTGCCAGGTGGTGGCAGGAGGCACAGAGGGGCTTTCTGCGGGAGGCCAGGATGTAGCCACTTCAGGAGACAAGGTAGGGAGGCCCCAGGGCACCTTGCTGCTTCCGGCTGGGTGCTGGTGAGCTCTGGGCGTGCGTGGCAGAGAGCCCAGCCTTGGTGTGAGGTCCCCACGGTGCTCGGACCTGTCTCGCTCTGGAGCAGCCAGCTCACACTGAGGCGGGGACGGGGCGACCTGCAGGGATGCCTGGAAAGGGCTGGGCTGCTGGAGTCCTCAGACCTGCAGCTGCCCACTGTGGTGCCCAGTGGGCCCAGGTCTGGCTCTTGGGATGGGCTTGTCCCTAGGACCACCAAGGGTCATGTGCCTATTCGTGCAGGCCGCTTGGAGCAAGTCCTGGCAGCGCTCTAGTTCCCGGGGACAGAGCACGACCGCCCACGGCTGGCAGAGAAGGCGCTTTGCAGACACTGCTCTGGGAGGGAGGGAATGTCAGCTCGCTGGGACTGCATGTCCCCAGGAGCCCTCCCAGGAGGGGCTGGGTCAGCGCTGGGGTGCGTGCTGGTGCAGACAGGAGGAGGGTGCCCACCGTGGCCTCTGCTGAGAACAGAGGGGTGCAGGGGCTGCTCCTCCATCCACGCTGGGCGACCGGGCCTCTTTCTCCCTCCCCAGGAGCCTGCCCAGAACACCGAAGAGGCTGGGTGGGACCTGCACCAGGGGCCGAGGGCAGGGAGGAGACTGCAAGGACCCGAAGTAACCTACCCTTCCTCTTCCTCTTCCCGGCCTCTGAAAACACGTGGCCAGAGACTGCTGTGGCTGTCACCTCTCAGTGCGGGCCAGGGGAGGGAGCCGACCACATGCTCTGACCGTCCAGATTTAAGAGACGCAGGGGCCCTGTCTGGTGGCGCAGCTGGTGGCAAACTAGACTGCAGTGCTTGAAGCCGCCTGGCCCAGCTGGGCTTAGATCCCCAGGTCGGCGTAAACACGTGCTGGGTGAGTGTGGCCCCAGCGAGGGCGAGCGAACAGGCGGTGTGATGAGACGCGTCCAGGGCTGCTTCTCCCTGGTGCACGTACATACACGTGTGCTTAATCGTGAATAAGATAACCTGAAAAAGGGGAAGGAGAGGTCAGGACGCCTGCTTTGGTTTACTATTCTGACTTTATGGATAGTAAATTGTTCTCAAAACAAAACACTGTGGGGGGCCTGTTGGGGCCAAAGCGCACTGAGAAATGATCTCTCTAGCTTCTGGTGGCCAGTCTATGACCCCTTACTGCTGGGGTCCTCATGGCCCCCGGCACTTGGTGGCCAGCATAACAAAACTGCAAAGCTGGAAACCTGTCAGACCTAAGGAAGCAAAGCTCTACTCTCCCCACATCGGGGGGAGAATGTTCTCCCAGGGCCAGGCGTGGCTGAGGGGACATAGACAAAGGACACTCCCAGAGGAGGGGCGTGTGAGGACCACCGTCGTGCCTCAGGAGGGGCCCTCAAGCTCAGCCAATGGCTTCACCTGCTGAGAGGAGGGAGCAGAAGCCACTCTTCATTGGAGGAGAGCAGCTGAGGAGATCACGCAAAGCACCTGGTGTGTGCCTGCCATCTCTGAGAGGCCACGAGGCCAGCCCTCCCTGGGGAGCTCGCCACCCACCAGGGCCTGGAGCCACCTCTGCACTGGTGGCAACCATGCCAATCGCTAAGTGGGGTTCTGTGCTAAAAAGACATGTCTGTGGACCCCCATGGATTTCTAGGCCTCCACGCTGGCAGTGGCCTGGACAGGTGTGCCCCTGCGTGTCCAGCCCTGCAGCTGGAGCCTCCAGATCCAGACACCACGAACTGGAATTGGGCCCCCCACGTTAGCCTCGATGCTGTGGAAGGCCCAGGTCTCTACGTCAGAGCCGCTTCTGCCCGTGCCTTGATGTGCAGCAGGGGTTCACACATTCCTTGTTCTATCATTATTCTTCCCTCTATATCTAACACATTTTGTGCTGAAATATACTCAGCTAAGATGTATCATTTTAACGATTTTTCAGTTTACAACTCGGTGGCATTAAGTACATTCGTATTGTGTGTGGCCCTCTCCACCATCTACCCCCAGGACTCGCTCATCACCCCAGCTGAAACTCTGTCTCAGTAGTAACTCCCACTCCCCCTTCCCCTGCTCCTGGTAACCAACATTCTACTTTGTGTTTCTATGCATTTGAATATTCTGGGTACCTCCTATTAGTATGATCAGACAATATTTTTGTGTGTGTCTGGCTTATTTTAGTTAGGATAGTGTCTTCAAGTGTCAACCATGTTTGGCATGTATCAGAATTTCATTTGTGTTTAAGGCTAAAGAATGTTCCATTGTAAGCATATGTCATGCTTACAGTGCAAGTTGCTTAGTGTAGTCCACATATCCTAACAATAGTAAGTCTTCAAATCCATGAACATGGTATGTCTTTTATTTACTTGTTTTTTTCTAACTTCTTTCAGAAACATTTGTAGTTTTCAGTTTGCAAGTCTTTTACCTCATTGATTAAGTTTAGTCTTAAGTATGAGTTTCTAAACTTATTCTTCTTGGTGTTCTTATATGTGGAATTATTTTATTAATTTCCTTTTGGGCTTGTTGGTTTTGAGCACAACTGATTTTTTGAAGAGTATATGTGCTAATTTTTGTGTCCTGCTACTTTTCTAAATTTGTTAATTATTTCTAACAGTTTTTTTTTTGTAGACTTTTAAGGGTTTTCTACGTTTAAGATCATATTTTCTGTGAGAGCTAATTTTATCCTTTCCAATTTGGGTGCCTTCTATTTCTTGCCTAATTGCGCTGGATTTTTTTTTTTTTTGCATTAATTTTGTATCCTGCTACTTTTTAAAATTTGTTAATTAGTTCTAAGTTTTTCAGTGGAATCGTTAGGGCTTTCTGTGCATAAAGTCATGTGATTTGTGAACAGAGTTAATTTTACCCTTTCTGATTTGGTTATCTTCTCCTTTTTCTCCCCTAATTGTTCTGGGTAGAACCAGCAGTACGTGGTGAGCAGGGATGGTGAGAATGGGCAACCCTGGCTGTGTGCAGGTGTAGAGGAGGCGTTCACCATGGAGTGGAATGTCAGTTGTAAAAATGTAACATTTTTCACATATGACTTTCATTATGTTGAAGTAGTTTCCTTGTATTTATAGTTCATTGAGTGTTTTTATCATGAAATTATGTTGAATTTTGTCAATGCTTATTGGGCATCAGCTGAAACGATCATTTAATTTTTGCCCTTATTCTGTGAACATGGCATTTTACGCTGATTGATTTTCATATGCCATCCTTGCACTCCAGGAATAACTTCCACTTGGTCATAGTACATAATCTATTTTTCTTTACATTTCTTTTATTTCAATTTTATTATATAATTTTAAAAATTTACATTTAATTATTAAATTTTTGTGGGGCACAACATGAATTTTCAAGAAATGTGGAAGACTTCCTGAATTTGCATGTTGCCCTTGTGCAGGGGCCACGCTAACCTTCCGTGTATTGTCCAGTTTTAGTGTAAGCTGCCAAAGCGAGCATGATCTATAACCTTAAGAGATTTTTATCTTACTTGGAGTTAATTCTTCTTGGATGTTCAATTCATATCTATCTATCTATCTATCTATCTATCTATCTAACACATTTGGGGCATTTTCAGACGTTTTTAAAAAAACAATCTCTCTTCTCTCTCTTTTCTTCTGTATATCTCTTTATTGATATTTTCATTTAAAAAATTGCTATCATATGTGTGTGCTCACTGGAGAGCAGAGAGAAAGTGAGAAAGCAACTCCCCGGGGCTATGATCACACTGAATCCTGTACTCCTCCATTCTCCAGACGGTGTTTTGTTTGTTTGTTTGTTTGTTTCTAAGCTGCTGGGTCTGGGACTCTAACCACACAGTTGGCCAGGTGGGATCCAGCCACTTTAACCCCTGTGCCACCTGGCTGACCTGATCTTTCCATTTTGTTCATACACTGTGTTCTTGACTGCTCAACTTTTCCTCTACTTCTCTGAACATCTTTAAGACAGTTATTAAAGTCTTTGTCTAGTAAGTCTGTTGTATGGTCTTCAGGACTTTTTTGCTTTTGTTTTCCTTTTTTTTTTTTCTTGAGAGGTTTTCGCTATAGGGCGCATGAGCTCACCAGAAAGACAGAGAGAGAAACAGAGACAGAAAGCAAGAAATCACCCCCCAGGGGGGATGGCCACGCCGCAATCCCTTCTCCTCCATTCTCCTCTTGGGATCTTGGGCACGCACGCACACGTGCCCAGCGTGAGTTTAAGCCACCGGGTCCGGGACTTGAACTGCAGTTGACTACATGGGAGTCTGCAGTTGACTACATGGGAGTCCAGCGACATAGCCATTACGCTAACTGCTGGTCCCAACACTTTCTTATTTCTTGGTATGCCTTGTGTTTTGTTTTGCTTTGGTTGAAAAATGGACATAGGCATGTTAAAATGTGATATGATCATTCTGAAAACCAGAATCCTCCCCTCCCCTGGGACTCTTTATTATTTCAATTGCTGTCATGTGCCTGTGGCACGCCCCCGGGCACGCTTGTTTCCTGAAGACGCACTTTAGAGGAGGCGCTGGGCTTCACGACACCAGGCCTCCAGGGGGGGTCACCACAGACCACCCTGCTCCCCAAGTCAGGGGCGGGGTCTGTGTCGCCGGCTTTGCTCCCCACTGGCAGGAACCTGGGTTAGGGTGGGGTGGGGACACCGAGTCCTGGCTAATGTCAGCACAGCGCCCCGCCTCACCTCGAGTGGTTACCTGGGCTGTCTGCTCAGAATAGACCCGCACCTTGCAGAGAACACGCTAGACGCTTTCCCCTTTCACTCACTTTTTGAAGGCAAAAAGCGGAGGCTGGATGGAACGCAGAAACAGCAAGACGCTCTTCAAGGCTGACCACAGGCGGCCTGGGGCCCGCACCTGGGGTGCCCCCGAGCCCAGGGCACACAGGTGCCCGTGATCCAGGGGTCTGGGACGGGCAGATCGCAGGGCAGGACCCCGCTGGGGTGCCCTCTCAGGAGCGAACTACGTAAACACACGGGCCGTGACAGGGAAGGGGAGTCTGTAAGCACGTTACAGCGCGATAAGCAGTCATCAGTATTACCGCACAGAGCACAGTGGCGCCTGCACCACTGGCCGAGAAAGACCTGGCCGTCGCATTCAGGGCCCCTCGGGCCTCCCAGTCGGCCCCACCCTCACCCCTGCCTTGTAGGGTCCCCACCCTGCCACCACGTTGACAGTACCCGCCTTTCCTCACACTCTACCCGAGCTTCTGCCCCAAACGATACAGTGCCTAGTTTGTTTTTTCTAGGTTTTTACAATGAGGAGCGTACACTCACCAGAGAGAGACGGCAGAGGGAAAGTGAAGTCACCCCGTTTTAAGCTGCCGGTTCTGGGACTCAAAGCATGATCAACCTGCTGGCTCCACTGCCTAGGTTTTTTTTTTTTTTTTTTTTTTTTGCTATAGAGCACGTGTACTCGCCAGACAGCCAGAGAGAAACAGAGAGACAGAAAGCGAGAAATCACCCCCCTGGGGGGATGGCCACGCCGCAATTCCTCTCCTTCATTCTCCTCTCGGGATCTTGGGCACGCACACACACGCGCCTGGTGTGAGTTTCAAGCCACTGGGTCTAGGACACGAACCGCGGTCAACTACGTGAAAGTCCAGCGACATAGCCATTACGCTAACTGCTGGTCCCCATCACTGCCTAGTTTGGAAATGGACGGCAAGTGCACCATCGCGTAGAACCAGAGGGCAGCTGCCCACTGGGTGGAGGCTCGGAGAGGGGGAGCTGCCCGTCTCCGGCCGTGCCCTGGCTCCCGCTGCTCTGGGGCTGGCAAGGCCCTTTCTGGGGAGGTGTGAGCAGGTCCCAGGAACAGAAATGCAGTCAGAGGGAGAGGCTGCTCTGCGCCCACTGCGTCCACCCTGCCCCATGCCTGCCCCGGCTCTCGGGGAAGCTGCAGCTTCCGAGTGACACTCGCAACCTTGGCAGAGCAGGGAGACCCTCGGCAGCACGGGGGACCCTCAGTAGAACAGGAACCCCTCAGGAGAGCAGGAGCCCTCCGCAGAGCAGCGTCAGGACCAGCCAGCTAGCTGAGAGCCTGTGCCGAGCTCCCCCAGGTCCTGCCCTCGGGGTGGGAAGACAGAGTTGAGGACGTGCACACTGTGACATCAGAGACACTGCAGCGCGGGACAGTCAGCGGGGCAGGTGAGAAGGCCCAGATCCAGTCAGCGTCTCTGACGGAGATGCAAGGCGTGCCGGAGAAGGAGCACCCTCAGCGAGGGCTGGCGGGAGGGTGGGAGGACAGGACACCACACACGCAGGGGAGGGCCGGCGGGAGGACGGGAGGACAGGAGGACAGGACACCGCACACACAGGGGAGGGCCGGCGGGAGGACGGGAGGACAGGAGGACAGGACACCGCACACGCAGGGGAGGGCCGGCGGGAGGACGGGACACTGCACAAGCAGAGCAGGGCTGGCGGGAGGACGGGAGGACAGGAGGACAGGACGCCGCGCATGCAGGGGAGGGCCGGTGGGAGGACAGGAGGACAGGACAATGCACACGCAGAGCAGGGTTGGTGGGAGGACGGGAGGGCAGGACGCCGCACACGCAGGTGGGCCTGGCACAGACCTCGGCTCGGAGCCGGGCAGAGACCGACATGTAAAGTGTGAAGCGGGCGCCCCCAGAAGGTGCCCGGGAGGAAGTCCAGGCGGCCAGCTCTTGCTGACTTTGAACACAGCACCAAGCACCGTCCGCGGGAGGTGGGGTGGGCAAGCTGACTTCACTGACACGGGCGTTTCTGCTCTGAGCAAGGCAGTGACGAGAACAGAGAGGTGCCATGGACGGGGAGGGGTCAGTGCACTGACGGCCTGGCACCTGCTGTCCAGGACACACGAGAATGCCTGAGAGCCAGCCACAAGGAGAGAGACCACCTAACTAAAGCGGGCAGCAAGCCCTGAGCACGGATGGGGGCAGCACGTGGAGACTGTCCACCATACCAGGGAAGGGTCAGAACAAGACTCCACACCCGCCGGAAGCAACCCCAGGTCCCGAACTGGACACCAGCAGGTGTTCGTGAGGCACGGGGCTGGCGGACTCCTTCGCTGGCCGGTATGGATGTGGGCGCTGCACGCTTTGGAGGTCGGCCTCCCGCCCAGCCTGCTCCCTGTGCTTACCCGGAGGGGTCGGCCATGTCCACAAAGTCCCGCCTGACCTTCGCGGCGCTGGATTTAAACCGCGGAGCGTGGACGCGGTGAGGGACGCCCTGGGCAGCGGACGACAGCGCCAGGGGCCGAGTGCTGCTGCTCTGTGGCACACGCTCTCCCACGGGGGTGTTGGGGCCACTGCGCCTGGTGGAGACACCCAGGGCAAGGCCGAGTAGACAAGGGCCGAGGTCTGGGGCCGGCGGAGTGGCTGGGCACCCCCTCCGGACCCCGGCGGCGTCTCTCAGGTGCCTGCCGCTAGAAGTAGAGTGCGACTTCATAACAGGATGCCCAGGTGACGCTCCCGCCCTCAGGGCTCACGAGTGCCTGCTGCGGAGGGTGGGCAGCACCAGCAGGGGACGACTCGGGTTGCCACTTCTCTCCGAACTCGGAGGAGTGTCCCACAGATGTCCTCTGACCCTGGTGGCGCCCCTCCTAGTCCCTCTCTGGTCCCTCCTGCAAGCAGATTGTCTCCTCTGGGCCTGAGGAGCCAGCAGGGGCAGTGAGGCCTCCGGGGTCCGGTCATGGCGCCAGCTTCCTTTCCCTGTGCAGTGGCCTCTGGGGCCTCGGTGGGACCTCCTGCTCCCAGGCACCCGAGGGTGTTCTCTGTGAGCTCAGAGACAGGCCGTCCTCTGGGCCAAGGGAGGGACCGAGGCAGGGCTCCATGCTGGGGAGGGTCTCCCCAGTGATACGGGTAGAAAAGCATCAAAATGCCAATAAAACTATTAATAAAAGACACACAACCTAACCTCCAGATAGCAGCTCGTGGGCAGGGTGGGGGTCTGCCCCGAGGGTCTCGAGCGGCAGATTCATGCCCAGCCTCAGGACCTGCTGGCAAAGCTGCGTGTCGCGGGGCTGCACGCCGTCCTGGGACCGACGTGTGCAGTTTCCAGAGCCTGTGTTACCAGGCCATGCGGTGAGGCCAGATTCGGGGGAACTGGCAGCCAGACGGCACCCAGGAGGCTCCGGCTCGGGGTGGGGGCCGGACTCCGTGTCACTGCCCTTTGCCTTTCTCTCCCCATTCAGCCAGCCGGCCTGGGCCTGGGCCGGGAGGAGCCCACCAGGGAGCAGCGGCAGTGGCCTCCTCGGGGCCCTCGGGAGTGCTAGCTCGGGGCAGCACCTGCACCCTGCGAGCCCAGAGGGCCGTGGGAGCCGGAGGGCCTGTGCCTACCAGCACGCGACCTGGGAGGCCCTCCTGGCGGGCGTGTCTGCCCCTGACGGGACCGCTGGGAGTGTTCTTGGCACCAGAGGCCCTTCCAGCACCCTGCCCACCGGGCCCTGTTCCCCTGCCAGGCCGCTGAGAGCCCAGGCACCTGCCCCTCTGCAGTGGCACCCCGCAGGGACACAGCCGCCTACCTGGAGCCCGGGGCACAAATAGCCCGTTCCTTCCCCGAGTGGCACAGGAGTCGCCACAGCTCCAGAGAACGCCTCCCCTGAGCAGGGAGCACCGGGGACGGAGGGCTTTGGCCCCGCAGTGTGGCGGAGGGTGTCAGAGCAGGCTCTGCCCCACGGGCCCCTGCGGGCCTCAGGTTCAGCACCGGGAAGTGGAGGTAAGGCCCGCAGGGCGGTGAGAGGGCCTGTGCGGCCGAGCCGGACACTGGCCTCTGCTTGTGGCCCTCGGTGACCGTCTGCGTAGCCTTGGCAGGTGCCACCGACCGATGTGACTGACAGGAGAGCGGGACCACCCCCAGGGCTGCAGGGGGCAGCCTGAGCAGGCAGCAGGCCCTGCTGGCCGGCCATGCCCAGGAGGGGAGGCCACCACACGATGGCCACGGCGTCAGCAGTCTCCCTCCACAAAGCCCTGGGCCCGCGCTGTAGCAGCATCGGCTGGCTGGGGCTGAGCCATGCCCCTGCCCCTGGGAGTGCCACCACCCCACTGTCGTCATTGCCTGCCATCCCGTCTCCTGATTAAATGCCCCGAGGCCGCCCAGGGTTTGGGTCACAGGGGGAGCCCGGGGGCAGGGGTCTGGCGTCTCTGCACCCTGGACCCTGCTGATTTGGCCGAGGGGCCCAAGGCACTGACGTCACTCCTGGGACCAGAGGCCTCGGGCTAGCGATGTCTGTCAGGGGTCTGGAAACCCTTACATGCTGGAGAAGTAAGAATTTCAAAAGAAAAACAAAAGAATGTGACCTCTCCGCTCAATTTGGAAATCTGGGGGTGAGTTTACACCCGGGCCCTCGCCACTGCGGCCGGGGCAGGGCGCCACAGGCAGTCAGAAAGGCCCCCCCCCCCCCCCCCCACGCTGCGGGGCCTGGAGCATCCCCCAGGGGCCGGGCTGGGGTGCTGGCCCACAGGGGGCGCGGAGCGGGCGGCAGGGGGGCAGGAAGGCAAGCGCTCTGGGCTCCGCCCAGGGAGGGGGCTCTGGGAGCTACAGATCCAGCTCAGGGAGCCCTGGGAGGAGCGGGGACGAGGCCCGCAGTGTCACACTCAGCAAAGACCCGCTGTTCCTCGGCCCCTCGGCCCCCAGGGAGGCCTGGCAGGCAGAGATCCGCCTTTTCAGAAACGCTGGAAGACTGCGCGCCTGTGTGTGCACGTGAGCGCGTGTCCGAGCGTCCAGCCCAGCGCTCTGCACGGAATTCAGGGCTTGGCCCTCCCCTGGACTGCAGCCTCGGGGAGCTGCCCGGCAGCAGGTGTGGAGGCCACCACTGCATCGCAGGACGCAGGACGGGGGACCGGGCTCCCGGCAGCAGGTGTGGAGGCCACCACTGCATCGCAGGACGCAGGACGGGAGACCGGGCTCCAGAGCCGCCCGGGACAGCCGAGGCAGTGGACTCGCCCTCCTACAGACTTGAACTCGCTGGGCTTTCCTCGTCCTCTGCAGTGGGCACGGGTCCCAGGACGGGACTTCCGCTGCTGCTTGGGGAGGGTCTCCACACAGGGACCCCGGCAGCTTGGGTGGGGAGGGCCCAGGCTGGAGGCTGGTGCTCACCGGGGCCTAGAGCAGCCCTGCCACGTATCAGTGACCCAGGCGAATGGGGGTCCCCAGCCACTGTCCTGAAGGGCCCTCGAGGCCAATCGGACCAGGAGCAGATGGCCACGAGCCCGGGCCTGCACAGGGCGATGGCGACTTTGCAGGGCCACCGAGGCCCACTTGGTCAAGCCCCTGCACCGGGAAGGCCCCCCTCGATACGTCTACTCAGTGCTGCCCTGGAGGGTCTAGCTAGAATAAAAAAGGCGAGAAAAAGAAATAAAAGACATTAAAGGGACCAAAAAGGAAGAAATAAGGGAGAAATGCGATAAAAATTGTCTTTATTTGCAAATGATGCGATTGCCTACGTGAGCACTCTGAAATCTGTGAGGCGCCGCCGCTAACATGCGGGCTCAAGGTCAGCTTGGGGTGGGCGGGGGCGTCGCAGGGTCTGGGTGCATCCAGGTCCACGCAGACACGCCAGGCTGGCCGTGGGGGGACCGTGGCGCGTAGACCGTGTCAGGAGTGCCTGCCTCTCTGTCATGCTCCGTCATGAAATACATAAAGAAACTTCTTAAAAAATGAGTTTGGCAAGGTTGAGGGCAACATAAGTAAACAAATATCCGTTTGTATGAATTTCTACATTCCAGCAATAAAATATTTGGAAATTAAAATTCAAAAATGTTATTTATAGTATATTTAAAGAAACAAGATCCGTAAGGCCAAACTTGGGAAAAGACGGTAAGAGCCGTGGATGGGAACTACGGAACACCGCCGAGAAACCGAGGCCCCAGACCGGCCCGGGTCAGAAGGCGCCGCGTGATCACACGTAAGTCTCTGAGTCGACCCGTAGATTTTTAAAAAAGAAATTGGCAAGCTGATTCTAAAATTTCTCCCCAGATGCAAAGGAACTAGAATAGCCGAAACTACTCTGGAGGTAGGGCAGAGCTGGGGCACGTTCGCTGGTGTCCTCGCGACGACTTCACACCGGGGAAGCCAGGAGGGCGGGCACTGGCGACGCGGACGAAGAGACCCGGAACGGGGTCTAGAAAGCCGCAGAGGCGTGGCCAGCTGATGCCTGAGGAGGGTGCCAAGAGCAATTCGGTGGAGAACGGTCCTTCTATAAGTGGGATCCGAGCAATCGGGTGTCCGTTACAGAAAAAGAAATATTGATCCACCCCTTCCCGTCACTGCTCTCAGACACGCAGGGGACGAGTAGCTGTGAGGTGTCACGTGGGTCAGGTACAAGTCCTTGGAACGTCCTCGCACGTCTTCTCTCGGGACTCACGGGGCTGGAGTCCGGGCTGCCCTCGTCTGAGCCTGGGCCCCCGCCCAAGCGGGCTGGTGGCTGACGATGGTCTCCGGTCCGAAGGGCCGGCCTCAGCTGTACCGGGCCCCTCCCTGCACGGCGCCTGGCTCCTTCGAGGCCGAGAGACCCTCTCGGGCTTCCCGTCTGCCCTACTTCGGAAGGTCCCTGCTCCAAAGGCGTGGGCAAACCAGGCCCACGGGGTAGGCTCCCCCTGGTCAGCTCAGCCCTGGGCAGTGACCCGATTCCACGGGGAAGTCCCCTCTGCTGCATCACAGTCCGAGGCCCCTGTCGCACCCACAGGAGTGGTAGCACTCTGGGGCGGGCATCTTGGGTCATTTCAGGACGCCGTCCGCGCGGGAAGCAGGCCGGGTACAGCCACCCAGCGCAGAGCCCTGACGCGCGCCCCGACGCCGTGACCACGCCGGGTGCTTACCGAGTCCTGACCAGACGGCAGCTGAGGAAGGGCTTAAAAACCCGACATTTGATAGTTAATTGGAAAACCTTAAACAATGCTTTCCTGCGATTTTGTGAAATGTAAATGTTTCTGATGAGAACGACATTGACACTAAGCTGTGTGGTGAGCACAGGATACGCAGCTGATTTGGAAGGCAGCGTTCACAAGCCACGAGTGACTTCGATATGGGTCACACACTGCAATGGCAATCTTTTGGATATATTAGGTCAAATAAAATGTATTCATATTGATTTCCTTGTACTTTTTAAAGTGGATACTGGGAAATTTCAGATAACTCCCGGGACTCATGTGGCGCTAGCCTGCTGTAGGGCTAACGCTCACCCCGGGGAGCGTGTGGGGGCGGGCAAACAGGTGACACCCTGAGGACACAAGCCACACCATCCAGGACACCAGTCTCCGCAGGGCGAACGTCTGCATTTCTCTAGCAAATACGTGGAACGAGACAGAGATGGGAAAGACAAGGGAGGTGTTTTCAGAAAAGACACACGTAAGAGCTATAAAGGCGGGACCGCGGGGGGGGGGGGGCCAGGCGACCTGGGACTGCACATGCGCAGGCCGGGGCGTGGTCGTTTGCATCCCAGGGAAGCAGGCCAGCCCGGCTCCCGAGACCAAGGGCCCACCTCCCAGAAGCCAAGACACTGCACTTCTCCACCTCAACTGTAGAGGGCACCCTTGAACCATAAAACCTGGTATGGTCCCCAAACCGGTCCTGCTCACAGCCTCCGTGACCAGTCCAGAGACATTTCTAGGCTGACAGAAGAGACATCCAGTCATACAAAACTAGCGAAAGGAGCTGACGCCGATTCTCCCCGTAACTAATTATACAGGAAAAAACGTAACACCCCAACTTGAATGGCTATGCACTGCAGTCTGAACGTCCCCCCAAACTTGAACTTTGAAACCTAACCCCCAGTGTGAGGGCAACTGGAGGCGTGGCCTCGGGAGGTGCTTAGGTCAGGAGCGAGCCCATGGATCAGACCTTGGTGGCCGACACCCCTGAGTGGGGAAGGATTCGAACCTCCAGATGAGAACACCGTCCTGGTCCACACCAGCAGGGACTGGCCACGCTGTGCTGACCCCAGAGGCAACGGAACTCTGATGTCATGCATCTGTGTGGCTAAGCTCGGTTCCGGCACACTCCGCGGCCGGCGGCACTGCGCAGATACGAACGCGCCACGTTAGGACTCGAGGTGCCACGGGCAGGCTGGCCCCGTTCATGTCCGCCTCGTGTCTCACTGTTTGCCTCATCCGAGCCCCCGATATCGGGAAGCCCGCGATGACTCAGCGTGTTACAGCACCAAGGGTAAATACTGTAACCACCTCCCCAGGCCCCCGGCCCTTGCGGCCATGCTGGGGTTCAGACCGCGCTCTGCGGAGAAATGAGCGGCCCGCGTCTCCCTCCTCCGCCCTCCTTAGTTACGTCTCTCCATTCTAAAGGCAGGATATTTCCTATGGGGGAAGCATGAGCGGCCTTCTTACAAAGGCCAGGAACAAGGTAAGGACACCGATGGCAACCAATATTTAACCAACATTGGAGGGACCCACCAATTTGACTAGATTAGACCGCAGTAGATGCGTAAAACCGGGGGGGAGGCGACACTATTTGGCTTTGCAGGCACCAGAGTCTGAGCTCTGCAGGAGTGTGGTAACACTGACGCTTAGTGAGGTAGAAAGATACCAAACAGCCCACACAGACACCCAGTTACACAGGAGGCAACAGGAGAGGAGACATTTAGAAGAGCAACGGACAAGGTCACCTACAATGTGAAACTCTTCCTTTGAAAGCTTGAAACACTCCTGCGTGAGTCCTGAACAAGTAGGCTAAGTGGTCCCGAGCAGACACAGACACCCCTGGTCTCTAGATGTGATGATTTGCCTTCATAGAGATGTCGATTATCTGGAAGTTAGCGTGTAAGCCTCGCGCGCCCTGCCCGCGAGTACGTCACTTTGGGGAGCTAGGAGAGCCCTGAGGGGAGCAGTTAGGGTTAGGGTTAGGACTCCCTGCCCAGGACGCCCTACCCCAGACCGCGGGCGGGAGTCTTGGATAGTCTCCCTGGCTCTGAATTCCCCGCCCTCCCACCTCCCTCCACTAAGGCTTTCTCCCGTGTGGGCAGACAGACCGTGAGCCAAGTGGGGCCGGAGCAGGCCCCGGAGCTCTGGGTGTTCATACATGACGAGGGCCGTTCCAAGTCGCTGTTTTAATGTGGCATTGCGGTCAAGTGACAGAATCCGGAAGAGACTACACGGGGGCTGTGCACTACGTACAGAACCAAAACGACTACTAGAAAAGGCGCAGGGATTTCTTTATAATTGGGCTGGGGAAACTCTAACTATGATTTGAAATCCAGATGAATAAAAAAGTGTGCTAAATCAATTACAAAAAATTACAAAGCTCGTAATGGCAAAATCCACCATAAACAAAATTAAAAAAAAAAAAAAAAAAAAAACCAAACCCGGGAGAAATATCTGTAATAGAGGAAGGATGAATCAGTAACCCCTCTGATACGTATTTTAAACAAACTTAAATCCAAGGGAAAACAAAGATCCAAAATCCAAAAGAAAACGGGCAAAGTGGGGCCAGTCCTGTGGCTCGGTGGTTAAGGCAGCTGGATCCCACGGGCCGACTTTGAGGTTTGAGTCTTGAGTCCTGCAAGTGGGAAAACATGCTGGGTATGTTGTACACGCGTGCACGCCAAGACCCGCAAAGGAGGCGGAGAGGGAGGAGAAGGGGTTGTGGCAGTGAGGAATCGCCCCCAGAGGGGATGGCCAGGCCACGATCGCTTCTCCTTCATCCTCCTCCCGGGATCTTGGGCATGCACACGCGCCCAGCCACTGGCCAGGACTCGAACCACGGATGGCCATGTGGGAGCCCAGAGGTGTAACTGCTACTGTCCGCTGGCCCTGAAAGGCCAATGCTTAATTAAACATTTCTCAGCTCCTCACTGACAAAGCCTAGGCGGCATGGAGCCCACTCCACGCCCACCGACAGGAGCCCCGGGGTGCCAGACACGGCTGGTTCTAGGTCCGGGTCAAAGGGCGTGCAAGGGCTGGACAGAGCTCCAGCCTCGAGGGAACGCGCCAGAAGGACGGCGAGACAGGGCAGCCCGAGGCAGGACCGGGCGCCGGGCACCCATAGTCCTGAGCTGCCCCGCGGCTCTCTGCGCGCTCAGCCCTCGCCGTGGGGCCCGCGCTCGGTTCTGTCCCAGCTGCGCTCGGTTCTGTCCCAGCCGGGCCGGGCGGGCCCGCTTCCCCGCTGTCGGGCAGTGGGTCTGCCCAGGCCGGCTGTGGCCCGCGGGGTCCGGGCGCCCTCCCTGCACACCGAGGGCGGGCGCTCCTCCACCGGCTGTGGCTCCCGAGGGACGCCCCGACCGCGGCCCGGAGGAGGCCTTCCCTTCCCCGCGCCCCCACGGCGCCGAGACGGCCCCGCCGGTCCAGGCTCCTGGGGCCGGGTGTCGCCGGTCCCCTCCCCGGGTGTCGCGCCGGTCCCCTGCTGGCCGCGGCTCCCGACAGCTCTGCTCCCCGCGCCCAGGCCCGCCGCCGCCCTCCCGCGTGGTCCCCCTCGCGGGGCCTCTGGGCAGGGGTGGGTGGGGAGGGAAGGCGCTCGCCCCCACCCTGCCCTCGCGGGCCCTGGGCGACGACACCGTGGTGGGCTTTTAGCAAGGGAGAGGGGCCGGCCGGGGTCTTGTGACCTTCCTGAACGGGTTCCACCTGGCAGGACGTTTCCTGGTCCCTTCCAGCACAGGGGTCAGGACCCCGTCCTCTCTTCAGTCAGGACCTGCCGGTGGGTGGGTGTGGGTGGCAGGAAACCCGGCCCAACCCATCTCCCACGAAGTGACTGGCCCGGCCAAGACGATGCTTTCAGGCAGCGCTAGATCCAGGTGCGGAGCAGGGCTGCCCCTGGTCCTGGGGGCACTGGCTCCACCGGATCCGCCCCTCAGAGGCTGGGCTGCGGGACAGTTCCGGGGAAGCCAGGGTGCCAGGCACAGGCCGGCTCTCAGGCTGGGTGCCGCTGGACGGCCGTGTCCTGAGGGTGGAGTGGGAGCTGCCCAAGCATGCCCAAGGGCCGTGTCCAGAGCAGGGATGACAACCACCCAGTTCAGCCACTCCTCGCGCGGGTGGGGAGCCTAAATATGCGGGTGTGAGAAACACCCCAAGGGTCTTCAGCCCCCAAACTTTGGGGCCTGCTGGGACGTGAAGGGCCCACCAGGTTCAAGGCCGATGTGTGGGCCCCCCTCCGCCCCGGGGCTGCCCTCGTGCGGCCTCGGCTGGGATGATGTGTGTCCCAGGTCCCCGTGTCGGTGCTGTTGTGAAGGTACGCAGTGAAAACTGAGCCCCCACGTGTCCTGGGGCGTCTCTGGCCGTGGTGCGGCCATGAGGGGAGGCCCCTACGTGGCGTTCTGAAAGGTTGCAAAGAGGAGGCAGAGACCAGGACAGAGTGAACACCCCACTGCACGTGGGCCATGTGTGCAAGGCGGCACGGTGGGCGAGGACTCACGTGGACGCAGCCCTCCTGGCTGAGGCGGCAGGCCGTGGTTTGCCCCTCTACTGCTTGAAATTCTCTAAAAAAATTATTTATGTACTTATGTTTTGTTAAGGGCACATGAGCTCACCGGACAGAGAGGGAGGTATCACCCCAGGGGGTGGCCACGCTGCAATCTCTTCTCCTCCACGCCCCTCTTGGGGTTTTGGGCACACGCACACATGTGCACTCACACAAGTTCCTGGCATGTCTTTCAAGCCACCAGGTCTGGACTCAAATCACAGCCAGCCACGTGGGGTGCAGCTGCCCTAACTGCCACGCCGCCAGCTGGCCTCACCCTGAAATTCTTTTTTCTTGAAAGATTTTTATTTTAGGGCACATGCACTGGCCAGAGAGATAGAGAGACAGAGACAGCGAGAGGGAAAGTGAAAAATCACCCCCCCCCCCCCCAGGGGGATGGCCACGCCGCAATCCCTTCTCCTCCATTCTCCTCTTGGGATCTTGGGCATGCACGCACACGCGCCTGGTGTGAGTTTAAGCCACCGGGTCCGGGATGTGAACCCCGGTCAGCTACACAGGAGTCCAGCAACACAGCCATTACGCTAACTGCTGGCCCCTTGCTTCCCCGTTTTTGACTGCTGCTCTTGTCAGATTCTTCCTTTTTTATTTCTTTGGGTTTTGCTCTGCTGCTTGTCGACCTCCTGAGCTGAAAGCTAGCCCCGTTTAGAAACTGCTCTAGAGAAATGTCCCTCAGCGCTAGCCGGGTCCTGTCGAATGCGGCGGGGAGGGTGTTCGAGGTTATGCCCTTGCAGGAATTTCATATTGTTCCTTATGATTTCCTCTCACCTCGATTGTCTGCAGTGTATCGTCTCCTGATGTGGGAGATTTTGAATTTTATCAGACGAAGACGGTCCTTTGCCGTTGACTTTAGAACTGGCTGAGCCCTCCTCCGGTACCGCCCCCGGCCCGCGGCCCCCTTCCCGCTGCTCTGCATGTGACCGTAAGGACTGTCTGCTGAGTGTGACGTTTTCTCTAAGCCCGAGTTAAATAACCTGCTTGACTTGTTGGTTCCTGAGAACGATATAAATCTCAAACCACTTCCCCACGGCGCTGTCAGTCCTCACACGCAAACACAGATGCCCCTCGCTCAAGGAGGGTGCGTCCTCACATCCCCAGGGCGAGTTGGAAATAATGTAGGACAGAGATGAGAGAGAGAGAGAGAGAGAGAAAGAGAGACACCCGTGGGACTGGTCGTGCTGCAATCCCTTCTCTTCCCTGCCCCCTCTTCCAGGGTCCTGGGCACGCTGCACTGCCTCCTCCTCCAGGTCTCCCACCTCCAGGGCCCTGGGCACACTGCACGGCCTCCTCCTCCACTCCTCCCTCCTCCAGGGCCCTGGGCACTGCACGGCCTCCCCCTCCACTCCTCCCTCCTCCAGGGCCCTGGGCACTGCACGGCCTCCTCCTCCAGGTCTCCCTCCTCCAGGGCCCTGGGCACTGCACGGCCTCCTCCTCCACTCCTCCCTCCTCCAGGGCCCTGGGCACACTGCATGGCCTCCCCCTCCACTCCTCCCTCCTCCAGGGCCCTGGGCACTGCACGGCCTCCTCCTCCACTCCTCCTGCCTCCAGGGTTCTGGCCACGCCCGCGCACCTGCTGTATTTTCAAGTCACTGTCTGGGACTCACACTGCAGAGCTGGCCGTGGGGACTCCCGCGCCTTACCCACCAAGCCACTGGCTGGCCCTACCATCTTAAGTGTTGGCTCTGCCTCCCCAGTCCCCCCACCTTCGGCACCAGGTGAGCCTTTGGCAGGTTGTCACAGCCCCTGGTCTCTCCCGTCTCACACCCGCCCTCGGCAGTTGCTACCATTTTAGAGCCGTCCCTCTGAAACCGCGGGAAGCCGGTCCCAGAGTCCACGAGCGAGTCCTCGGACTCCCACGGCTCACACCAGCGCGCTCGCAGCGTGCTCTGTGCCACGGAGGCCACATTTAGCCGTGGGAATGCCGCTCTTCACCAACCGGAGATGCCCGCAGCTGCCGCTGTGCATGTGGCTGTGCACGCTGGGAACACGTGCTCCTCACGTGGGTGTTGTGATGTCCGGTCGCCTGTCCAGCAGCCACCCCATGCAGACACACGTGTGCGTGCGCCGTGGATGGGCCAGCTAAGCCCGGGTGGAGTGCCAACCGCAGGGGTCTGCGGAAGGAGGGCAGGGGCGCTCTGCACGCTTCGGCCTTTTGTTTTGGCCGCTGGGGCCATCTCGACTTGCAGAGTCCCAGACTCAACACGCTCAGTCGTGGGACACGGGACAGGTCGGCTCCGGGGAGCCCCGCAGAGGCCTCCTGAGCTGAGAGCTGGAACGCCAGAGCCCGGCAGCGCTGAGCCGACACTGGCTTTGAACACCCGGTCGCTGAGGAGAGAGCCCGCGGTGCTGGCTGTGGCCCCAGGGCTCCTTGGCCAGACAGCCTGGCGGTGCAGGAAGCCCTCCTGGCAGTGGAGGCCAGCGAAGGACGCCCACGCTGGCTGGGAGAGACCTGCTCGTCCCTCAGCCCTCATGAGACCCCGATCACGGCGACGTCGGTGACCGAGGTAACGGCAGGAGCCGGGCGTAGCCCCGAGAAGCCCACATGGACGCCTTCCCCGTCCCAAGGACAAAGGTGGAACTGCGTGACAGGACAGGACAGCCATCGCCTGAGCCTGCGGCCAGTGCGGGGTCACCGACGGGGGCCAGCTGGCTGGGCTCCGTGGACAGGAGTGCGGAGTGCCAGGGCCCAAAGACGCAGGGGACGCTGTGGCCCTAACCCACACCTTCCGGGCCGGCACCCCGAGGGCGGGAGACCTCTGCAGCCTCGGGGCGGCTCACACCAGGAGCAGGGGTGCCCGACCCACCCGGCAGCCTGCCTGTGCCCACGTGGGCTCCGGGAGGGAGAGGTATCCAAGGACAAGATGACCAGACACCACGGGTGTGTGGGGTTTGACCGGGTCCCCGAAAAGGCAAGGCTACGAGCCACGGTCACTGCGGGGCGGGCTCTGCCCGATGGGGGTGTCTGGCAGCCGACGGCGGCAGGGGGCTGCGGCCACGAGCAGTCGGGCCCCTGGCGCCCGTGAGTGCCTGCGCCCACACGACCGTGATGGGGGTGAGCAGTCCCGCTTTCTAAGTGACCAGAGGGCGCCCCGAATGTGCACACGGGGGGTGCTCCCCAGCTGCTTCCCCACGTCAAAGCGGGAGGAGGAGCCAAGGCGGGCGGCCGCTAACTGGCCGCCACCCCCAGGGCTGCAGAATCGCCGTGGTGACATTTAGGGAGCCATGTCCGCGCTCAGAAGTCTGCAGAGAGGGAGCGGTGGGGGTGGCGGCTGGGGTGGCTCACGTCGCAAGCCCCAGGACCGCAGTGGACACGGACTCGCACGCGCCGAGGCTGGAGGGGCCCGGCTGCAGGAACACGGGCCTACCTGAAACCCTCCCCACTGGGGCGCCCGAGGGTCGGAGTGCTCTGAGCTTCCAGGAGACGTGGGACGGCCGGGGCACCTCTCCAACACGCGGCAGCTGATTCCGTAAAGCTGGGCCAGACTCGCCCCACTCTACCCGAAGGACAGGCCAAGGGCCAAGGGAGGGGTCGTGGAGCCAGGTACCGGTCAGCCTAAGGAAGAGGCTTCCAAGAAACCGTAGGCGACTGCGTAGGCGGGGCCCAGACTGAGCGCCTGCGCGGAGTGGGGCCTCCTGGATGGGGGAGTCCTGGTCTCCGTTAGGGTCGATGAGCGCTGGCAGAGTGCTTTAAACTGGACTATGATTCAGACAATGGTCTGTCCCCAAGGGTCCAGGTTTTTAAACATGGATATCCCCTATAAGTTCATGGGTTCGGACCCTATTACATACTGAGGGTGTTAAATGAAAACCCGATTCCTTGGCGTGTCCCAGGGCGGGCCCGACTGGGTCTTGGAGTGTAACGAGAGGGTTGAGGCAGGCGGAGGCACGTGGGGACAGACAGCTGCCTCCCACCATCCTGCGAGGCCTTCGGATCCCCCAAGGCTGTGGAGCAGCAGCCTCCAGCATGCACTGCGGCCGGCCCCGAGTCCCGGGAGAGGCTGGCAAGCCCAGCTCTGGTGTGTCTGCCTCAGGTTCCAGCATGCACTGCGGCCGGCCCCGAGTCCCGGGAGAGGCTGGCAAGCCCAGCTCTGGTGTGTCTGCCTCAGGTTCCAGCATGCACTGCGGCCGGCCCCGAGTCCCGGGAGAGGCTGGCAAGCCCAGCTCTGGTGTGTCTGCCTCAGGTTCCAGCATGCACTGCGGCCGGCCCCGAGTCCCGGGAGAGGCTGGCAAGCCCAGCTCTGGTGTGTCTGCCTCAGGTTCTCACAGCACTTGCCACCAGAGGAGCATGGCAGCGATGGCGGGACCGTGGGCAGGCGCCAGGGCTGAGCTGTCGCTTGCTTCCCGGCAGGGGACACGCCGGGCCGTGGGGGGCTGGATGGGGCAAACCCGAGTTTCCCATCCCAAGCGCCAAGACCAAGAAAGCAAGTGGCCAGCCCTCCCTGTCCGCGTGCGTCCACGTCCCCAGGCCTGCGCCCTCTGCACTGCGGAGGGGCACGCGCTCCAGGCCTGGAGGACACGCTTGCCGGGTTCCCGGCGCTGTGACCGTTGCATCCCTTCCGATGCTGTCATGGCAGCAGCAGGACAGCAGGACGGTGGCCGACCACCTTGTCACCGTCACACGGCTTTCTGCGACCTCTCCTGATGGAAACCAGAAAGCACACGTGCCGGCCGAGCCACCGCCTCTCCAGGGCAGGTAGCCACTCACGCCGTGCTCAGAACTGTCAGCACCGGGGGCCTCCGACGTGGCCCGTCTCGGTCGCTAAGCACGAGTGTTCTAGTGCTATGGCCACGGCAAGTGGGGAGTCGCAGGGCGGAAGGGGCCTAGCCCATGGCAAGAGGTGCTCCCCCTGCTGGAGACCTGGAAGACGCAGACGGGCTCACCTACCAGGAGCGAGTCCAGCTCTTCCGAGCAGAGGGGAAAGGGGACGCGGAAGGCCCTTGCACTGCTGCGTTTCAGGAACTGGACACTTAAGGTGCCTCAAGGCAGGCACAGAGGACAGTGGCCGGTCCACGCCCCGAACCACAGCCACAGCAGCACCGTGAAGGACTTGAAGCACCCGGAGACAGACGGGCAGACTCCCGGCCACGCTCCATGGGATACTCGGTGCATCTCAGCCTGAACGGTGTTTTGGAAGCGGAAGCTTACTGCCACTGCTTCTGAAAACTTAGTTGTGGGACCCGCAGTGACTTCACAACAGGAGCTAGCAGAGATGCTTCTGCCCTCGCCCGAATCGTGCTACGCTGACTGCGCCACAGCACAGCGTCGGCCCGCGCTCAACAGGTGTGCAGGGGGAGGGCGAGGTGCGGAGTCGGCGTCTCTCAGAAACACAGAGACGCCGGGCAACGGTGTACGTCTCTTTCAAAGTGGAGTCTGTGTTACCTGCACCGAACACACATCCTGTATGTCATTATGAAACGCGAGGTAATGTTACTTTTGAGATCTGCAATCTGAAAGGTCGCCTGTGTTTACGACCAGTATGAAACACACCAGGAAGGACCGAGACGAACTGACACATCACGTGACTGGCAGGGAAGACGGAATTAAACCTGTGTCCCCTCCGCCGTCCCAGACGTGGACCTGCTACAGCCAAGGGGCTCTTTGCAGCGCCGCGGCTCTGCGTCTTGAACATTCGAGCAGGAGTCTTTCCGGCTCCAGGTAAGAGCACAGCCAGAGTCTCCGCCTGCCGCGCCCTGGCGTGGAGCTGTGCTCCAGGGCCTGTATGTGGGTCAGCCCCTGGCCGAGGGGAGGCGGTCGTCTCCTTCTTGGTCGAAAACCAAGCCAACGAATGAAACAAACCTTGTCCAAATGCCAGGATAAGAATAAGCTATCGGTTTATAAAATACATGTCCACAACTGTTCCTTCCAGGGCTGTGTACAGTACAAATGATAAAAGTAGAAAAGGAAGAAGTGGAGCACGTTCCGGGTGTTGTCCTGTTGCTCTTACCCACAGCGAGCACTCTGAAACCGGGCAGCACACCCGGCCCCAGAGAAAGGAGGCCCAGGCAGGAGGACCTGCCACTGGGTGAGGGGTTTCCGTGGACTCTGGGGTCTGTCCCAGGAGCACTGGCCTCTGCCTGACAGACGAGGTCCTGGGCAGGAAACCCTGTCTACACCACTGGCTCCATCCAGGCCACAGTCTGGCTGAACATGCAGGGGAGAGCGTGAGCAGAAGGCCCCGTGTGGCCGCGTCACTCCAGTGTCGGGGAAGGGGACTGTGACCGCACCGCTGGCAGGCTGTCACCTGGCGCAGGGCAGAGATTTGCCTCTACAACGCTCCCTTCTGGCTTCCCCTTTTAAGACAGATAGAGCAGTCTTTTAAAAGAACATGTCTTAGGGACCAGCAGTTAGCGTAATGGCTATGTCGCTGGACTCCCACGTAGTCGACTGCGGTTCGCGTCCCGAACCCGGTGGCTTAAAACTCATGCCGGGCGCGTGTGCGTGCATGCCCAAGATCCCGAGAGGAGAATGGAGGAGAAGGGATTGTGGTGTGGCCATCCCCCCTGGGGGGTGATTTCTTGCTTTCTGTCTCTCTGTCTCTCTCTGTCTGTCTGGCGAGCGCACGCGCCCTATAGCAAAAACCTCTCCAAAAAAAATAAAAAGAACATATCTTAGCGATATGGCCACTTGAAGATGTTTATGATGCACAGGGGCGACCCTAACTGCACCGCGGGCCTCCAAGACAGCCTCCACCTCAGGACACGCATCACGCCTCTGCCTCAGTCTGAGTCGGTGTTCCCACTGTGTACCTGGGGTGTCTACGTGGTAGAATATAAAACGATTTCTTACTCCAACATTAATTTTGTTCACCAGAGGGCCCGTTCCCAGTGAGAAGATCAGGTGGTGCGGAGAATATGTTTCAGGTACTGTTTATAATAAGCTTTAACAAAGCTCTTCCTCAGAACACATTCCCTACAACGTGGGCCGACGTGCTTCCAGGATGAGCGAGCGCAGCTACAGACCAGGACCAGCCACACGCGTGGGGAGCCTCAGGAGCCCAGGGTAGGGCGTGCCGGCAGCTGGACCTGCAGCAGCCCCGGCGCCCTCCGCCGCACGACAGCGCGAGGGCCGGGTGTGCGGCCCGAGAGCAGCGACCGCAGGTGGCAGTTCTAGACCAGGTGCTGACAGCGCATTGCGACACTCCAGGGCTTCTCCTCCAGATCCCGCTGGGAGCTTTCCCGGGGCCATCGGGTTTCCTTCAGGAAAGAGAAAAGCCTCCGCAGAAGGGGACGGCAACAGCAAACGAGCGCCCGACCAGCCGGGCCTCCCAGGACACACGGGGCGCCGGGCTCCTCCCAGAGAAAAGCCAGTGAGACGGGGCGCAGGCGGGAGCCATCTGGGAACTCAGCCTCCACCTGACGCGCAGGGCCAGGCAGGACCCAGCCAGTCTCTGGTGAAGGAAGCTTTTAGCAAATGGCTGCAGCAATCTTCAGTGGTCGTCTCGTAAACGCCTGTTCCAGAGTTCGGCAACAGATTCTGGAATCTCTTAGCCTGCACCTTATTGAGATGCAATGCCCATGTGACTATCCGGGGGGTGAAACTGCAGGCGGCTTTTAAATTAATAGCAGGTCCAGAAGACCCAGAAAACAGAGCACTGGCAGGATCTGGGAGGTACGTACGTCTAACCGGCACAAAACTGAACTCAAGATGTTGCCATGCAGTAAAGCCGACGCACAGTCACCCCAGCCCGGACAGTTCAGGGCAGGCAGGGTGCCTGTGTGAAGCCTGGGCTGTCCCAGTGAAGCTCTCAGCCAAACATCACACATTTAAGAAAAGCTATGCTTCTTATTTATTAAATAGATTTAATTATACTCATTCTGAAATACAAAAGATAGAATAATCACACCACAGAGGGGGTGAGGCTAACATGACGGCAGCCGGTCGGTACACAGGAATCCACTTTGCTCTGGACAGACACTGGATCACTTAAGAGGATTAGGAGAAAATTCTAGAAGCAGCACTGCCGGGAGGATCAGCTGGCGTTTAAATACTGGCTCCCACAGTGCGAGGTGGGCGCGTCCAGGCGACATCTGTGGTCACATGCACATGAGTCCCAGCAGTCACGGGACGAGGAGTCGTCACTACCATTACCGTGTGGTAGAAAAGACTCCTCCTACTCTAACTGCTCGCCTGAAACGATCTCGAACAAACTCTCTACAAGTGTGGCTGGTACCTTTCCTTCGGACGTAACTGGCTTTGTTTCAGGATGGAGCAGGCGGTCCCACGGGAGCCGGGTCGGCGCCGCGTCGTTTCTTACATGCAGAACGGAGTTTCCAACTGGCTCCACCCGCCCCACCACGTCGGGCCCCTGGAAGCGAGAGCTCCTCCTCCGCCGGCAGCCGGCTGGCCCTCAGCTCTCAGCGACACCCTTCCAGGGGCCCCGTCGAGGCGTCCAGACTGCTGTCCGTGTCTGAGGCCAACGTCTGCTCGGTGGACATGGATGAGATGTCGTTGATCGATGACGACTGAGAAGGAGTGGCGTTGCTACTTACTGCTGCATCTGTGCTAAGAAAACCAAATAGAGTAAAATCTGAGGCACGGCTTTGCGGCAGGCGGGCAGCGAGGCTCGGGCCGCTGCGGCGTCCGCTCTCGCAGTCCCCAGCCTGCCGGGAGGCACGGAGAGTCCAGCACGTTTGGGGCTCTTCCTCAAGTCCTTCTTTAGGCCCAGAGTCCCCCGTACTTCCGTGTCTCTCTGTGACATCCCTTCTCTTGTCCTCAGTACCCTGAGATGACAGCTCCCAGTGTCATGAGACATGTCAACCACAACGCAAACACCAACTCGACAGGAAAAAGCACCAGCATACAAAACAATGTTTGCAATGGAAACGCCTCTTGAAATAAGGACTGTACTAAAAAAGGGAAAACACTAGCGGTCTCTCGTATGTTTTGTTTTTATGAGAAAAGTGACATTTTAATCTTTTAAATCCAATGAAACTACCCTATTACTTACTACCCACGCCTGGCTTGAACAAAAACGAAATCTGCAGCCCTGGGAGATCGGCGCTGCGGCGCACCCCTGTGCTCGGCTAACAGGCACCAGACGCTCGCCGCAGCCACGCCGTCCAGGTGCCATGTGTGTCCTGTCGAACAGAGTTCAAGGACTAGCTGTAGCATCTGCACTTCTACGCATGTGTGTGTGCACGTGTGTGCGTGCACATTCCTGTGGGAGTGACAGTGAGAACACGAATGTAACTTAGTTTCACTTGGTAAACCGGTGGACACCGACGGGCACAGGGTGTCAGCAGTACCGGCCTCTCACAACCCTACCGCTGCCCGGTCACTAGCTACCACTAGATCGAGCAGGAAAGTGGGAGGAGTACACGGACGATTTTCTCAAGAGAAAATCAAATTCTACGCACGCGGACTCGCATTTCTGTTCTTCTGTAACTGGGTGGGACCAGTTTAAGGAGGGTCAAGGCTCACGCACATCGAAAGGCTTTGACTCCCACGTTCTCATCTGTCAACAGCTGGCTGTGCTGGTGCAGGGCAGAACGGGAGTGCGTGTAACAGTCAGACTGGGGCCTGGCACGCCTGCAAACGTCACCGCCAAGACGAGCCAGAAATGGGGGGTTTCCAACCCAATTCCGGCCAAGCTGGCATGTAACGCAAGTTTTGCTGTCACATGCAAAAGTTAAAAGGCAAAGAGAAGTACTGTACGGTCAGACTACGAAAGCAGCGACTAACCTGAAGGCTGGTCTCTCACACCGTTCCTGCTTCTTTCTTCCCAGTCCAGCACTTCTTTGTAAATTAGCTCTTCAAACAGAAATGCAATTCGAAAAGTTTTATCAGTATTTTGCATCTTTAAACTTTGCTTCCAAGTCACCTGGAGCCCCCGGGCGTGCGCTGCACCGTCCCCGCCATGAGAGCGGTCAGCTCCGCACCGTCCTCCGCCTGGGCCAGCACCGCCCTGCCCGCTCCGTTCTAGTTTCTCAGTGCAACTACGAAGGGGCAGAGAATACAGGGCGGGTCCGAATCCACGGGGGCCTCACAGAGGGGTGGGGACAGGGCTAGGAGAGCGGCCCCTCGCACACCGGGGTAACACTGTTACTTGTGCTTCTTCAGAGGTGCCCAGCAGCCACGTGCGGGCCACGAACCCCTCCAGGAGGGCCGGAAACGAGCCCACATCCCTAAGCCTGTCCCTGCTTCACCTTCTGTTCTCTTCAACTTCCATCCGTAAGGAGAGCTGCCTTGTAGGACAGTGACTAGGTCCTACCGAGCTGCCCACGAGCGCCCCACGGCGTGCGCCGAGGTAACGGTGTGTGCCGGGGCCTGTGTGTGGCTGGGGGCCGCCCTGCCGAGTCTGCACGCGTCGGGGCGGGTGCTCTTCCTCCCAGAGGGGCCTTGGGCAGGGCCGGTCAGTGCGTGGGCCACCCTGACCGCACTTGCAGCCAGCACTGGTCCTGCCTGTGGGTGAGCTGCCGCCAGCCCGGCCCTTCCTCGGGGACCCAGCCTGCTGCAGGAGGTTTGGTCACGCTTACAACCGAATGTATCTGCGGAGTTTTGATCTGCGCTCTCCCACAAACTAGACTTTCTTTCTTTCTTTCTTTTTTTTTTGTTTTTTTTTTTGGGAGAGGTTTTTGCTATAGGGCGCGTGCGCTCGCCAGACAGACAGAGAGAGACACAGAGACAGAAAGCGAGAAATCACCCCCCAGGGGGGATGGTCACGCCGCAATCCCTTCTCCTCCATTCTCCTCTCAGGATCTTGGGCACGCACGCACGCACACGCGCCCAGCGTGAGTTTTAAGCCACCGGGTCTGGGACTCAAACCGCGGAGTCCAGCGACATAGCCATTACGCTATCTGCTGGTCCCTAGACTTAAAGCACACAGATAGCTACGTGGCGGAAAAATATCAGCAGAGGCCGGGTCCCATAACCTACTGCTTATGGGTGCTGAGTCCCACATGGCCAACTGCAGTCTGAATGCAGGCCCCAGAGGCTTGAAAAACATGCTAGGTGCATGTGTGTGCACGCCCCAACCCTGACAGGATGGAAAAACGTGGTGCGACTGCGCCCTGTTGGGGTGCTCCCCCCCCCAGCACACGCACCCTCTGACAAGTAAAAACATGTAAGTATGAGCACAGCTGACCCCGGACCAGCTCCCAGTGTGCGTGTACACCGCAAACCTCACGTGTACCTGCGGCTGTGCAGGGGGGCGGCTGACGGGCAACGCGCTGACAAGGTAGCTGTGGTACAAGCACTAGCTCAGCTTCCAGACCCACAGTCGCGCTGTGAGAGCACGTGAAAAGTCCTTATTTCTTACTCCTGAAGCATGTAACAAGAATGGATGAAATGCCCCGCCGCCTGCGGCCTTCACGATCCCTTCCCAGTGGACGGGGGAGAGGACAGCCCCGGTCTCCAGCCCCTCTTCAAAGGCTCCTGTCCGAAGGAGGCCTCTGCCTGGCCGAGGCGCTGCGAGCAGGTCCGAGCGGCAGCCTCACCTTTCCACTCCTCGATCGCATGCTCTCTCTCCTCCAGCTGCGCGTCGTAAATCTGCGGCGGCGGCTGGAAGTCAGAGCACAACGCGGACGTCAACGGCTCAAACGTCAGGAGGTGGAGGAAGGCGGGCGCTGGGCGTTTCTAGCCTGTTTATGGTGCGGGCTTAGTCTCATCCTATACATGGCTTGTGAACGTTTTTTATCATGTGATTTTTATGTCACTTTCAGAATCAAAATAAGAAAAAACTGAGGAAAAGAGATATTAATAGTAATCCTCTTCAAAATCGCGCAGCCGTGAAGCACCGGAGGCACCTGACCAAGCGCATTATGCGCAGCACCCCGGGGGCGCCGCCATGGGCGCTCCTCCCCGAGACACGGCTGGGTTGCCTTCCTCTCATTAGAGCTCCCAGACCCCATGGTGTCACGATGTCACTTCTGGCCGAGACCGGACCCACAGCACAGGGCTGCTGTGGTCCACACCGAAGGGCTCCCTAGCAAGGGGAGAGGGGGCCTCTGGGGACCGGACACCTGGGCGAGCAGCTTACCCCCCGACCGGGTGGCCTAGGAGGGGATGGAACCGAGCCGAGGGACAGTGCCAGGAAGGGAGCGGACTCAGGACAAGAGCACGCAGCGTCCGCAGGGGGGCCGACAGCGTCTCGCCACACAGGGACACTCAGGGCTGAGCACGTGCGCCAACAGCAAGTGCCCAGAGGGGTCAGAGAACCCTGGGCCCTCGGATACCAGGACCCTCAGAACCCAGAGCCGGCTGCCCGTGTCGCCATTCTGAACTGACAGGAGGCCTGGGGCGACGCGGGCCCACCCCTCCCCCATCATCCCCGCCGGTACTCACGGCCTCGGCCTCCGCGGGGTCATACCACACGGTGATGTATGGGTGCCGCAGGGCTTCGTCCACCGAGATCCGCCTGTCGGGGTCGATCACTAGCATTTTTGATAACAGGTCTCTGGCTTGACTGGCTAGGGTGAACACGGGACACGGTTAGCAACCCACGCTCCAGGACTGAGCGCAGACGTGTGGCAGATGGAGAGGCGTGGGCTGCCAAGGCTCGAGGCCGCTAGCGCCAGAGGTTTTAAGGAAAAAGCGGAGGCTGCGTTCACGGCCGGCTGTGCTCTCCGTGCAGTCTGCGCCTCAGAATCTGGGGGTCAGAGGCAGAGCTCACCGGGCAGCCCACTCGCATCCAGGTGCCGGGGCGAGAGCGCCTGCGGGCAGGCAGCCAGGCCCGACCGGCGGCGCTGGCCATGAGCGCGGCACGAAGCGTGGGTGGGCGGCACAGTCCCGAGGCCGGCAGGTAGAACCAGAGCGCGCCCGTGACGCAGTCACACAGAAGGCGCGTTCAGGCCGTGGCAGTTACGGTTCCCAGCACGCAGGAGCAAAGCGGAGGCTCGGGCTTCCCAACCACAGCTGCCCCCAGTGTGTACAGCAAGCCTGGGCCTCGTCCTTGGGCAGTGACACTTTGAAGGGTGTTGGAGAGGGGCTGGGGCGCCTGCCCACTGAGCCGCTCTCGCGGTCCACACTAGCATCTGCTTCCCTCTGGAAGGCAGGGTCTCGGTGTCCTGACTCACGGAGCCGCCCAGCACACAGCACAGGTGTGCGCCGTCACACCCGGCCCTGCGTGGCGGGGCTTCCCTGCGCTCAGGCCAGCCTGGAGCTCACGTCTCCTGCCGGCCCCTCGGAGCGCTGGGTAACAGGTGCGAGCCACTGGCCTGCACTTCAGGTTGGACCGAGAACGGAACCCAGGTCTGCTACACAGTCCCCACCGCAGGGCACTGCTTGGCCGCTTAGCAGCACCCGCCACCCTGCTGGCCCGACGCCGGCATCTGGTTCCAACACCCTTTATACTGCACGCTGCTCAGAGTGTGGCTGCCACGGCTGGGACGCGGCGCTGAGCTGAGTGCTTCCATTTTGGCTAAAAGCTTCAGTAGGATTATTTTATTGAGGATAAAACTTGCCAGTTTTTGAGCTGTGTCTCTCCAGTGCCTTCGAGTGTCAGATTTCTAGCCTGTAAATGACTATTTCAGGATTTCAATTCCCAATATTCACAGGTTCGGAATGCAAACACGGAAAAGTGGAAACCTCACTTAAAATACAGAAAACAAAGTTTAAAAAAGAAGTGCTTACTTTTTTATTTTGTCTCGCTCAGATTCTGACGGGAATATCCAATCTGGAAAGAGTTCTTCAAATTTTATTCCAGGGTACTTTGGTCTGTTTTCTACGTAATTCCTCACAGTCGGCTGAAGTTTCTTCATGAACTCTGCGGACGGTGTTCCGAGTTGCTCGATCACTTTATTCCACTGGTCAATGTCTAAGGAGTCTCTTGAGGAAAATACAACTGAAATGCCTGGTTCTCATGTTACACGAAGCAACCTCACTCGGAGAGCAGCGTTAGATTGACACCTGTCAAAGAGTGACCCACTAGGCCACCCACCGGACCGAGAGGAGCACTGGGCACTTGGTCACTGCAGAGTCATGATGTATTCTCTAGGCAAAAACGCACCCCGACTTTCCTGATACCCTAAGAGTACTAACTAAAGCTTGGGCTTCAACATCCAGACTACTTACAAAAGCTTTTACATTCTGCATCTTTAATAACTAGGCCCACCATGTATTCAATCAACTCAATGAAGTCTATGTGTCTTCCCACTGCAGATAAACACCTTCTAACTAAGAGCACCCACGACAGGAGGGTCAGGCATGACGTTAGATCAGCGTTACGTGGCGGATTGCAGTGAGGCTCCACACTCTCACTACCTTAGTGTTGCAGCTCGCTTAAGGTGGAGAGGAGGAACTGCAGAGACCCACGCAGAGACCCAGCCAGAGATCCATGTGGAGACCCACCCAGAGATCTGTGCAGAGACCCACGCAGAGACCCCGTGCAGAGATCTGTGCGGAGACCCACGCAGAGACCCTGTGCAGAGACCCACGCAGAGACCCCGTGCAGAGAACTGTCTGACCCCTTAGCTCACAGCGGGGAGCCAAAGCCTCTGGGACACAGAGAGAAAAGGGACCGTCTGTGCCCTGGGCCTGGATCTCCCCAGGGGCCTGCGCTCCTCCCACAGCGGGCTTAGAGTAAGCAGAGGCAGCTCTGAGGTGCCATTCTGTGTCACTTGGCACTGCCCCTCACCGCCTGCGCTGCAGCCCCCATAATGCACCTGTCCTCTCGAGTATGTGACCTGGGTTTCAGGCCTGGCTGTGTTCTGGACACTCCCGAGGTTCCGGGAAGGCCGTCTTTCTGAGTGGCGTCAGTGTGTGCATGGTGCAGACAGTACCAGCCGTGCCCGGGGCACGGGCACCATTAAGCCCAGGGACTGGGATGTGTGTGTAAAGTGGCCTGGGACTGCGGCTGCCAGGAGAGCCACGTCAACCGGAGCTCAGAGAAGGGGCTGAGTGGCCTCAGGGAAACACTCGCTCGCTGAACTGCACAAGTCCGCTGGGACAAAGGGGCGGCTTCCTGGGGCCGGAGGGGTCGAGGCCGGAGCCACCCGCACGCCCCTCTTCCCCCCGCACTGCCGCGTGCTGCCAACTGGGAATTCTCTCTCACGGCTCCCCAGTTAGGAGCTGTCCTCCCGCGTGACAGAGGCAAGGAGTGCCGTCCCCCCAGGCTTGCTCCTCACGTCACGGGGGAAGTCCTCCACGGCAGCTCTGGCAGCTCCGACCCCGAGGAGCCATCAGGACTCCCAGGGAACATGCGTCCGTGTGCTCCAACCCCTCCTGCCTGCCCGGCGACGGGCGCTGCCCCTCTCCCTCTCACCCAGTGCGGACCCCCCCACGCCCTGCGCTGCCCCTCTCCCTCTCACCCAGTGCGGACCCCCCCACGCCCTGCGCTGCCCCTCTCCCTCTCACCCCAGTGCGGACCCCCCCACGCCCTGCGCTGCCCCTCTCCCTCTCACCCCAGTGCGGACCCCCCCACGCCCTGCGCTGCCCCTCTCCCTCTCACCCAGTGCGGACCCCCCCACGCCCTGTGCTGGCCCACTCGTGGCCTCCAGGCTTAGCCCCTCCTGGCTGACAGCCTCTCCCCCGTGGCCGTGGCCCCCTCGCTGCTCCTCGCTCCCAGTTACAGCGAGCTCTTTCCTGAGCCGTCTGCGACTCACCCTCCTCCCGCCGCGCCCTGTGGATGGTGCCCACTGAAGCCGCCAGAGGCCGTGGCTGGAGCCCGAGTGTCCTCTCCGCCCACCTCCTCCCCAGGGTTGATAACCTCTCTCCCACGGGGACGTCCTCCTGACCGGCAGGGCCCTCACTCTCGGAGCAGCAGGCCCACTGGGGCCTTCTCGATTCCTGTCCTGTTCCCTCTTCCCCACCGCCCAGGCACCGGTTCTTGGTCCTGTCCGATCTGCAAGCACTCACTCCCAGTCTCGGGCGCCGGCGCTACTGCCGGGCCATCAGCTCCCACGCCTGTCCCAGCCCCGACCTGACTCCCACATTCCATGCTGACACCCACGGTCTCACAGACGGCTCGGAACTACCGCAGGGCTTCCGACGGGCCAGCCTTCCGAGCGGCCACTGGCCCGCACCGGCCTCCTGCTTCTTCCCTGTCCTGACAGTCCACCCTCACCTCGCTCCAACTCACCCTTTGAAAACTGAAGTCGGGGCTGGCAGGTGGCGTGGTAATTAAGGCACTGGACTCCCACGGGGCCAGCTGCGGTTAGAGGCCAGACCCGGTGGTTGCTTTCTCACTTTCTCTTTCTTGCTCTCTCTCTGGTCAAATTAAAAAAATAATAACAAATAAAATTAAATAAATAATTCTTTAAAAAAGAAAACTGAAGTTAGACCAGCAGCCTAGACAAACCCAGGCACTAGGAAACGGATGCAGGCCCCTGGGTGCAGGCCACAGGGTGTGCGGACGCCACTGTCGGGAGCCCCCAAGGCGCTGGGGCTGCGGGCCACAGGGTGTGTGGACCCACTGTCGGGAGCCCCCATGGCCCGGGGGCTGCGGGCCACAGGGTGTGTGGACCCACTGTCGGGAGCCCCCATGGCCTGGGGGCTGCGGGCCACAGGGTGTGTGGACCCACTGTCGGGAGCCCCCATGGCCCGGGGGCTGCGGGGCTCCAACTCTGCAAAGGGGGAGCTGAGACTCTGAGGAGCCCTGAGTTTCTCGAGGGTGCACAAACCCTCACCGGAGGGGCCACCCAGGCTACGGCGGCACCTCTCGTCGGCCACAACGGGGACAAGAGTCCCTGCCTACCCCAGGTCACGCACCCAGAGGACATCCCCGGGGACTGTGGCCTGGAGCCCAGAGCCTCTGTCTAGCCCCCAATTGTGTTTTTTTTTTTAAGAGATTTTTGCTATAGGGCACGTACGCCCACCAGAAAGACAGAGAGAGACAGAGAGAGAGAAAGCAAGAAATCACCCCCAGGGGGATGGCCACGCTGCAATCCCTTCTCCTCCATTCTCTTCTCGGGATCTTGGGCACGCACGCACATGCACCTGGCGTAAGTTAAAGCCACCGGGTCTGGGACTCAAACCGCGGTCAACCATGTGAAAATCCAGTGACACAGCCATTATGCCAACTGTTGGTCCCACCCCAAATTTTCAATCTAACATTTGAAAAGCAGGCAGCACTTTCTTTAGAAAATTATGTTAATCTCTGTGTGACTTCTGAAAATAATGCTAGGTGACCTTCTATATAAAACAATTACTGGCATTATAATATGTTAACATGGGAAATAGAAACTTTAAAATGTTTATTAAAGTATGCCAAGTGCCTGCATTTTTAATCTATACATTTTGAAAAAACTTTTTTTTTTTTTTGAGAGGTTTTTGCTACAGGGTGTGTGTGTTCGCTAGAAAGAAAGACAGAGAGAGAGAAAGTGAGAAATCACCCCCGGGGGGGGGGGTGGCCACACCGCAATCCCTTCTCCTCCATTCTCCCCTTGGGATCTTGGGCACGCATGCACACGCACCCAGCATGAGTTTAAGCCACCAGGTCCGGGACGCAAACCGCGGTCAACTACGTGGTCAACCATATGGGAGTCCAGCGACATAGGCATTATGCCAACTGCTGGTCCCTGAAAAACAGTTTTTAATAAAATAAGAAAGGGTGCAAAATGAATAAGAACTGAGGTGAGTGAAGGCAAGGAGACATTTCTAAGCTACCAAGCTTTGGAACACCTCATCTGCCCCTCTATCGTGTAGTGTGAAGAGGGTGAATCTGAGGCATAGAGAATTTGCTAGAACAAAATAAAATGTTGCATTAACTGCACGTATTATTTAATCTATGAATTGAAAATGTAAAGGAAGATAAACAAAATGACGGGGATCAATCTTTTCCTGTCAACCTTGTTGTGTGACGAATATACTAAATTAAAGTCGTGTCACAAAACTCTGCTGCTAGTGCCGGGTTTCCTTTACAAGCAACCGGCCACCACCAGCGGGGGGACCACTGCAGCTGGCTGCGGGGAAGCAGAGCTGGCGTGAGGAAGCGTGGGTTAGTGGGCGGTTAGGGCAGCAGTGCGCGTGCGCTCCCGGCGGTGCTGGCCAGCGGGGGTCGGGCCCTGTGCCCTGCGCTGTGCCCTGCATGCCCCGCGCTCGGGGCTGCGACAGCGGGCTCCAGCGAGCCTGCACTTCTAGCCTTTCCTGCGGAGTCACCTGAAGGCCCTCTAGGTGGAGTGTTTGAAAACTTCTGCGGGATGTGCTGTCCCTCACACGCTCTCCCTAGCCCTCTTGCTGAGACCTCACGCGGGTGCTCCAGCCCTGATGCGGGGGGACAGCTTGCTGCCAGCCGGCACCAGGGCTAACCCACAGCACTTACCCGAGCTCGCGAGCACGCTAGCCTGGCAGCCTAGGCACACCTCTCCCAGGGGGACTAACGTGAAGTGGCGCGGCATTTTCCCAGGAACGCCAGACTACGTTTGGGAAAGGAGGGTCATTTCTCCCGCTCCTCCAGCCGTCCTTGATAAGGCCGTAGGCTGACGGGACCAGCTTAACTCTCGTCTCAGCGACATCGTCACAAAGAGCAGGTGAGGCTGGACCCGGGTCAGACCTGATGTGACAATCGGGACAGAGGCCCTCAGAACGTGGGCTAGCGTGACGCCGCTCCTTGGAGCGCTCCTGGCTGCCTGTGGCATCTGCGGAGACGGTGGGCCGGCCCCGGGAAGGATACGGTCAGTGCCTTGGAAAACCACACACCCTTTCACCAGCTCGCCCATGATGCAACCCACTGACCAGATATCAACTGAAAATAAAATGAAATGGTAAAATTATGGAGCGCCACGAACAACGCGGAGGTGAGGAGGGGCCCCCGTGGGCACTGCACGCACTCGAACTACTCATGGCTGTGGTGCGGACCTCCCGGCCCCAGGAGCGGAGCCCGGCCAGAGCCAGAGCCCAGAGCTACAGCTTCGGGAAACAGAAACACCAACACCAACAGAGCCAGCCACGAGCCGGGCCTGCGACTACGGCCGCTCAGGGCCGCACCCCGCCGCCCGCCCCGCCTGCAGGGCCGAGCGCGGCCTCCCCCGTGAAGGATACAGTCTCTTCCTGGGAACAGGACCTTATGCAGGACCATTTCGGCCATGATGCACCCGACAGACCAGATGTCCACTACCAAACACCAGTGGTTAGAAACCAGCTCGGCCCGCGCTCTTCTCTCCACCCACCCCGACAGCGACACCCGGGGCTTCGGCCAGTGGGTCAGTGGGCACCTTTGTAAAATCTTGACCCCCCACCCTTCCGGATGCCCAGCTCAGCCTGCCTGTCTAAAAGGTGGCAGAACTTGGTGGGGGAGTGGGCTTGCTGGTCTCTAGGCGAGGACCTGCCGGAGCACCCCAACTTCTGCAGGCCCAGCTGGACCCCGTGCCTCCATAGCACAGGCAGCAGGCAGGGTGGGGGAGCTGGCGGGCCTGACCTCCCCTGCACGGGAAGGCGGGGCTATGGCTGGCGGGAGCAGGGTGCGCCGCCCCCACAAACCCACGGGGCGCTCCCCTGCTGGCGGCAGAACTGCAGGTGTCTTTCTTTCTTACCAGGTGGGTGTGACTTAATTCTTTTAACAAGTTGGTTGAAAGCTAAGTTTCAAGAGGCCCTGGTATTGCTAGACTGAGGTAAGTTCTGACAGCGGAACTCCGGTTTAGTCAGCAAGTCCCAGGGCGGGTGGGGCACTCTGGACAGGCGCCCTGACTGGGCCTGCAGGGGTGGCTGCACAGGCAGGACTCGGAACGGTTCCCACAAATACGTCCCCCCGAGTAAGAAGTCCGACAGCCCTAATTCCAAAAGGAACCGTTCAAGGGAATGGACTCCCTGTTGGCCGACTGCGGTCTGTGCGAGTCTGCACCTGCTGGTTCCCGCGGCTCCGAGAACAGGTGAGACTGGGCCAACCCCTGGCGCCCGCAGCCGCCGCGCAGGGACTCACCGTTCTCTTTGTAGCCCATGCCCAGGATGACTTCGGGGGCCCGGTAATACCGCGTGACCACGTAGGGGGTCATCATGAAGTTGGTGCATGCTGTCCGTGCCAGGCCGAAGTCAAGGATCTTCAGGGTGCAGTCCGACTTCACGACAATGTTGCTGGGCTTCAGGTCCTGGGGGAGGCACGGCCATTAGCAGGGAGCCAGGCCGCAGGCGGACATGGCCGCCACCTGGTGAGGCTGCTGGAGGGCGGAGGGGGTGAGGCCGGCTCGGGACCTGGACAGTCCTAGTCTCAGCCCTGCGCGGGGACCTCCTCGCCATCCTTAGCTTACAGCCTCTGGGAGCTTCCGCCCCCCGCACTCCCTCCTTCTGGCCAGTCTCTCCAGATCCTCTAGCCCAGCCCGCTGGCCCAGCCGCCCGGCCAAGCTCCCAGCGCCGCTCCACAGACAGAACGTGGCCCGCAGGTGTAGCTACGTCTCCTAACAGCCGTTAGAAAGCATGGACAGAAACAGGTGGGAATAACTTTAACGACACACCTCATCACAGAAACCTAGCATACCCACAACACCCTCTGAAAGGCAGCCCGCAACAGCCGGGCTCTCGCATGTCCCCAGAGCGCGTCCCTGAGGCCAGCGTGCACCCGTGCTCACGGACAAGTGCTGAGTGCCGTCGTGGGTGGCCAGGGCTGCCCCACAGTTCTTGGAGCCTGGAGTGTCCCCCCCAGCCCAGACTCTCCTGGGACGGGGAAGCCCACAGTCACCCCTTCCACTCTCCCCACCTCCACGAGGCTGCCCCACTCCGGCCACGCCTGTGTCATCTCCACACCCCGCAGAGACCACGGAGCCACGTCCCAGCCCTGACCCTGCTAGCTCTGTGAGAGCAATGCTGCGGGGACAGGGAACGCCGGGCACACGCATGCCTACTCCACGCCCTGGGCCCGTCTGCAGCGTACCTCCTAACACACGGCCTCCCTCTGCCGGGGAAGGCTCGCCTGCACACCCGCTGTCCTCTTCACGAGTGGTCAGCGCGTGGTCGCAGCCTGGACTGTCCAGACACTGTGGCACAGCAGTGGGTGGCTCCACGCCGGAGCTACAGGCCCACACGCTGTCTGGCCCTGGCTTTTGTGCCTCCCAGCGGATGCGGCCCACTCGGGCTGCCAGTGTGTCTTGAAACAGTGAACCCCGTGAGGCACCAGAGGGGGGAGCAGGGAGCCCTGAGGGCTCACGCCAGTACGCTAGGTTCCACCATCAGTGCAGTTTCCAGACTCCTGGACTCAGTTGGATTGAAGTCGAAAGTGTACGAGATTTTTTTTTTTTTGGAGAGGTTTTTGCTATAGGGCGCGTGCACTCGCCAGACAGACAGAGACAGAAAGCGAGAAATCACCCCCCAGGGGGGATGGCCACGCCGCAATCCCTTCTCCTCCATTCTCCTCTCGGGATCTTGGGCACGCACGCACACGCGCTCGGCGTGAGTTTTAAGCCACCGGGTCCGGGACGCGAACCGCGGTCGACTACGTGGGAGTCCAGCGACATAGCCATTACGCTAACTGCTGGTTCCCGAAAGTGTACGAGATTTAAAACGCAATGGGCTGACTCCACGGCAGAGTGGTTGTGTCCCATACGGCGGGGGCCGACCCCACTGGCTGACGACTGTTCAAATCCCGTCCTGGCAGCTGGGAAAAGATGTCAGCATGTGCATATGTGTGCCCGAGACCCTGGTGGGAAGGGGGGGGTGTCAGGCATGTGCACATGTGTGCCCGAGACCCTGGTGGGAAGGGGGGGTGTCAGCATGTGCACATGTGTGCCCGAGACCCTGGTGGGAAGGGGGGATGTCAGGCATGTGCACATGTGTGCCCGAGACCCTGGTGGGAAGGGGGGGTGTCAGGCATGTGCACATGTGTGCCCGAGACCCTGGTGGGAAGGGGGGGGTGTCAGGCATGTGCACATGTGTGTCCGAGACCCTGGTGGGAAGGGGGGGTGTCAGGCATGTGCGCATGTGTGCCCGAGACCCTGGTGGGAAGGGGGGGGTGTCAGGCATGTGCGCATGTGTGCCCGAGACCCTGGTGGGAAGGGGGGGATGTCAGGCATGTGCGCATGTGTGCCCGAGACCCTGGTGGGAAGGGGGGGGTGTCAGGCATGTGCACATGTGTGCCCGAGACCCTGGTGGGAAGGGGGGGTGTCAGGCATGTGTGCCCGAGACCCTGGTGGGAAGGGGGGGTGTCAGGCATGTGTGCATGTGTGCCCGAGACCCTGGTGGGAAGGGGGGTGTCAGGCATGTGCGCATGTGTGCCCGAGACCCTGGTGGGAAGGGGGGGTGTCAGGCATGTGCGCATGTGTGCCCGAGACCCTGGTGGGAAGGGGGGTGTCAGCATGTGCACATGTGTGCCCGAGACCCTGGTGGGAAGGGGGGGATGTCAGCATGTGCACATGTGTGCCCGACACCCTGGTGGGAAGGGGGGAGGGCAGCGGTGTGAGTACTCCCCCTGGGCGGTGCTCCCTCTCTCTCTGCCCAGTGCTCGTGTCCTCTGGCAATAACAACAATAACAATGACCATAAAACACACACGCGAGTGGGGCCAGCTGGGACAGTGGAAGGCTCCCAGCTCCCTTGGGAAGGCCTGGGGTCTCATTCCCAGACCTCCCCAAACACATGCTTGTGTGCACGTGCTGTGTCCAGGGTGCCGAGTGGCGTGGAACCTGCTGGGGGTGCCTGTCTCTGTTTCCCTTTCATGGAAGAAATAAAAACGTAACTAAAAAGTGCAATGAAACTCTCTACCAGGCCCCCCAGAGACCTCTAGTGCACCCTGGCACTGCACACACCTCACACCCTGTGAGTGTCCGAAGTGACAAAGGCCTGCGACGATTCTAGGATGAGAAGCAGAATGGTATGTTAGGAAACATTTTTAATTAAGGAGTCTAGTGTTACCGTTTTTAAAGCAAGTTGGCCACACCACGTCGGTTGTCCTAACTGGCCCCTAGATGGCAGCAAAGGCTCCGTTTTAAGTCACGGGCCAGGAAACCAGCGCCTGGGCCGGGCTCCAGCAGGTGGGAGGGCAGGTCTGGATCCCTGGGCTCTGTCACCACCGCAGGCCTCAGGGCAGGGCTGCGGTAGGGCCTTCCCTGGCACCTGGCAGACCCACAGCAGAAAGCTGCCTACTCTTTCTATTAATAAATCTCATTGTCCTCCCTCTACCTTCTTCCCCACGCTGACTCGTTTAGAGAAAACAGGATTTCTTGCTGTTGGAACATAAAATCTACCGACAGTGTCACCGAGGTCAGCACAGGAAAAAGGGGCGGCTGAGGGCACCTGTCCTGGCAGAGCTGAGCAGCCTCCACCGACTTCGGTGTTTAGAGCGACCCCGGGAGGGCCTGCAGTGTGGTCCAGCAAGTGAGGGCAGGACACAGGCCAGGGGCCGACCATCCTGCTGGCTCCTCCCGCTTCCTGCCGGCCGCTGTCTCAGCCTGGGGGCCTGTCTGCCCGGAGCAGCACTGGCGCCCAGGGGACGGGTCCAGCCACCGCATGAGCAGGACAGGCCGCCCTCAGAGTCCTCCGGCCGCCGCACTTCCCCGCCCCATTCCTTGCTCGGTAAAGGGGATCTCAGATTTGGCTAAGATGAACAGGGAACTGAGGAAGAGGTATTCCAGAATTCTTGGTCCTATTACAACTTTTCTCTGTGTATTAAGTTGCTTCAAAGTGAAAAACTAAACACCAGAGCTCTGGGGAGCGCCCTGGGCAGCATCGTGGGCCTCGGGAGTGGGTGGTGCCCGCGGCCCTGCCCCACCCAGGGCTCCACACGTGTCTGGAACACGATTCCACAGCTTATTTGGATCTGAGCACTGGCGATTTTTAAAAAAATATTAAGTTTGGGACCAGCAGATCTCGTAATGGTTACGTTGCTAGACTTCCACATGGTCGACCACGGTTACAGTCCCAGACCCGGCAGCTTGAAACTCATGCCAGGCGTGTGTGTGAGTGTGCCTCAAGTCACAGGAGGAGAACGGAGAAGGGACTACAGCGTGGCCAATCCCCTGGAGGGGCGACTTCTTGCTTTCTGTCTCTCCGGCAAGTATACATGCCCTATAGCAAAAAATCTCTCTAAATAAATAAATAAAAATAAAAATATTAAGTTCTTCTGGGGCCAGAGGATGACATGGTGGTTAAGGTGCAGGACTCCCACACGGTCATCTGCAGTTCGAGTCCCGGACCTGGCGGCTGGCTTTCTCACTTGCCCTCTTTCTCGCTGGTGAGCACACATGCCCTATGGCAAAACTTTAAAAATAAGTAAATACAATAAATTAAATAAAAGGGTAAGTTCTCCTGCGTGCAGGGACCGCAACGACCAGTGGCAGGGCAGCCGAGAGCAGGCGGGCAGCGGGGCTCACCCTGTGGATGATGCCGGCCGAGTGCAGGTGCTTGATCCCGCACAGCATCTGGTAGAGCAGGTAGGACATCCGCTCGTGGTCCAGCTCCATGTGGGTGACCTGGCAGAGGCTGGCGTCCATCAGCTCCATGACCAGATACCTGCGGGGACCCAGGAGCAGGGAGGTGAGCGGGACAGGCGACGGCAGCAGGTTCTCACACCTGGCCCTGCGTCTACACAGGAGGGGCCCGGCTGCCCCAGACGCGAGGTCACGTAAAACAGACACACACGCACGGGAACTTCGTGAGCGTTTCCCAAGACGGCCTGACGCAGTGCCTTTCAGGGTGAGCAGTCTACACCAGGTACTCACACACGTAAACACAGTCTACACCGGGTACTCACACGGGTAAACACAGTCTACACTGGGTACGCACTCACTTAAACACAGTCTACACCGGGTACTCACACAGGTAAACACAGTCTACACCGGGTACTCACTCAGGTAAACACAGTCTACACCGGGTACTCACACAGGTAAACACAGTCGACACTGGGTACTCACACAGGTAAACACAGTCTACACTGGGTACGCACTCACTTAAACACAGTCTACACCGGGTACTCACACAGGTAAACACAGTCTACACCGGGTACTCACTCAGGTAAACACAGTGTACACCGGGTACTCACACAGGTAAACACAGTCGACACCGGGTACTCACACAGGTAAACACAGTCTACACCGGGTACTCACTCACTTAAACACAGTCTACACTGGGTACGCACTCACTTAAACACAGTCTACACCGGTACTCACTCACTTAAACACAGTCTACACCAGGTACTCACACAGGTAAACACAGTCTACACCGGGTACTCACTCACTTAAACACAGTCTACACTGGGTACGCACTCACTTAAACACAGTCTACACCGGATACTCACTCACTTAAACACAGTCTACACCGGGTACTCACTCACTTAAACACAGTCTACACCGGGTACTCACACAGATAAACACAGCACCCTGAGTCCTGGGGTAGAGGCCAAGAGCAGCGGATGCCCGAAGCCATGGCTAGCATGTGTTTCCTACACGTGCACACCGTGACCGAGCGGGACACAGGAACCGGGCTCCACAGCCGATCAGCAACAGTGATGGCCTCACGGAACAGGTGTGCAGGAGCTTGGGGGCACGGCGGGGGGCACGGCGCCCCGCCCCGCCCCGCCTCCCCCCTTCCCCCCATGGCCAGCACACTGGCTCACCACATGCAGGCTGGCCAGGAGGGGCATTCCACCTGCTTCTCTGAATGTTTCTCTCCCAGGGAGAAAAGCACCTTTGACACCATCAAAACACATCACCACCTGCATTTCCTCAGTATAAAAGTAGCAACTTTCTTTCCTACATTCTCAGTTTTTGCTGTGTAATACATTACTGAATAAAAGTGATACTTACACATCTTGAAACTCTTCTAGAGTTTTCTGTGGTGTAAACACATTTAATAAGCTAATTATCTGAAAAGAGAAAAATAATTATACTTCAGGATGTCAGATGACACTACTTGATTATAAAAATAAAGTTGAACATTAAATTTGTTAAAACTGGAGAAAAAAATCACAGAATTCAGTATTTACTATCATCATTATTATGGCTCTTAGCCAAAGCATTCGATTATGTGGCATTTGAACAAGATAAACACTGGAAATAAGATGACTTCTAATTGAGTCACTTTTCTGCGTCCCTAGTAACTTAATTACTATTACTGCTTTGAAACGTTTCTCTGTCTCTAAACATGGAAAAGTAGAAACTGTGGGTGGAAAAATACTAAGAAAAGAATATATTATTGGGCCGGGGCCGGCCCTGCAGCACATGGTCAGGTCCTGTGAGTACAGACCCAGGTACCGCATGGCTGACCGTGGTTCAAACCCCAGTCCTGTCAGTTTGAAAAACGTGCCAGGTGGGTGTGCGTGCGTGCCCCAAACGCTGGCAGCACAGAGGGGTGGAGGAGGGCTGTAGACTGACGGCACCCCGTGCTGCCTCCTTCTGGGGAGCTCCTGTGTCCTCTTGCAAATCTGGGGCTGGCAGGTGGCGGGCGGTGGGGGCACGGGACTCCCACAGGGCTGACTGAGCTCCAGGCCCTGTACCTGGCAGTTTGCTCTCTCATCAAACTAAAGAATAACGATAATGAATAAAATTAAACGAAGAATTCTCTGTTTTAAAGAATTATTTTATTTAACTTTACCTATTTATTTATTTATTATTTGACCAGAGAAGGACAGAGCAAGAGAGAGAGAGAGAGAAAGCAAGTCGCCAGGCCCAGCACTAGAACCACGGTCGGCCAAGTGGGAGTCCAGCGCCCTTAACCAACACGCCACCTGCCGGTCCATAAACAAAGAATCCTTTAAAAACATATGTATGTGTATAATCTCTGAAATGTACAAACTAGGTACGAATTTCTAAAAGGCTCTGAGTGTGAACTTCAAGCTCCTGTCCTGGCACGAGGGAGGCAGGACCCCTCCCAGCAGTACCCGCCGGCCCAGCACCTGCTGCCCCTGCTCTCCCGGGCTGGCCTCAATTCTTCCCACTGCTCTGAGCATCAAATGTGTGTCCTCGATCATTTCGTATGACCAAGGGACAGTCAGGTTATCCAGGACACAGGACGGGGGTGAGCAGCTAGCCAAGGGCAGAGCCGGAACTGCAGCCAGACCGCGTCGGTGCAGAACTCACAGCGGAGAGCAGACAGACAGCACGCGACCGAGGCGACGGACGGGCAGACGCTCACAGCCCTGGTAGAGCGTTCTTTAGTAAGCACGACAGGAAACCAAGGGGATTTGACCATATTCAAACAAAATTGAAAATAAATTTTAAAAAATAGCAAAAATCACACAAATGTCATATGGAGGAACAAAGTTAGTTACTAGCTTCAGTATGGGGGCCCCAGCCCCAGACTGCTGCCATCCATGGCCTGTTGCCCCTCACCCCTTCCCTGCACCATGTGGGCTTGGAGAGGGGTGACCAGTGGGCGAGCCATAAAAATACCATTTGTTGGGACCAGCAGTTAGCGTAATGGCTATGTCACCGGACTCCCACATAGCCGACCGTGGTTCGCGTCCCAGACCCGGTGGCCTAAATTCACACCAGGCACATGTGCGTGCATGCCCAAGATCCCAAGAGGAGAATGGAGGAGAAGGGACTGCGGCGTGACCATCCCCCCTGGGGGGTGATTTCTCGCTTTCTGTCTCTCTGTCTGGCGAGCGCATGCGCCCTATAGCGAAAACCTCTCCAAAGGAGAAAAAAAATACCATTTGTCTCTGTCAAATTGTCAAAAGTTAAACAGAAAAATCAACAAGGCGCCGTGCTGGGCTCCAAAGTAGGTGCCCTCACGGGCTCTCCACCAAAGCATGAGAGCACTGGCTCCAAGGCCGCACAGAGAGCTGGCGGATGCCTCTGCCCACGCCCCACAGTGCAGGGCCACGCGCTAAGGGGCACGACTTACGTTTTTATGGCTGACACACTTCAGGAGGACCAGTTCGCGGTACGCTCTCTTGGCATGGGTTTGGTTTTGAAAAGGACGGCTGAGCTTCTTGACTGCGACATTGATCCCAAGAACTGTATCAAAAGCAGCACTGGAATGAAGGGAACGCAGCTGTGAGGACGGCTTGGCAGTACCTTAGTGGGTCTCGCACGGAGTCCTTCCACTCACTCCACGCGAGGCACTTCCATGCCCATGAGCAGAGGTGCAGCCCCGCGGTGGGCAGGAAGCGACGTGGCAGTCCTCTGTAGGCTACGCTGGCCGGGTTACTACGGGACTGCAAACAGGGACAGACTGACCAAAAATACACACGTCCAAGTTGAAAACAAAGTACTGTTCTATCAGATTAAAATGTGAGTACGTTTTGGAGTATCACAGCAGAGGAAATGGTTGGGCTCATGAGAAGAATATAATAATCTAAGTTTTCTTTGTGCTTTTCCCTGAGAAAAGGCTCTAAAAAAAAGACCAAAAATGTCAGCTCCTGATCAACCCCCAAGATAGAAAGTCCCTTACATAAGCAAGTGCTATGTGTAACGTTCTCCTGGAAAGACCTCCCCGTCCTATTACGTGAGAGGAAGACTGAGAGGCTGTCTCCAGCATTTCTCTAGAAATTCAGGGTTCACTGTCCTCTAAGACACCGACGTGGGAAGTGGAGGACCTCGCTGCAGGGCTCGGGGTCTAACGCAGCACTGGCCCTGGCACCTTCAGCCGCCCTCCAGGGCCGCCAGCTGTGGGAGACCCCGGGAGAGCCTTCTGCCTCTAGACACGGCCCTACCTAGCCTGCTACGTTCACGATAGTGTTTGCATCGTTGCTCTTGTATCAATGGCGTTTGTGTCAAACAACTCTAAGTTAATTCAATCTGCCCTTAAGAATTATTTATTTATTTATTTTGAAGAGATTTTTGCCATAGGTTACGTGCACTCGCCAGACAGACAGAGTGACAGAGAGACAGAAAGTAGGAAATCACCCCCCAGGGGTGATGGCCACGCCGCAATCCCTTCTCCTCCATTCTCCTCTCAGGATCTTGGGCATGCACGCACACACGCCCAGCATGAGTTTAAGCCACCGGGTCCGGGACTCGAACCACAGTTGACTACATGGGAGCGACAGTCATTACGCTAACTCCTGGTCCCAAGAATTATTAAAAAGTCTGCATCTTATTTTTCTTCCATTACTTTTTAATTTGTAATTAAATTGTAAAATGAAGACAAATTGTGAAACAAATCATTAATTAATGTGCGTGTGCTCACGTGTGTATTTATACCTAGTCTATCCTACAGAAACAGAAATGGTGAAAACCAAGTGGCTTTCATTCGGATTCCTCTGACTCAAGAATTTAAAACAGACACATCACGTGGGTCTCAGAAGCTTTTGTCCAAACTTCAGTTAAGAAGAGCGAGTTCGGGGTCCACCGCTAATAACAACATGTTGTAGTCTTGAAAATTGCCAAGGAGTAGATTCTAAGTGTTCCCACCAGAAACAAAAGCATGCCTGTGAGCCGGCCGCACTAGCGCCCCCTACATGCCTGCGTCCAAGCACCATGCCCCGACACAGGGCTTGCAGTGTTCAGTTAAAAAGGGTCTGTCCAAAATGAGCTGACGGACCAGCTCTCAGAGTCTGAAGGAACACCTGCTCCCCTGCTCCCAGACCCAGCTTGGAAACAGCTACCTTCTGGCTTGGGTTCGGTGGTCATTCAACACCAAAAAATAGGTCTTATCACCATTTCTTTGTTCTCCGACTTCAGGAAGCATCTATTTACTCCTCGTTATGAAAACTTACTTGAAGTTCCCGGCATCTACCGGTTGTTTGTTCTCAGGCTGTTTTAGATGTTCTCTTGGTGCCTTCGTAACCTTAAATAATACGCCTAAACTTCTCCAACTTGCAAAGGCCCCTCTGACGTCCCTGAGCACAGGTGAGAACGCTACATCCCATCCCCGTCTCCCAGGGCTCAGGCTCTTTCCGGAGCACTTCTTCCAACCTGCAGGCCCAGCAGCGTGCGTGCGGTCCCACCTGAGGGCAGGTGTGAGCTGCTCGCTCGTGCACGCACACACACACGTGTGCACACCCCAGTCTGTGCCGCGTCCCGCGTGTGCAGCAGTGTTTCACGCGGGTGGACCTCACGTCTCCCTGATGAATGGACACTGACAACAGCTGTCACTGTGTAGGCCCGTTTCCAGGTGCTCAGCTGCTCTTTCCCCTCGGAGTCGTCCCTCACCGCACTCAGGAAGACACTGCCAGAAGTGTGCCTTCCCACTCTGCTTGTTGGATTTTTAAGGTAAATCAAAGTTGTTCATTTCAATGGGTAAGTTCCTAATTTATGAGGAACACTGCTTTTGTTTTTGGAGAGTTTTTTTTTTTTTTTTTTGCTATAGGGCACGTGCGCTCACCAGAAAGATAGACAGAAAGCGAGAAATCATCCCCCAGGGAGGATGGCCATGCTGCATACGCGCCCGGCTTGAGTTCAAGCCACTGGGTCTGGGACTCGAACTGTGGTCAACTACATGGGAGTCCTGCGACATAGACTTTATGCCAGCTGCTGGGCCCTATGAAGAACACTTCTTATGTCTTACTCAAAGCCCTCCCTAACTCGAAGATCATGAAGAAATCACCTACATTAACTTCAATGGCTTTACTGTGTTTGCCTTACACATTTAGAGTACTTTAAACGAAACTTATTTTTGCAATGGAGGCTGGGATCGAATTGAAGTTTTCCCATTCGAGTCTTTGTCCGTCCATTTATTTAAGATCTGCCTCCCGCTGCTGGCAGGCCACACTGTCATAGCTGCAGGCCCACATGAGTGGCCGTCCCCAGGTCCCGGCGTGCTAGGCCCACCCACCCCCGTGCCCATGCCACACCAGCTCTCGCTGGGCTTCGCCGTCTCCTCTCCACGTCTGGCAGAAGGAGCCCTCCATTTTTCTTAAAGGGCACCTTGAGTATTCTAAGACCTTTATTTCTACATACAAATGTTAGAATCAGTCTTTAATTTCATTTTCCTTTTAGCAATTACTGTGTCCAATCTGTAGACAAGATGCAAACTTCACCTTGTATTATTAAGCACTCATGAGCACACTACAGCCTACAGTATTTGAGTTTTCTTTTTTCTAATATTTTTTAACTTTATACAAAGAGGTCTTTCACATTATGTTAGATTCTACACCCCCTGATATGTGATAAGTTTAAAATTACTTTCCTATTTTAAATGGATACCCTTTTCAAATTTCCATTTTCTATATGCTCCTAATATATAGAAAGGTAATTGAGGGGCCAGCAGGCAGTGTGGTGGATAAGCGCGCTGGATTCCCACAGAGCCGACCATGGTTCAAGTCCCGGACCTGGTGGCTTACTTTCTCGCTTTCCCTTTCTCTCTCTCTCTCTCTCTGGTGGTCAAATAAAAACAAACAAACAAACAAACAAAAACTAACAGTAACCAATTAAATAAATAAATAATTCTTTTTAAAAAAAAGTTAATCGACTTATTTTCTTCTTTTAATTGCCGGGGGCCTCTGCGCTCACTGGAGGGGTGGGGGAAAGCAGCACCCCGACGGGAGCGTGGTCACGCTGCAATCTCCCCCTTCATTTCTCCACCCTGTCAGGATTTTAGGCCCGCACGCACACCCACCTGATATGTTTTTCAAGCTGCCGGGCCTGGGATTCAAACTGTGGTTGGTCATATGGGATCTGGCTTCCTTAACCACTAGACCACAGGGTCCCCCCACCCCTTTTTCTGGTATACTGACCCTCTGTCCTGAAAAGGAGTTAAACATAAAAGGAGACTATCCTGGTGGGCCTACTCGAATCGCAGGAGCCTGCGCAGGCTCACTGCCCCGGGATGGGGAGGAGGGAGGAGTCCGAGGGGCTGAGTCGGAGAGGGCCGGGCCTGCCCTCAGGGGGTCACCCAGAGGAAACACAGGAGCCCCTTGGAGTACAGAGGCTTCTGCTGACAGAGCACAGGGAGCCGGGGCCGGGGCACAGCGCTGTGAGAAACTATCCTGCCAAAAGCTTCCGTGACAGCCCGAGGAGGCTGGGAGCAGCTCTCCCCAGCTCCTCCACAAAAGCCCCACCCGCCAGTCTTGGCTTTTGCCTCCTGAGAGGCTGAGTGGAGAACCCAAGCAAGTCCACCCAGGTTCCTGACCTCCGGAACGGGGACAAAAATGGGCAGCGTTTTAAACAAGTTCGCGGCAACATATTATATGACAACAGAAAATAAATACATCCTCTCTTCTGTACTCTTTCTCGTCTCTCCAGGCTTAATCTTGGATAATTCTCCCTACCCTACCGTCTAGGTCACTAACTTTCTCTTCAGGTTTATCTACTAGGCTGTTAAGCCCATCCATTAAGTTCATAATTCCTTAACAATAATTCCGGGCTATAGAATTTCCATTTAGTTCCTTTTTTGCTTCTTCACCAAAATTTTCCATCTCGCATTTTATCGTCTTGAACATATTGTCACAGCTATTTAAAAATTGGAATCTAACAGTGCTGACCTCCTGTGGGTCTGTTTCTACGTTTGTTGTTTCTTAGGGCTTTGTTCACGCTGTCTCGGCTTTCTGTGCCTAGTTATTTTCTACGGTCTCCCTGACCTCGAATGTGTAAAGCCGTCCGAGGTCTCAGAATCACCGGATGCCGGGCGGTGCTCTCCTCCTCCAGGAGAGGGCTCGACTCACTTCTCCCGGGCGCCTGCGACAGGCTCACTCTGCGGAAGTGTCACGGTGAAGTGGCCACCGCGCTCCTGGAGTGCAGCGCTGCACTGGTCCCCTACGGGACAAGGGAGGTCCCTGGGCCCCTCACAGAGGTGCGCACTCGACACCTTCAGGCACCAGCAGACCAGAGCGCTCCTCAACCTCTCGGCAGTCACTTCCAGGACCCTCAAACGCTCCCAAGGAAGGATGGCCCCAGATGCTGGCTCCTGTCCTTCCCTGGAGTCTGACCTAAGGATGCGTCCCTAACTTACTGGCTCTCAAGGGGAAAATGCCAAGTACAGGGAAGGTAGAGACGCTGGAGCCCACTGGCACAACCGCTTCCTAACACACGACCGAGCGACCCCTCGTGAGCCCACGCCTGGTCCCGTTCAGCTGGTCCCTGGTTACAAACGCCTCGTCTACCTCTCTCCCTTGGCTTTTACCTGTATGAGGATCCGAACCTGCTCAGCTCGCACCCACGCAGCACTGCCTCCCTGTTCTCGCTGCAGTGCTGGGTCTGCCATCTGAAACCAGAGGGCCCAACTGCGACCTGGATCCGACTTTGAACTTTGTACACACATGTGCACGAAAGGGAGAGAGAGGGAAACCGTGGCAGGGTTTCCTCACGCCACAGTCTCTCCTCAGCTCTCCAGGGCTTGAGATCCTGGAAATCCGTGTGCTCAGGACCGCCCGGGATGCTGTCACGCCTAGCCAGGGATCTGGACCCACGGTAGGCCCCAGGCTTCCAGCCTTGCAGGGTGCTTGTGTCACTGCTGGGCCACAGCAGCGGGGCCACAAAGCATTCATGTGAGGGGAGAAAAAGTTAAGCCCATAGTGACACATGATCCGCCCGAGGTCACAGGGATCTGCCACTACGAGGGACAGGGCTGGACTCGGACCGAGTCTGCCGATCAGCCACGCTGCATCGTCATGGAAACTGTCACGGGCCTTGTATCCTCATCTGCTTGGATGAACAGGGGGAGAACGAACAGTGCTAAACAGGCGATGTGCCCGCTGGTACAGAGGCTGAAGAAACAGAAAGGAATAAAACAAAAACGGGTAATCCATGTTAAGGTTGGAAATGTTATTTCTTCTTTTTTTTTGGAGAGGTTTTTGCTATAGGGTGCGTGCACTCGCCAGAAAGATAGAGAGAGACAGAGAGACAGAAAGCGAGAAATCACCCCCCGGTGGGAGGATGACCGCACTGCAATCCCTTCTCCTCCATTCTCCTCTCAGGATCTGGGCACGCACGCACATGTGCCTGGTGTGAGTTTAAGCCATCGGGTCCGGGACTCGAACCGCGGTGGACTACGTGGGAGTCCAGCGACATAGCCATTACGCCAACTGCTGGTCCCAGTAATGTTATTCCTAAGTATGGTCAGGCTTCATATTAAACACTTAAAAAAGAAAAGGTTAAATATTTCTTTCTTTTTTTTTTTTGGAGAGGTTTTTGCTATAGGGCATGTGTGCTTGCCAGAGAGACAGAGAGAGACAGAGAGACAGAAAGCGAGAAATCACCCCCCAGGGGGGATGGCCACAGATCAAGTTGATAAACTATACAGTGGCGATATTTTAAGAAGACTGAGGTCAGAAACCCAACGCCTGCCGTCGGCGCAGGAGCTGATCTGTCGTCGAGCTTATTCCAGAAGGGGAAGGCTGCTCTCCGGAGCAGGATGTGCGACCACCAGACACTCCCGGCGCTCCCTGGCGCCCCCTCGCTGAGTGAGATGGGCACAAAAGATGAAGGGGAGGAAGCGAGGCCTGCAACTGCCCTGCCTCCCTAGGGGACCCCGAGACAGCAGGGCGCCGTAGAACCGAGCATGGCTCCACTATGAGACGGAAACCCTGGACGTCACGATGAGCTGTAGGGAGGACTGGGAACTTTCCAGTAGGTATCTAGTGAGGACTGTCACTGCTAGGATGCTAAGCACATGGAGTCCTGGTCACATCGGGGGACCCGCAGCCTGTCCTCACTGCAGGCAACAAGGTCCCCAGGCCCAGGCCTCCACCTCATCCCTGTGAGACGGGAGGGGCCCACGGGTCTGCGGTGAGGGGAAAGCAGAGCTGGCAGGGGTCAGACAGCGCATGTGGTCACCCTCGCCGCTGGCCTCCAGAACCGGGGAGCGACAGGCTGACCGGCAGACGAGGCCGGCCTGCTATAAGCGGCTCCTCCACACCCTCTGATGCTCACACGTGTCCCTCCCACCCTCCTGTCCTCCCTCACCACACTATCTGTGGCAAGTGACCACCTAATTCCAAATAACAGGTAGCTTGGAAATCCAAAGAACTTTCACTGGTGAAGACTTTGATCCCGTCGAGGTTCCGGGTTTGAACTGTCTGACTTGACGATTTCCCGCGGCACCCGGGGTTCAAGGGCAACACGGCGTGGGTCGTGCGGAGGTTCTGGTCACCCCGTCTCAGCCACATGCCGGGCATCCCGCCTTCTCCCTCAGGGCCTCCCATCACCAGGCCAGAGAAAACAGCAGACTCCCCATCATGCGTCTCCGCGGCCCGGCATCAGTTAGAACCGGGAGGGCCAGCAGGGGGCATGCTGGTTAAAGAGCTAGATTCCCACATGGCTAAATGTGATCGGAGTCCTGGACACAGCAGCTTGAAAATCACAAGTAAACAGATGAATAAATGTTTTTAAAAATGATGTAAACTCCCTTAAGCTCAATACTTCTACATGAAAACACAGAATCCCTCACCAGAACACGCAGAGCTGTCTTTTAGCTTGAATCTCCCTGCCTGCTAGCTATAGACATTTGATATTAACTTCTTCACGGATGTTCTAGGTGCAAAGGTGATTTTATCTTTATTGACCAAAAGAAAAAAAAAGATGTGCCAAAAAAAAGCAAGGGATAAAAAGTTGAGGAAGCGCAGACAACTCAAGTCCAGAAAACACGAGATACTTGGCCTCCGGCCCACAGCTTAGTCCTGCCTCGCGAGAGCCTAAGTTCCAGCTGGGCTGCGCCCCGACGTCCCGGGCTGCAGGCCACCAGGCCAAGGGCCCCGACGTCCCGGGCTGCAGGCCACCAGGCCAAGGGCCCCGATGTCCCGGGCTGCAGGCCACCAGGCCAAGGGCCCCGACGTCCCGGGCTGCCCGGCACAGCAGAGGCACTTGCCCGCACAGCACCCCCTCCTGGTGGCTGCGTGGAGTGGCCCTGACTGGCCTCCCCCCGCCAGCGAGTGGCAGGCACACGATGGCACCTGGAAATGAACCAATGGATGGGAATTGAGGGGACGGGCTGGTGGCGGTGAGGAAGAAATGAGTAAAATCCACATTTCTGCACGACTCGCTGTCACGCCTACGACCCCGACTCCACCATGTCAGGGGGTCGGTGGAACCAACGAGATAAAAGAAAAAAGAAACAGAGACAAGTAAAGAAAACCAACTTTCCATTTAAATTCGGCCGCACTCCAAGGATGTGCCTTGAACCCTGTCACCTGACTACATTCGCCCAGAGCAAGGGGCTGATGGATTTAGCGCGTAAGCCACAGCCACGGGGACCTTCTGTCTCCCGTCTCAACTCCGACCAGCGCCTTTCCTCCTGCACAGCAACGGTCGGCCGCACCCAACACGCGCACTTACCAAACGATGCCCTGCGCCCCAGAGCCGACCGGCTTCAGCTGCTGGTAGCGCTTCAGGACGGCGAAGGCCGAGTCCGCCACTTGCACGCTGTAGAACTGGCGGCCACATTTGCTGTCGCTCATGATGCAGTGTCATGCGGTATTCCGGAGAGCTGGGCAGTTGTCGGGTCCTGGAAAGAGAGAGCGGACCTCATGCTTAGCGCGAGTTTACAGACGCAGCTCCCGTGACACTTCGGGTCTGCGGGTGGGAAAAGTGGACACCAGTTCTGGTGACGGATGCGAAGAGAAGTGAGGCATGCCACTTCCAGGTCACTCCCCACAGAAGGCTGCTGGCCCTCCCGCCGGGCCCCGCTGTGGCTGAGGGAGCGCCTGCAGACCTAGAGACGGGAACCGCTGCCCTGCCAGGCCCCGGTCTGGGCCGCCACGCTGGGCCTGGAGCACCCCAGCCTGAGCCTCCAACACCCCTGGCAGCTGCATGCAACCTACACGCCGACCAGGATGGAGCAGAGCAGCTCCGGACTTTGGAATGCAGACTTACTGTACCACTTGTAATTCTAAAATTAAAATACGGTAGCCTTCACTAGCCAGGAAAAAAATCACCAAGGGGAGACCCATCAGAGCTGCCTCCTGTCAGGGCAGAGCTTCGCGAGAGTGGGAGAAAGGACCTCCAGGCAAGCGGTGAGCGAACCGAGCTGCTAACGACAGCTCAGCATTGGCCAGCAGGCTGGGGACCGAGGGCTCCTTGTGCCGCCACACTAGGCACACACGGACCGTCTGCTGCCTCGTGTCCCACACCAGCGCTGGCTCCTCACACTTGGCTCTCACCGAACTGCTGTTGCCGGCACCACCTGTCCAACACACCACTCTGCGCCAGCAGCGCCTGCACACCCGCAGCACAGCAGCCCCGGCAGTGCTCGCACACCTGCACACTGGCAGCCCCAGAAGCACCTGCACACTGGCAGCCCCTGCACACCTGCACACTGGCAGCCCCAGAAGCACCTGCACATGGGCAGCCCCAGCCGCCCCAGCAGCGCCCACACACCATGCACCTGCACACAGGCAGCCCCGGCAGCGCCCGCACACCCGCACACTGGCAGCCCCGGCAGCGCCCGCACACCCGCACACTGGCAGCCCCGGCAGCGCCCGCACACCCGCACACTGGCAGCCCCGGCAGCGCCCGCACACCCGCACACTGGCAGCCCCAGGAGCACCTGCACATCCGCACACTGGCAGCCCCGGCAGCGCCCGCACACTGGCAGCCCCAGGGGCACCTGCACACCCGCACACCCGCAGCACAGCAGCCCCGGCAGCGCTCTCCTGAGTTTTTTCAGGTCTGCTCCGGCCCCCAGGCTGTAAGCCCTGGAAAGCGGGAGGGAACACACACAGGAGGGACGGGTGTAAAGGAGGCTTCCTGGAAGAGGTGGGATGAAGCTCAAGGCTGTTCACAGAATCGGCGAGCAGGAGCACAGGTGCTGCCGTACACATCAGCAGGAGCTTCGAACTGGCAGAGCACCGTCTGGTGGGAATGCAGGTACCAACTAACCAACAGGGAACAGGAATCTTAAACCCGCAACTGCAACTCTACGGACAGCTCTGACAAAGACGTGTGCGCAAGGGTGTTTGTGGGGCTTTCTGCAACAGGTGAAACACCAGGAGTAACCTAAAATACCACCGTGGGCTGACTGAACACGCTACAGCGCGGAGGACGAAGTACAGTGAGCCAGGACCGGAATGCAGGGCTCTGTGGAACGGCAGAGACAAGCCAGCGTGCCCAGGAAGCAAGCGTGCTGGAGGGCGCGGGAGCACGCTGCATGGAAGCGCGCAGACGCGCAGGGCCGGCACGTGGGAGCACGGGAAACCTCAACTCTCCTGTTGTAACCTCTGAGGCTTTCTAACCATGCACATATTTCACATTTTAACAAACGAATTAACCAAAAACCGTTTAAATGAAAAGCTGCAGAATGATCACGCTGACCTGTGCAGGGAGGTGGGACGGAAGGCGGCAGAGAGGCCGGGGCTCCAGGGACATGCACGCCTCACAGCAGCTCACTTGGAAAACGAAGCAGGCTTGGAGACAGGGAGGGGCCCGGATCCCGGCCGGCCCCGTCTCAGTTCAGGCCAGTCTGACCGCTGTGTTCATGACCGTCCCGACGTGGCGCTCCGACCTCTCTAACCTGATGCGGGCGGTAGAGCCGGCGTCCGACGGCTGCTCCGGAGGACGCGGCCTCCCACACCCTCTCTGGGAAGATGACCGGGACGGCCAGACTCAGCTACCCCCCACCCACGGAACCCCAGGGCCCAGGACACACATTCCGATGGGCCGATGCCACGGCTAGAAACAGGTTCCCACAATCACCCTCTTTGTTTCAATACCTGCGGCTGACCCTTTTTTAAAAATCTATTTTCCTACTGTGATTCTTATGAAAAAGAGCTTAGCCCAACAAAAGTCACCCTTCTTCAATAACCCAGGGCCACCCTCGGAGCCCCAGCTCCTAAGCTCAGCGCGGATAGCACCACACAGACACAGTGGCTACCCCCTCGCCCAACCGCGCCATGGCGAGGACTCCTCCCTGACCCCCAGGCCCCTGCCCCGCCATGTCCCCTCCAGCCCTGCGCCTGGAGCCCTGGCAAGGCCTTCTCATGGCTCCGGACCTGGCCGCAGCAAAAGAGCTCTTCTGGCCTCTTCCAAACCACGGCACACCGCACTTCAGCGAGACACCTGTCCATGCCGGACCCTACACGAAAGCTCCGGAGCATTGCTGTGATGGTCCCAATGACAGTAAGTGCACGATGGGAAGCTGCCCAGTCTCTGGCGGGTGCAGGGTTAAACAGCGCGTCCACCCCTGGGCTACGGTTTCCATGTGCCCCCAAAACCCATGGAAACTCAATCCCCAATGCCACAGTGCTGATGGGTCTGTGACCTGGCCACAAGGGTTCCGCCCACACGCAGGATCGATGCCAGGATCCCGGGGCATGGGCTCACTATGGTGTGCTCTGCCACCCCGTCCCGAGCTCGTGCCCTTCACGCACTCACCCCCACACACACCCTCTCTTGCTCCCCTGCCCTTGTGCCTCTGCCATAGGGAGAGGAAGCACCAAGCCCTCATCAGAGCTGGGGCCATGATCCTGGAGTTGCCAGCTCCGGATCTGCGGGCCGGGCGCATTTCCGTCACTGCAGATCACCCAGTCTGCGGCGACCGTTACAGCAGCAGCAGACGGACCGAGACGCCATGGCGTGGCAGTCGGCCACCCTCGGTACATGCAACCACCGGGCGGCTCTCAGGGCGTCACGCTGAGTGACGAAAGCCCGTTTCCAAAGGCTGCATACCGGGTCAGTAGGTGGCATGGTAGATGAGGCTATGGATCCCACATGGCCAATGGCGTGATTGAAGTCCTGGACCCAGCAGCTTGAAAATCATGCTGGGTGCACATACATGTGTGCTCAAAATCCCAAGAGGGGAATAGGGGAGAAGGGACTGTGGTGTGGCCATCCTCCCAGGGGGTTATTTCTCGCTTTCCTTCTTTTCCTCTCTCTCTCTCTCTCTCTCTCTCTCTGGCAACAACATGCACCCTATGGCAAAAAATAAAAAAAGGGGGTTAATACTGTATGATTCCATGTACACATTCTCGAGATGACAAACCATCCAGATATGGCTGCCAGAGGTTCTGGGTGGGGTGACTTGTACGGCTAGGAGGGGAGCGCCCGGAGAACTTGGGCTGTGAACTAGCTCTCTCTTGGTGGCAGTGGTACAAAGCACCACACAACCACGTGACAGAGGACTGTGCACACCTCGGGCCAGTGCCGGCTTCCTGGCTTTGACAGCATTCTGCACTTACCTAAATACACAACCACTGGCGAAAACAGGGCGAGGGGTACATGAAATCGCTCTGTAGTGTTTGTAACTTCTTGCAAATCTATAACCCTTTCAAAATAAGGAATTGGGGAGATTTGCTGGAAACGTGCCCTGACCACACCACTCTCCGACGTGAGCCCCTTGGGTGGCGACTGCCTGCCCCGAGAACGAGGTCTGAGCCCTTACTACAGCCTGGAGGACAGAGGCCCCCGGCCCGCTCTCGGCCAGCACACCACGTGGCACCAGCGGCCACCCCAGGCTTCTGTCCGAGCCGTCCCATCTGCCTGCAACGACTTCTCTCTCCCTTCAGTTCCCTGGCCAACCTCCATCCTCCTTCCAAATCTAGTTCAAGCACCTGCTTGTCCTGCAAATCTCCACAGCCTCTGTCTCTGAAAAACGAGGGCATGCCACTCGGTGTCACCACCCCGCCTGCACCCATCTGACATGCTGCATTGCAAGCCCACCCCCTCTTCTGCTCCACGTGGTCGGTGAGGGCTGAAACGTGCCTGGTCAGGACCAGCAGATGGTGTAATGGTCACATTGCTGGACTCCCACAGGGCCGAGCATGGTTCAAGTCCTGGACGCAGGGGCTTAAAACCCACTCCGAGTGTGTGTGCGTATAAAATCCCGAGAATTGAGGGGATGGGCTTGTGTGGCCTTCCCCGGGAGGGGCGTGATCTCTCGTTTTCTGTCCCTCTCTGTCTCTACAGTGAGCGCACGTACCCTATGGCAAAAATCTCTCTTAAAAAGAAAGCAGAGCCTGGGTTATTGCTGTCCCCTCTGACCACACAGCGGGCACCCGGTGGACGTCTGCTCGGGGTGATGCGGGCGAAGCACAGATGCGGTGGGGCGGCGCAGGCCGTGCTCAGGGGCTCGGAAGCAGGCATGAGCACGCACAGCACTCGGGCGCTCCAGGCGCAGTGCAGCCCCCCAGGACGCGCTGACCTGAGGAGGCCCTCCGGAGCTTACAAGCCAGTGTAGTCCCGGCCACTGGCCTCAGGGAACAGCACATTAACTCGCACTGCAGAGCTGCGCTCAGAGCAGGCCAGTTACTCCGACACATAACGACGAGGCAAACAGAAGAGGACAGGGCCGGCTCCGGAAGGGCAGACACAGGACAGCACCAGCCCCAGCAGGCAGGGACCTGGTCAAACCACTCCAGAGGCCGAAATGTTCACGGGACAGCTGGGGTTCGAATACCGATGTATTATTTGATGGTATTAAGAAATTCTTTTTCTTTTTTCATTTTAAAAGCCCTGACAAAGACGGCTGGATAAAATGATTTATTTAGGATTTTGGATGAAATGACATGATATTTAGGATGTACTTGAAGATATGGTGGGTGGTGAGAGTAGACGTGGATGAAGTTGGAATGAGAGGACGTAGCCAGGAGGGAAAACTGCCGAAGCTGCGGACGACGCTGCCTGTGCACGCTTCTAAGTCCCCAAGTAAACAGTTAATAAACTGCTGTTGACAGTACCTCGCGCGGCCGCAGGGGCAGCACACAAGCAGAATGCACTCTTCTTTAGGAACAGTTTGTAAGAAGGCACCTCCTTAGTTAAGCGCTAAGTGTAACTACACGTTTAGACCAAATCCATAGCCAGGGAGACGCGGTCTCTGCTTCCGCTCCCACGGCATGGCCGCCATCGGCGTACACTCTTCATTACCGGCACTTTCCTTTACCCAGAAAATCAAGAACATTTTATTTTAAATAGACAAATTCAAGTGAACCCTAACACTCATTTAAGGACTCACACACATTTTATTATGTCAAAGTTACTGTAAAGTGTTGGCACCTTGAAAATTAAATTCTCAGGAAATCAAAGTTCTCTAGAAAAGACTATGCCAAAACAGGACTATTTTTAACCTTGTAGGATCCTTTTGAAGGAAAAAAAGAAAGGTTAAATGGGAGCAATCATTAAATAGATGGGATATTTTTCTTCTGGAACAAATTCAGAGCCAAAAGAGAACTCCTAGCGCTGAGGGCCCCAGGACAGAACTGCTCTGGGAGCCCTGGGTTCGAACCCTCCTTGCTATGCAGAAGAGTGCTGGAGCTCGAGTGTCTGTCTCCGTCAGGGCTGCTCCTCACAGGGCCCGTGGGACGGTAAGGGGGCCTGGCTGGTACCCGGGCCTGCTCCTCACAGTTCCTCCCCCCACCAGCTGTCCCAGAGGACAACCCTGCAGACAGGCTGGGTGGCCTGTGCCTTGCTGGCTCACAGCATGTAAAGATGCTTCAACTAGCTATTGCCACCACTTAAAGGCCAGGAGGGCACAGATGCAAATTTGGAGACCTGCTTTCCTTTAGAAAGTTGCAAGGTGAGGTTCTGCCCACCCAGGGTTCCCACCACTCTGAGCTCCGCACTGGCCCTGAGGCCGATTCCCCGCCCCACGCCGGGCCGGGCTGTCTCTGCCTGGCGAGCTTCTCACACCCTTCAAGGCCCATCGGCAGCACCTGTCACCTCTCCACTCTCCTGTGGCAGACCCCCCACAGGTGCAGGCAGCCTCCACGCTGGAACCCCGCCTGCACACCCGCCTTCTCCCCTGGGCGCCCTGCGCTCCCTCCTTGAATCTCCCGGGCCTAGCTGAAAGCATGACCTAGTTAAACGGAGCTCTGTAAATGCCTCCCCAACATGTGGAAGGCAGCGAGGGCTAAACTATTATAAAAATGTAAGATGTTAAATCACAGCTCGCTCTGACAGTTGCCAAGTAAAGGGCTCAAGGACAGGAGACTGTCTCGCAGGATGCCAGCACCGTCCGCTAACAGGTCCCGCTCAGGAAGACGTCACCAAGTGAGCCCAACAGCAACAGGCGGGCGGCGGTTCCTCAGAGCAGCGATGGCTCTTAGATGCTCCCCAGAACTCGGCGCGCACGTCCCCAGCGCCGGCACGAAGCAGTGGACAGACACCTACCTGCTGCGGTAAGGCTGCAGCCTGGCGGGGGAACAGGAGGTAAAAGGCAAGCACAGAGCAGGGCCGGCAATGAAACGTGAGGGGTGGCCCCGGCGGACGTGGGGAGAGGACGGGCAGGCAGGGCCAGCTGCGCAAACCGGGACGACCCCAAACGTGGGCCGGCGGGCAAAGGCATGTCGCCGGGGGCGCGAGGAAGACTGGCAGGGGCTGGGAGGTGGGCAGCGCCCACTAAGGCGTTGCAGGGTGCAGGAGCCAGGGCAAACGCTGGACGCGTGCGGAGGGCGGGGCGCGGGGCCCAGTCGGGGCCCGGGACGCGAGGGGGCTCCTGCCACTCAGCAGCAAGGGGCAGCATCCCGCCCGGTGTTCCACGGATGTGCCCCGACGCTGGCCCAGGCGCGAGCGTGCAGTCGCACGGCCTGACAGCCCTGTCCAGGGCAGCAGCCCTCTCCCCACTCCCCGGGAAAGCCGGGAGCCAGCGCCGCCGTCTCGGCCAAGGTCGCGGGGAGCAGAGCTCGGCTCCGCGGCACCCGGGGCGGGAACGCGGCCCGGACCACCGAGGGTGTGCGAAGCCAGGCCGGAGCCTGCGGCCGCCGACACCGGGCGGCTGGGCCGATGCGGCACCCCAGCGGGCAGGGCGGCGCCGCGGCCGCCAGATCCCGCAGCCGCCGGTCCGCCCCGCGAGCCCAGGCCCGGCAGCCGCCAGCCCCGCGCGCACCGCGGCCGCGCACTCCCCGCGGCCTCGCCCGCCCTGGGCTCACCTCGGCTGCGCCGCCGCGGGAGGGCAGGCGGGCGGACTGGGGCGCCGCGCGCTGGCCGCTCGCGCTCCGCTGCCCGTCGGCCGCCGCCCGCCCGCTCCGCCGCCGCAGTGGGTGTGAGGGCGCCGCGCCGCGGCCCTTCCGGTCCGACCCCCTCCGCCGCCGCCGCGCCGCCTGAGCGACCCGCGGGCCGGCCAATCAGCGCGCGGGAGCCGGGCGGCCGCGGCCAATGGCGCCGGGGGGCGGTGGCGGCGGCGGCGCGGGCGTGGCCGGGAGTCCCTGGTCGCGGGCGGCGGCGGCGGCTTCTCGCGGGCACTGACCCGCCGGGCCCTGCTCCGTCCGGGGGCCGGCAGGAGTGGCGGCCGCACGGCCAGGCGCAGCGCGGAGGCAGCGGCAGGCGGGCCGAGGGGAGCGAGGCGGCCGAGCCGGGCCGGGAGCCCGCCGGCGTGGGGACCAGCGCGGGCAGAGGTCGAGGCCGCGGCGGCAGGGAGGCCGGCGTGTAACCGCCCGGGCGGCGGCGCTGCAGGGGAAGCGAGACGCCGCGCCGTGGACTCGGTGCTCGCTGCGGCGGGGACGCTGCGCACGCCCCGGGAAGTCAGGGGGTGGGCCAGGGGTGCCGGGAAGACCTCTTGGACAAAAGACCCCCGAAGTCGGCCTGCGGGAGGAGCTGCGCTCGGTGGCAGGGGACAAGCCTCTGCCGCAGAGAAGTAGGGGGGCCCTGGGGCCTGGAGTCCTCCGCCCTTAGTTCTGCTGAGGCTTCTCCTGCAGACCTGCGCGCCCGCCCTCGCCCGGGTTCCAACAGGCCAGGGGCGTTTGAGATGCTGGATGAGGCCGGGGTGCTGGGCGTTGCCGGATCTGCGTTTGAAGCCAGCAGGGAGGCTGGACACTGGGGATTGCTCGTGGGAGACCGCGGGTGGGGTGGGCAGAGTGATGGACAGTGATGACAGATGGTGCCTGCGGAGGGGGAGACGCTGTCACAGGGTCCACGGAGGGGCCAGGTCAGGTGGGGGGAAGCAGAACCCTGAAGATGGCGAGGAGTGGAGGTTGGGGGAGAATTGGAGAGGGCAGCGGGGCCAGATCCCACTTGGGAGAGCACTGAGGACAAGGCCCTGCTGATGGAGGCTGGAGGGCCTGGGGTGTGGTGGGAGAGGAGGGGGGCCAGGGTGGCACCTGCACGCCAGCCCCACCTTGAGGCTGAGTAGCGCTGTCCCTGGTGGAGCCTAGCTCCCGGTGGCTGGCAGTGACGGCCTGGCTCCTGCCCACACCTGTGTCACCTCGCCTGGCCTGCCTCATGCAGCAGGTGCAGAGAGAGAACCAGGAACCGCAGACGTCACTCACAGGGGTTTGGAGACACTAGTGAGAGCCTGGCTGTCCTGCTGAGGCTCCAGGAGCACTCTGGGCGCCCGTTCACAGACTCTGCGGCCCATGTTCACAGCGCTCACCCGCGCCGAGCGAGTCACTAAAAGTCACCGCAACACTCACGCGCCTCCACGCACGCCTGGCCGGAGGTCGCTCTGCACGGGTTCTGCTTACCCAGACACTGCCCTTTCAGGCTTCTGAAATACGGGAGCGTTTGTGGTGACAGGCTGGAGAGGGGCTGGCCAGGGCCCTTGGAAGAGCCCAGAAAATACAGGTGTGGGGTGAACCTTACCCAGGCCTGGCAGAGCTGGGAGGACGAAGCCGAGGAAGGACTCTGGGACGGGTGGGACCCAGCTGAGGCCAGAAAGCCAGCAGGAGAGTGCTGCCTGGCCAGTGGCTCAGGCAGAAGGGACATGGGCCCAGAGGTGCAGTGAGGCTCTGTCTCCCTGCAGCCGGGTGGGGTGCCTGGGGAGCTAGGAGGCCCTGGTGTGTTGGCACTGCCCGTGAACAGCTTTTTCTGGGTCCCACCTGACTTAAGTACAGCTAGCACGCACTGGCAGCCGCCCTGTCTAGGTGTGCAGCCCAGAGCCTGGACAACACGCAGCCGTGCGGCTACACCCTCAGATTCAGCACACCCGGCTCCCAGCAAGCTCCCTGTGGCTCCTCGTCTCCACCCCTCTATCCCTGCGGGCACAGGGACCGGCTTCAGCTCACCCACAGGCCTTGTTTAACCTGAAGAAGTGTTTTCTTTTGTTGTTTCAATTATCTTAAGTGCCAACGTTTAAAAACTGGGAGGCTTATGGGGCTAGCAGGTGGCATGGTGGTTAAGGCACTGGACACGAGACCGAATGAAGCTTGAGTCCCAGACTCAGTGGCTTGAAAATCATGCCAAGCACATGTGCACACATCCCCACAATCCCTTGAGGAGGAGATTGCAGCGTGGCCATACCCCTGGGGGTGATTTCTCAGTTTCCTTCTCTCTGTCTCTCTCCAGTGCGTACACGTGTCTTATGGCAAAAACCTAACCAAAAAAATACAAGTAAATAAATTGGAAGGGGTTGCCTTAGCAGTCTCAGTTACTGGCTTCTCCCGCCTGGCAATGTGGGGCCTGCGTTCTCTAGGCCCTAGCCCGCTGGGACTGGCAGCAGCGATGGCGTCAGGGACGGCACTACTCCGCCGTCCCCACTACCCCCGACCCCGTCAACCTCACTGGTACCTCTGCGGCACCGCGCGTGGAAGCCTGGCTGCGGCGGGAGAGGGCGGCTCTCGAGGTGGAGCAAGCCCGGACGTGTGCAGGGGAGTGTAGATGAGCATAGGCACGCGAGGCCGTCCTCCGCACACGCACACGGGGCGAGGACGTGTCAGGGACGGAGCCGACCCCGACTTCCCAGGCCCACTGCAGGAGGTGTTCGAGTAAGAACAACGTGGTTTGGGGCTGTGACTTGAAGCATAAAATAGATATCTATAAAATCACGCCAGTAGAAATGGCATGAATAACACGGAAGAGCAGACAGGTCTGTGGGAGAATGCACATGGCTGATGTGGGTGCTTCACGCTCGAGATGGAGGGGGCGCCTGACCCACCAGGTGCAGGCTGAGCACGAAGGGGTTGGGGGAGACCAGGCGCACCTGCCCCCCGGGCCGCAGTTAACCTCAGCGCTGCGTCCTGAGCATGTACCCTCAGGCAGAGGTGATGAGGAGGGAGCTCTCCCCGCATTCTCCTGACACCCGGAGCCCTGGTCTAGCCAGGAGAAAAGCATGACAACCCCACTGAGGACTAGGCTGCAGGGTGCCGGCAGTGCCTTCCAGGTCGCCACGGTGTGGAAGGCCACATGTTAGATCTTGCACATGAACAGCTGTTGGTCCATTTTGTTCCCTTGCCCTAACATGGCTGGCTGCTTCTGTAAGCCTGCTTGCTCTTCCTGTGAGAAGATAGCTTGTGCTAGCCGTACAGAAAACCATATCTGGGACGACATCCTGTACCTGCTACTGTCTTTGCTGACTAGCCCGAAACCCTTTTGTTTAGCAATGGAACTGCTTGCGTGGAAACCCCGCTTCCCTCAGAAATAATTAACCTGCTTGATTCAGCTTCTGTAAGTGCTTGCATAGAAACCCCTGGTAAGTGACCACCTATAAAAAGACTACTCCAGCGTCGGTCGGGGCTGCAGCGTCGGTCGGCCCCTGAGCCTCAGGCTGTAGTTGCTGGCCAGCTAATAAAGACTCCCTTTCACCTTACTCTGGCTTTGGTGGTCTTTCATTCGGTCGCACTCCACAACAGGGGGCACCAGAAACGATTGAGGGTGGGCATGGTCACGGCTAGGAGGTGCCATGTAATAGCGTAGCATTTGGTACAGAGAAAGGACATTGGGTAGCAGTTAGCGTAATGGCTATGTCGCTGGACTCCCACGTAGTCGACCACGGTTCGAGTCCCAGACCCAGCAGCTTAAACTCACGCCGGGTGCGTGTGCGTTCGTGCCCAAGATCCTGAGAGGAGAATGGAGGAGAAGGGATTGCGGCGTGGCCATCCCCCCTGGGGGGTGATTTCTCGCTTTTTGTCTCTCTGTCTCTCTCTCTGGCGAGCGCACGCGCCCTATAGAAAAACCTCTCCAAAAAAAAAAAAAAAAAAAAAACTAAGGCAACCTGGATGAAATACACACTTCAGCCGATCTGTTACAGTTGAGTGTGTGTGTTGAGACCAGCAGATGGCGTAATGGTAACGGTGCCGGACTTCCCTGTAGTCGACCGCAGTTGAGTTGTAGACCCGGATGCTTGAAACCCATGCCAGGTGCGTGTGTGCGTGCCCAAGTTCCCGAGAGGAGACTGGAGGAGAAGGGACTGTGGTGTGGCCATCTCCCCAGACTGACTTTTCTGCTTTCTGTCTTTCTGTCTCTGCCGCTCCAGCAAACACATACACTTTATAACAAAAATCTCTCTTAAAAACAAACAAACAAAAAATCAACCAACCAAACAAAAACTGTGTGTGTATTCAGAGCCAAGGAAAGAACTCTTGGAAATTAAGTCCTGTTGGCAGAAATGACAGGCCTTGGTAGCAGCTGGGGAGGGAGAGGAGGTAAGAACGCTCGCTGTGAAAGCAGAAAGACGCGAGGTACTGATAGAGAAGATGCGAGAGAGATGACAGAGAGAGAGGACAGGCCGAGGTAGATGACAGAGAAGACAGGCCGAGGTAGATGAGAGAGAAGACAGGCCGAGGTAGATGAGAGAGAGAGAAGACAGGCCGAGGTAGATGACAGAGAGAGAAGACAGGCCGAGGTAGATGACAGAGAGAGCGGACAGGCCGAGGTAGATGACAGAGAGAGGAGACAGGCCGAGATAGATGACAGAGAAGACAGGCCAAGATAGATGACAGAGAGAGAAGACAGGCCGAGGTAGATGAGAGAGAGAGAGGACAGGCCGAGGTAGATGACAGAGAAGACAGGCCGAGGTAGATGACAGAGAAGACAGGCCGAGGTAGATGACAGAGAAGACAGGCCGAGGTAGATGACAGAGAGAGGAGACAGGCCGAGAGAGATGACAGAGAGAAGACGAGAGATAGATGACAGAGAGAGAGGACAGGCCTGAGGTAGATGACGGAGAAGAGGTGAGGCCGGCAGCAGCTTCAGCCTCCGGCATGAAAGGTGTTCCCAGGAGGCGGAGGGCCAGAGAGCGAGATCCACCCCAGAGTGAGTCAGGGGCATGTCCCTGGACAGGGCCTGGGTTACCCAGACTACAGGCAACACCAGCTGAAAGACTCCTGACTCTGTGACGCTCCGATACAGGGAGTGAGAAGCAGCGTGGCCATCGGTCACCTGTGGGTCAGCTCGGTGGAGCAGGGACACTGTTCTTCAGTACAAAGGCGCTGCTCGAGGGCGCACCCTTGCGTGGGAGCTCGCGGTCCCGCTCCGGGGGCCCTCTGCCCCGGGGAGTGTGTGCCTGGGGAGGCTGTGGAGAGGATCACAGTATGTGTGGGGTGTCCCTTACGAGATACAGACAGACAATTACACACACGCATAAATGCACACATTTTTTTTAAATGGTCACCTACAGGGGCCAGCATGACCAACTGCGGTTCGAGACACGGACCTGGGGCTTGAACATTGAATTTGGCATGTGTGTGTGTGCACCCAAAATCCCAGGAGGAGAATGGAGGGGAAGGGGCTGTAGCATGACCATCCCCCTGTGGGGAGTTTTCTCACTTTCCCTCTCACTTCTGCCTCCGGCAAGCACATGCACCCTACGGCAAAAAGCTAAACAAACAGGGGCCAGCAGTTAGCGTAATGGCTATGTCGCTGGACTCCCATGTAGTCGACCGTGGTTCGCGTCCCGGACCCGGTGGCTTAAACTCATGCCGGACGTGTGTGCGTGCGTGCCCAGGATCCTGAGAGGAGAATGGAGGAGAAGGGATTGCGGCGTGGCCATCCCCCCTGGGGGGTGATTTCTTGCTTTCTGTCTCTCTGTCTCTGTCTGTCTGGCGAGGGCACACGCCCTATAGCAAAACCCCCTCCAAAAAAAAAAGAAAAAAAAAGCTAAACAAACAAAATAAAGTCATTTGCAAAGACGGTAGAGCGACTTTCACTTTTAAATGGTCAGAGTGTGTGCTCACCCGAGAGTAAGACAGAGAGCACCCAGGGGCACGGCCGTGCTGCAACCGCTTCCCTCTGTCTCTCCATCCTATCAGGATCCAGGGCACACGTGCACACATGTCCAAGCTGCTGGGGCTGAGATGCAAGCCGTGGTAGGCCGCAGGAGGTCCGGCCCTTCAATCTCCAGGCTGCAGGGCTGCCCCAGAGTGCCGTTAGGGTCCTGAGCAGCAGCCTTGGGAAGACGTGTTGGGGGCTCCTTCGCCGTCTGCAGGCCGACTGCTGTGGTGCAGCGTGGCTCCGGGGCCCCGCAGTGCTGGGCGCCTCATAGCCACAGGGGCCGGTCCCGGCTGGCCTGGGCAGCAGCGTGTGGGTGCCCAGGGGCCTGAGGGGCTGGAGGGGAGCCGGGTTGGCGTGAGGACACCCCGTCGAGGACTCTCTCACGCATGCGCACATGGGGAGACATTTTCTATCATTTAGAGAAAACTCTAAAGGAAAAATATTTTTCTGACCTAAACTTCTACATTTAGCTAAATAATTAAGCGTGGTAAAGTCATTTCAGACATACAAGTTCTCAACCCTCCTCCGGTTACAGTCTGGATGTTCACGTATCCCCCAGATTCCCGTGTTGAGATCTTGACTCCTGAAATGACGTGCGGGGGGGCCTCTGGGAGTGCTCAGGTCGGAGGCCTGGGGCCTCCGGGGTGGGGTTAGTGCTCTCATGAGAGAGGCCCGGGGGCTCCCTCGCCCCCACCCCCGCCACGTGAGGACAGCACAAGGTTGCCACGTGGGGACCGGGGAGCAGGCCCTCACCAGACATCACGCCTGCCTGCCCTGGTCTTGGACTTCTGTAAGTTACTCGGGTTACGGTGTTTTCTTAGAGCAACCGAGGAGCCCTCCAGGTTCAGTGGGCCCTCAGCCAACAGTCCCAAATCTCGGACATGTTCTCGTGTCTCGTTCCTGTACTGGAAGGACGTGGGTCACGAGGCATGGACGAGGCCAGCGTCATGGACACACGGGGCTGCTCCCGCCTGATGCTCAGAGCTCTCCAGATCAAAGGACAAAGGATGAGGTCGACAGCCCAGACACGGGCCAAGCAGTCGTACCGTCTTTATTGTCTTAAATTTGCACAGTACGTGTGCACGCTTTAAACAGAGCAGGGGCCCCTGGAAACCACCTTCTTGTGGACAGTTCCAGCTGTCCTGCTGTAGACAGGGAGCAGGACCAAAATGCTGCCTGGGCTTAAAGAGAGCTGGGAGCAGACGAAACAGAAGTCGGGGGACTGGAGGGATGTGGGGCGTGGACAGGAGGAGATGCTGCCGGAAGCTGAGAAGTCATGGGACTTGGAGGCGGCAGAGGGTGGCTGCAGGCTCCACCACCGTCAGGAGTGAGGCTCCGGAGCAGCCCAGAGAGGAAGGGAAAGGAGAGGGCCAGGGGGCCGAGGTGCGTGCCCCGTGTGAGACGAACCAGGCACAGCCCAGGGCCGCACAGCTGGGAGCGGGGTACATCTGGGCATTCCCGGCCACAGAAAGCCACGTATTAGAAAAATAACTTAGAAGCTATACAGTCGTCATTATAAATACTTTGTTACAGGTAACTAGTGTTGGTTCAAAGGCTCACAGTCACTCTGAAGGGAGCTGGGTCTCTTGCACAGCAGTGGGCGAGTGTACTCTGATCCCCACGTGTACACAAGTCCCTTCTCTGGGGACGCGGGTCGCGGAGAGACAGTATCTGCTGTAAGCCAAAGCACTTGGGTACAAGGCAGAGATGCCGCCGGGCCGTGCGGGCAGCGCCCAGCGCCTGCTTCTCTGCCCCCGCGGCGGCCCCGTGGCAGGACGTCCTGAGTCAGACGGAGGCGGCCGCTTCTCACTCCACGGTCACTGACTTGGCCAGGTTTCGGGGGAAGTCAACCTGAAACAAAAGAAAGCGGCTGCTCAGGACCCCGCGGCCTCGGCCCAGGTGACACCCTAACAGCTCCCGTCAGAGGCCTCGAGACCACGGAGGCTTCAGGTCACCTCCCGCCATTGGCTACCTCGAGACTGCACCTCGGAGGCCGTTCTTGCTCTGACACTTCGCCTCATGGTGTGTTTAATTCATTTAATAAACGTCCGTCCTGCACCTGATGCCTGTCAGGTTGTGTTGACAAATAACTGGGCTGGCTGGTGGCCTGGTGGTTGGGGCAGCGGGTCCCACAGGGCCGGCCGTGTAGACTCAGTCCCACATCTAGCGGCTGGAGGACCACGCCAAACACATGTGCATGAGTGTCCCAAATCCCGAGAGAGCGGAGGAGAAGGGGCTGCGGTGTGGCCATCCTCTGAGGGGTGCTTTCTCCCTTTCTCTCCCCCTCTCCAGTGATCACATGCACTGCACAGCGAGGACGTAGGTACATTTATAATCATATATGTGTACAGGATTCACGCTTCCAAAAACGGCTAGCTCAGTTTGTACTGCTAAAAATTCAGTTTTCTTGGGAGTACACACGAATTCCGCAAGACCTCTTAGTTTAGGCTGTGTGTTGGAAGGAGGTCTGACAGAGAGACGTAACCGCGGGCTTCGAGTTTGTCTGCTCTGTCTCACTCTGTGTTTTACAAAGGTGAAGCAAACATGACAAAAGCTTACAAGTAATTCTGGGTGATACACACACGTTCGGGTTTTGGTTATTATGTACTTTTAAAAGCATCTTAAGAGGCCAGGTGGCATGGTGGTTAGGGCACTAGAGTCCCACATGGCTGACTGTGGTTCGAGTCCCAGACCTGGCAGCTTGCTTTTTTACTTTCTTTCTCTGGTCAACTTCAAAAATAAACAGATAAATAAATAATGACAATGAATAAAATTAAATAATTCTTTTTTTTTTTTTTAAAGCATCTTAAAGGACCAGCAGTTAGCATAATGGCTATGTTGCTGGACTCTCATATAGTCGACCATGGTTCGAGTCCCGGACCCGGTGGCTTAAACTCACGCCGGGCGCGTGTGCGTGCGTGCCCAAGATCCCGAGAGGAGAATGGAGGAGAAGGGATTGCAGCGTGGCCATCCCCCCTGGGGGGTGATTTCTCGCTTTCTGTCTCTCTGTCTCTCTCTGTTTCTCTGGCGAGCGCACATGCTCTATAACAAAAACCTCTTCAAAAAAAAAAAGCATCTTAAAATAAAATAAAATAGAACTTCTACTTCTGGGCTGGCCCCATAGCGCAGCGGTTAAGTTCGTGCATGGAAAGCTGGATCTCACACGGCGCGCTGTGGTCCGCATACCAGCCCTGGCAGCTTGAGAAACGTGCAGGTGCAAGTCTCTGAGTGTCCAGGATTCCCGAGGGTGAGAATGGAGAAGATGCTATGGGTGGTTACCACATTGTGGGGTGCTTTCTCCCCTCTCCCTTTCTCTCTAGTGCGTGCATACACCCTCTAGCAATTAAAAAAAGAAGAAAATGTGAAATTTTGTCTTCAATAAAATATCAAAGTACTTTTTAGAAGCCCACGCATAGGAAAAGCAGTGGATTTGCTGGTGTGCGCGGCCTCTGCAGGGCGGGTTGGGTTTGATGACGCCCGGCCCGCCTGTCCTGCAGTGCCCGGTTTGTTCTCAGCGGATTCAGGACACAGGCTACCCGGAAGACGTGGTTACTTTAAATGGAATGGTTTCTTTACGACTGTTTACTCCCTGGAGTATCTAGGAACCAGAGGGGCTTGGGTGGTCTCTGCCTTCCCGCCCGCGACGGACGGACGTACGTCGTATCCGCGCAGGACGGCCAGGTGGAAGGACAGCAGCTGCAGCGGGACCACGCTCAGGACGCCCTGCAGGCAGTCCACCGTGCGCGGCAGCTCGATCGCGCGGTACGCCAGCTTGGAGCTCTCAGTGTCGTCCTTGGAGCACAGAATGATGGGGCGCCCCTGCGGTGGAGAACTGTGGTCACCGAGGGCACCCCTCGCTCACGGCGGAGTTCCGAGAATCGCCGTCACAGCAATGACGACACGGATCTTGTTTCTGCTGGAGCTGCGTGCAGTGACGCGCCCGTGAAGGGGCGAGGCCAGGCTGTGCTGCCTCTTCCCCGCCCGCGGTAGGCAGTGCGCCCGGCTCAGAACTCAGCAGAGGGCTCCAGGGCACCTTGCAAAGGGCAGGGCAGACCCTCCTAACTAACGGGGTACAGCTCAGAGGGGGCACGGGCGCCTAGACAAACAACCACTGAGGCTGGTCGTGAGACAGGCAGGTGGACCCCGGCGAGGCCCAGGGGAGCTCCTCCCACAGGGAGACGTGTGGACAAGCCCGGTGCCGGGGGCCAGTCCTCTGAGATCTGAGGGAGGAACATTCCAGCCAGTGCACAGGCTCAGGGGCAGGGACCAGCTAGGGCGAGGAACAGAGAAGGTGGAGGGAGGCCGGAGGAGGCCTGGGGGGCCACCGAAGTGTGATGGGAGGTCTGGGAAGGGCGTGGTGGCATTTCACGCCAGCCTTTGACCCTGAGCAGAGCCAGGCACGGCAGCGGCTGGCTGGAGAACCCGGAGTCGTTTCTCATCTCCCTGGAACTCCATGACCTCCGGGGCCGGAGGAGGGGCTGGAGACAGTTCACTCACACAGCCAGCGATTCGGTCAATCACACCTATTTGGAGAGCGAAAGCCCTGGGCACCGACGCTGGCAGCTTAGGGGAGCTCCCCGGTGACACGCGGACGCAGCAGGGGGAGCTGCCCGGTGACACACGGACGCAGCAGGGGGAGCTGCCCGGTGACACACGGACGCAGCAGGGGTAGCTCCCCGGTGACACACGGACGCAGCAGGGGGAGCTGCCCGGTGACACACGGACGCACCGGGGGAGCTGCCCGGTGACACACGGACGCAGCAGGGGGAGCTGCCCGGTGACACACGGACGCAGCAGGGGGAGCTCCCCGGTGACACACGGACGCAGCAGGGGGAGCTCCCCGGTGACACGGACGCAGCAGGGGGAGCTGCCCGGTGACACACGGACGCAGCAGGGGGAGCTGCCCGGTGACACACGGACGCAGCAGGGGGAGCTGCCCGGTGACACACGGACGCACCGGGGGAGCTGCCCGGTGACACACGGACGCAGCAGGGGGAGCTGCCCGGTGACACACGGACGCAGCAGGGGGAGCTCCCCGGTGACACACGGACGCAGCAGGGGGAGCTCCCCGGTGACACGGACGCAGCAGGGGGAGCTGCCCGGTGACACACGGACGCACCGGGGGAGCTGCCCGGTGACACACAGACGCACCGGGGGGGCAGCACGTCCTGAAGATACGGAGGCTCCACATTTGTGACCCCCACGCTGAGTCCCTTCTAGGCTGGTTGTGATTCGTATTCTCACTAGCGTTAGGACCAACAGATGGCATAGCGGTTACGTCACTGGACTCCCACATAGTCAACTGCGGCTCGAGTCCCGGACCTGGGCAGCCCGAGGCAGCCTGGGTCACAGGCCTCCCTGAGGCTCTGGTGGCATGGCTGCAAGCTGACCGGGTCCTTCCCAAATGTGTGTACTCGTGGGGGGCCGGGGGCCACACCACTCACCACAGGTCAATCCACAGCCAGTGCTGGCCACGGCGCGTGGGCGGGCTGTGTGGCAGACAGTGGGAGAGGGGCCCCAGCCAGCGAGGCCCTCACCTGGCGGGCTGTGACTTGCTGCAGGGCGTTCTGGCATTTGGCAAAGCAAGGGTCCTTCACGATGACCATGATGACGGGCATCTGCTTGTCGACCAGCGCCAGGGGCCCGTGCTTCAGCTCGCCGGCCAGGATGCCCTCCGAGTGCATGTAGGTGATCTCCTTGATTTTCTGGGGAGACAGGAGGGGGGTCACGGCCACGCTGGCTCGGGCTCTGCAGCCTGGAGGGCCGACAAGTGCCGCGAGGCGGGTGGTCGCCAGGGGCAGGGAGAAGCCGGCTACTGTCTGGGGCTCGCAGGGGCCTGCCCACAGCCCCGTCCTCACGTCGGCCCCGGCACTGTGGCTCTGTCTCTCTTCAGTTTCACACAAAGCCTCTCCGTGTGGACAGAGGGTGGCGTCCTCCTGCGTGCCCTCCTCCCCCTGTGTGGCCAGCCACGGGCCCCCACTGCGTGCTGCTTTGACACGCCGCAGTCTGCGGTCTGCCCCACCCTCCCACAACTGCGCCCCCGTATTCCAGGTGCCCCGTCACTGTCCAGTCTCCCTCTCAGCTGCCCTCGCGTTTTGTTTGGGCCAGGACGCGCTGCGGGGTGTGGCTGCACCTCAGGCACAGGCAGCCCGGCGCCAGCCCCTCATGACCACAGATGGCCGTCGGCTGAGCCGCCAGGGCCTGGACGCTGCTCTCTGTGCTCAGAGACCAGGTCCCGGGCGTATATGAATGTGCACCTTTTGCCGGGCACCACAGCTGAGCCCGCCCGGTGGGAAGGCTGCCGGGCTAGGGCTGGTGCTCAGGGCGGGCTCCCGGGGCAGCCACGGGGTCCCGAGCCCGGCCCTCCTCCCCGCGGGTGCCCGCCCTCCTGGTGCCGGGCTGGGGCTCACCAGGGCTCCTTCCAGGCAGGTGGCGTAGTGGTAGCCCCGCCCCATCACCAGCAGCGACCTCTGCGTGTACAGCTCCAGGGCCAGGCCGTGGATCTTCTCGTCCAGGGACAGCACCTCCTTGATCAGTTCTAGGCCACGCACAAACAGGGTGAGTCTGGAGCTCCCCGGCACAGCGAGGGGACTGCAGCCGCGACGTGCTGTGTGTTCCCGGGCGACAGAGACTTCAAAGGTCTCGTCACAACCAAGGGTACAGGGTGGAGCTGAGCAGCCCGCCGCTGTGCTTGGTCTAATCCCCCGCGTCGTGCACATCGAATCACCGCGTCGTGTCCCTGAGATGTACTCAGTCACACACGAATCGCTGTGACAAAGGAGGGGTGGCTGACAGCACCTCCAGACCCCGCGGCGGGTGGCGGGGACGCTGGCTGTGGGAACGGCAGCCGGGTGCCGGTTCTGGGTTCCGAGTTGCAGAACATACCGGGGAGCTCTTTCAGGCCGCGGATGATCTCCTGCCTCCTGGTCTGCAGGGAGACCCGGTCTTCGGACATCATCAGGCCGAACAGCACCAGCGAGACGAACTGACTGGTGTAGGCCTGCAGGCAGGGCGTGGCAGCCGTGAGGCCCGCACCCAGGGCTGCACGGAGAGCCAGAGCACAGCAGGGACACACAGGAAAGCCACGGAGGACAGAGCGGGCTGCTGAGGGAGGGGCGGCGGCCCCGGCCGAGGCCCCGTGTGGCCGCGTGGCTTCTGCCTGCCCAGGCTTTCCTGGCAGTGCCGTTCCTACCTTGGTGCTGGCCACGCCGATCTCGGGCCCTGCGTTGATGTGGACGCCACAGTCGGTCTCCCGGGAGATGGAGCTGCCCACGGTGTTGGTGATGCCCACGGTCAGGGCGCCACGGTCCTTACAGTAGCGGAGTGCCAGGAGGGTGTCTGCCGTCTCGCCTGCCACACGGGGTCCCTCAGTCACGGCGAGGCTGGCCCTGCCGGCTAGCTTCTGTGTCCCTCACCCCCACGCCCGCTCACACTCATTTACCCCAGCCCTTCCAGCAAAACGGGTCCCCGACCCAGCCGGCCCGCGTTCAGAGAGGAGCACGTGGCCCACACGGCCCTTCCCTACTGCGCCTCAGCACCGACCCTCGGCGCCGCGATGGACCCACGGCACCACCCCGCTCCCCCAGGAGGACGAGGGACTCGGGGACGAGGGAACCGGTGCCTCCCTGATGGCGTGCCCAGTGCATCGAGGGACTCGGGGACGAGGGAACCGGTGCCTCCCTGATGGCGTGCCCAGTGCATCGGGCTCAGCACTCGCTCGGGCTGCAGCTGCGAACTGCAGGGCGCTAAGGTGAGCAAGGCCACGAAGTCACACCGCCCGACCCGCCCAGTGTGGGAGGCTGTCAACCCGGCCGCCGCTCCGGCCTGCGCTGCCGAGCTTCCCTGCGGCCCAGGCCGCCCTGCCTCTGTTCAGACTTCAGGTTTAGCGCGGAGTGCCACGTGGCACCTGCCCAGGGCCATGGTGGCTGAGCGGGAGGAGGGAAGGCGGACGGAGCGGCACCCTCATCGGCCCCACCCCCAGTTTGGTACAGACCCCCAACCCCAGTCTCGTTGAAGGGTCGAATGCGTCTGCCCCGCATCCGGAGCCCCGCTGCCCTACTTTCACGCCAAGGGCACCTCCGTCCTGTGACGGCTCCCCCGATCTATGACGGATTCGAACGCTCGGATGGGAGCAGGAGCCCCAGGGTAAACGTGGCAGCCCCTGGGTGATGGGTCAGCAGGTGCAGGGTGTCTGGATCCATGCAAGGAACTCGTCACAAACATGGAAGAAGTGGCGTTACAGACTCAGCAGGGCAGCGTGCGAAGAGCCCAGTTAGCTGTGTGAGTGTCACTCGGGTGGCACCGTGATGGCGTCATCGCACCCTGAAGTGTCGGTGGGTGCAATGGCACGTCTGGGACTGCTGCAAAGCCGCCCAGCGGAGGGGCACTGGTGTGGCATGAACAGCCAGAGCGGCTGCGGCGAGGCGGTGCGTTACAGGACTCTTCTTTTGTGCAGGTTTGGGATTTTCCATAATTAAAAGGTGTCAAAAACCCTCCTGCAGCTCAAGGGGACTGCAGGCCACGCCCGGGGAGCTGAAGTCGAGGAGGCCGAGCTCCGGGAAGGCCCTGTGCCTAAGTCACAGCCTGTGCCCTGCTGGGCAGCTGGCTGCCTGGCGTGGGCGCGGAGATGAGTCCTCTGCGTGATTCAGAATTTGAGGATTTTCTTATTTACTAAATGACACGCAACAACACTTATGAGCCCTTGAAAATCCTGGGATTGGCAAGGCAGGAGGAGGGAGAAGCCGGGGAAGGGAAACCCAGCGTGCCTGGATTCCTGGCCAACCCCAGCTCTGCGGTGCCCTGGTGGCCCTCCCCACAGCGGCACCAGCCAGTGACAGCAGCCAGGATTCAGGGCCCGGTGCACACATGGGCAGGGTGCAGGAAGTGTGGGCCGGGGGCCGGACTGGGGGAAGGAGGGCCAGAGGCAGCGGAGGTGAACCAGCGCGGCCCGGTCGCCACGCCGTCCCTCACCTGACTGGCTGATGAAGAAGCACACGTCGTCCCTGAAGACCGGCGTGTTCCTGTCCAGAAAGTCACTGGCGAGTTCGACCATCACGGGGAGCTCCGTCAGCTCCTCCAGAACTTGCCGCGTCTAAACCCAAGGAGAGCAGAGACTGCGTCAGACGCGGGGACACCGGGCAGATGGGCTTCTAGAGACAGTCTGTGACATGGCGCTTCGCTGTCCGGTGGTGAGAGGACAAGCCACCTCACGGGAGAAAGGGCTTGCTGGCAGTTCTCGTGTGGCTCATGGGAGCGGGTGCCAGGGCTTCCCCTGGTCGGAGGCCACATGCATGATCCCACTCCAGACCCCCAGCCCTGCGCCCCAGGGCCGCCGCACTCACGGCCACAGCGGCGTGGTAGCTGGTCCCGCAGCCGATCACGATGAGCCGGCGGCACCGGCGAATCTCCTTCAGGTGGTCCTTCAGGCCCCCCAGGAGCACTGCGGCACAGGGCGGGCGTGAGGGCGGCCTCTCCCGGGGCCCCGCCGGCGAGCACAGGGCGGGCCACAGAGCGGAGCAGTTACCTGTGTTGGTCTCGAAGTCCACCCGGCCTCTCATGGTGTTGAAGACCGACTCTGGCTGCTCGAAGATCTCCTTCTGCATGAACGCACTGAAGTTGCCTGGTCGGGAAACACCCACGCGACTGGTCAGGTCGGGTTTTTCCCCGAGGTTTTTGCCACGGGGCACGTGCACTTGCTGGAGACGGATAGAGAGAGGGAGTGGGAACCCCCCCAAGGGATGGCCGTGCCGCAGGCCCCTCACACGCACACACACCTAGTGTGGTTTTCAAGCTGCCAGGTCTGGGACTCAAACTGTGGTCACCCATGTGGGAGTCCAGGACCTTAACCACTATGCCACCTGCTGGCCCAAGCTAGTCAGTTTTAACTCCGATTCTGCCGCTCAACTTCTAACAGAGGAAAAGCCACGGTGCGTGTGGTGGGGACACCACTGCATCCCACATCCCAAAGGGTGTCCCCAGGTCACTGTTCCATGTCACAGGGGCCACTCAGAGGGAAGCAGGTAGGACACGATAGCATTCTCCAATTACACCTCGGGCCCCTCAGCGGGAGTGGCTGGTCCCCCGGCCGCAATTCCTTACCAAGGCCAGGAGAAAGCAAAATACTTTGCTTCTAAGACGCCACCCACTTAGGAAGTGCAAACTGAGTAGCCCAGAGACACAGGCTCCGGCGTGGCTTTGTCACGCATTCACTCATCTACTCTAACGAATGCCCTCCCGGCTTCTGTGATGAAGAAGACCTCTCGAGCCACGTGTGTGTCCCTGGGCTCTGAGCTGAGGGGCCGAGGTCAGAGTGGTCTGGCTGCAGGGTACTCAGCTCCTGGCCCAGCTGTTGCACGTGGGGCTTCAGAGGTACCCAGCACCATGGCGGGCACCGCTCTCCAGGGTACACGACACGTGATGCCGAAGACGGGGCGATCGCCGTCGCCAACCACCACCGGCACCCACAGAGAGCCCCCAAGCAAATAAAGCGCGTGACGGGGGGGGGGGGGGCAGACACAGGGTCAGAGACGGGCTCGTGGAAGGGCCTTCAGGGGAGCTGGAGACAGTGAAACAGCCAGTCCCACGGGCGGAGTGAACGCGAGGACCCGTGCTCTGCCGGGTAACGGGCAGGGCGGGCGGCGCTGTGCCAGGGCAGGCTGGGTGCAGCAGGCCAGGTTTTGGCGTGGCCAGGTGCGGGTGGGCTGGGGCCACGGCAGGGAGTGTGGGGTTTGTCCTAGGAACGCTGACAGCCCCCGGAGGCTTTGAGCACCGGGTTAACAATGGGACCCGATTTCACTGGAGGAGCACAGGCTGTGGGGGCCAGGGAGCTGCAGAGACAGGCTCCTCTCGGGGGGAGGGCCCACAGCGCCAGTGACTGCAGGCTCCCGGCCCCTGGCGGAGTAACTACGGGCCCAGCCTGTCCTGGGGAGTGCGCCGCCAAGCTGGGGTCAGGCTGAGCAGGACTCCCCGTCCCACCCCAGTTTTGCCAGCTGAGGCCACCGGCAGCCCCAGCCCAGCGCAGCCTGGCCCAGCAGCCAGGGCGGATGGAAGGCTGTGCCCCCGAGCAGGGTAGGGCGGGCGGGGTGGGCAGGCGAGGAGGGCTGGGTTTGCTCGGGCACCTGCCTCGCATGATGTGCTGCAGCTCCATCTGCAAGGTCTGGATGGCCCGAGACGGGTCGTCGCCAGCTGAGCGCTCGACCCGGTGGATGGACAGCTTCCCATCAGCCACTGCGGCTATGTCGTCGTCCTCCAGGAAGATGACGCGGTTGGTGTGCTCTATGATGGCACTGGAGCAAGGACAACGGGGTGTCAGGGTGGCCTCCGCCCGTGACCAGGCGCAGTCACTCGCTGTTCCCACCCAGGGGCCCGGGACGTCACGCTGAAACCACCACTCTGCGGTGACCACCCCACCTCTCTCGGAATGACTCCGAGGCCTTCCCAGATGGTCTGTCACCGCTTTGTAAACATTTTCACTGATATCTTTAAAAAGAAGAGGACTATTTAAGAAACCTATTACAATACAATACTACAATCATATCCAAAGTTATTTCTCATATCATCCAACATCCCGTGTGTCCTCGCTTTTGCAGTAATCTTGTGGAAGTGTTTTTGTAACTGGTTTCCTCACACTGGGAGCCAAACGATGTCGCCTTTAGAGACGGCTCGGGAGCCTGCACTGTGAAGGGGAGGGTGATGCGGGCTTGCCTTTCAAATAATCTTTCTGAATGACCCCACGGTTTACCAAGGTGAGTTTCCCACAGAAGTGCAGCTAACGAAAACAGAATAAGAGAATCGGAATAATTAATTTATGAACTCGCGATTAACAGCTCTAATCCAGGATCTTTGGCAGCCGTCAAAATCACAAAGTGAAAAGCTGCAAGACCCCTCATTCTACCGAGCCCTTGCCACGTGCCTTTTCAAGCAGCAGACATTTAAAACTATGGAATCAAAGTTAAGAGAGAATGTGGGACGTTCCCGGCTCTCAGGAGGCAAACCTCTCCCACAGCTGAAGGACGGAGAGCCACCGGGACCCAAGTGACGCCGCAGCGAGGCCAGCCGGCCGACGAGGAGGCAGAGCCCGGGCCAGGACGAGGCGGAGACGCACGACCGTCCCTGAGATTGGGCTGTGGACCGTGCGGCATGGCCCGCCTAACAGCGCTCGGTGCAGGCATGTTCACATGTATGTGTGCATGCACACGTGTGCTCAAATAGAAGCGCTCGGTTTTGAATGCGCAGAACGAACGGGAACACAATCTAGTCACCAGGACCACCGGCCCAGGAGCTGGATGAGCCCTGGGTCTCTGACGGCCTTGTGGCCGCGGGCCGTGTGGGCACCCTCTGAGCCCACCAGGAGTGGTCGTTGTGCCCCCCAGAGGTTGGCTGCGACTAGAGAGGGGAGACCCGGCCAAGCGCCAAGTGCACGGGGCTGGCTCCCGGGAGCGGGAGCGGGAGCTGGAGCGTGCCTGGGGCGCCCCGCCCTCCTCCTTCCTCGGTGGCCTGGCTTTTGTGTCTGCACCAGAAATGGTAGCCTCTCTAAGTTCCCAAAGCCCAAACAAGCAAAGATCTGGAGGGCTTTAATTATAGCTCTGACTTTTCAGATTAATTTGGGGGCAACTCAAGATTTAAAAAAAAATAATTTGTGTTAATTTTAAAACTTAAATCCATTCATTAAAAAAAATAACATGAATCATTTTTATCAAGAAATGTGGACTCTCCCTTTGTTCTTGTTTCTTTTAAAAAATTGTTTTCTTTTCTTTAGCACCAAGCGTGTGCCACTCACGTGACCGGGATGGGACAGGCAGAGAGGAGAGCCCCTAGGGGCTGGTCACCACGTGACCCCCTCCCAGTGTGGTTCAGGCTGCGGGCTGGGGATTCAAACCGTGGTCAACATGTGTGCCCCGGGGCCAGACCTCTCTTTCTCACGGTAAAACTCTCCTAGCAGGTTCTGGAGTATTTTTACTAAAACACCCTGTGCGGACGGGAATGGAGCATGCCTTCCCGCTCTGCCGAGCACTGCTGGTCTCTGCTGGCGGACAGCGGCGAGAGCCGCCGTGCCCATCACGTGCGATGCCGCGGGCGACGGTCCCTGCGCCGGCCCGATGGCTCCGTGGCCAGCATGGGTGTGAGACTTCTGCGTCTCTGTTCTCTGACCAGCCTTTCCGGCGGGACTTACAAAGCGCATCACTGTATCACCTGCAATCATTAATTACTTCAGGGCCTGTCGGACATCTCTGCCTTGTTTGTTTCGGTTTTGAGAAACATCCCCGTATTTCAACTGAACGTAAGTGCTGTGATTTTAAGATCACAATCATTTAATACACCTCTAAGACTAGAAACTTCAGCAAATCATGATGTTGAGATGCCACTTATGTTGGGTTGTTGGAAAAGCCATGAGCATTTTTGTATAGAAAAACATAAAAAATACTTCGTGACTTTTCCAACATCCAATAGATGCTAAAATCTCTAAAATACTTGTATCTTAGAATCATTAAAATGATCTTTTTTAAAAATAGTTTTGCCTAGGGAACCAGCAGTTAGCGTAATGGCTATGTCGCTGGACTCCCATGTAGTCGACCGTGGTTCGCGTCCCGGACCCGGTGGCTTAAAACTCACGCCGGGCGCGTGTGCGTGCGTGCCCAAGATCCCGAGAGGAGAATGGAGGAGAAGGGATTGTGGCGTGACCATCCCCCCTGGGGGGTGATTTCTCGCGTTCTGTCTCTATGTCTATCTCTGCCTGTCTGGCGAGCGCATGCGCCCTATAGCAAAAAAAGAAAAAGAAAAAAAAAAACCTCTCCAAAAAAAAAAAGTTTTGCCTATACACTCACCAGAGATAGACAGAGAGAGAGAGAGAGAGAGAAAGTGAGAAATCGGTGTCTGGGGAATAGCCATACCACAATCTCTTTTCCTTCCTTCTCCTCTAGGGAGTTCGGGCACACATACACATGTGCCCGGCATGATTTGCAAACCATGAAAGATCCGGGACTCAAACTGCACAGTCGGCCATGTGGGATCCAGCACCCTAACCACCATGCCACCTGCTGGCCCTCGTTTAAATGAGCTTAGCTCCTCAATGAAATGGTGCCCTAAGAAACTCGGTGGGCAACGGCACCCTGCCCGTCAGCGTCAGGTAGGATGCTGACCACGCCCGGCAGCCTGGCTCCAGGTCCCATCACTCCCAGGGGCCCAGGAGACTGATCCTGCTTCCACTCGGTGTCACCGCAAGGCCCTCCCGGCAGCCAACTGGAAAGAGGAGTGACCAGATTCGTTCAGACGGGAAGACAGGGGCGTGGGACGGGGAGGGGCTCACGGCTCTCCGTTTCAGATAGCCCGGGAGTGCCTGGATCTCCCTGGAGATCAGGAAGAAATGCGGGGTGTAGACAACGACTCTGACACAGAATCCCGGGGAAGAAAGGTGGGAGGCTCAGCTACCTTGCATCAGAAGCGAAGAAGAACTCCACTGCTTTGTCGCCCTCGGCGTGAAGGCAGGTCGTGCTGTCGAGCCTCTTCACCCTCGACTTACAGGCGTTCTTTGCGTTCTCGATGTTGCCTAACGAGTGGAGGGGACCCAGGGCCCTCAGACTGCTCGTTCTCACACAGCGCGCGCGAAGAGCCGCTTTCCCCTCGTGTGTGTGGGAGAAACCTGCAGCTTCCAGCTCGGCTGCGTCAGCCAAATCGTGTAAAAGAACCTCAAATAGCACAGGGCCAGGGCAAGAGCGCTAGGCAGCGAGCGCATGAGCAACGCACGCAGGCCCGGGCCGGAGGGCCGCTCAGCTCAGGGCACGGGCCCTCGCACACAGAGCTGTGTGCGGTTCACGTTAGTGTATGTTGGAGGGTGTCTGTACAGGGACGCTTTTAAAACCGGCCCAGCTACGTGAACACCTTTAGACCCTTCCTCGCCTCGGAGGGGAACTGGGCACAGCAGGGCGGCTGCGGGCCCTGGGACGCTGGGTCGGAGCTGCACCACCCCGGCCTCCAGGAACTTACACGTGCGGTACATGATGGGGACCTGCTCGGTGGAGAGCTTGTACTTGCTGTGCACGCCGATGAGCAGAGGGCTGCCCCTCCTGCGGGGAGAGAGTGTGTCAGACCACCTGGGCCAGTCCTGGCAGCTGCAGCGGGACCTGCGCCTGGCCCATCCTGGCAGGGAATCACGTTTAGGTCCCACGGGACAGAAGACACTCTTGATTTTTGGAGAGGGACACTTGGACATGAGTCCCTGGCAGCGCCCACCGCCCGACAGGCTGGGACCTGTCCTGCTCAAGCCCTGGGCCCAGGGCTCCTCCAGTTCACCGACTCCCCACATGTGACTCCACATGGTCAGCCTGGAGGAGGCGGTCCCCACAGGGTAGGCCGGGAGCACTTCAGCCACTCTCGGCCTTTGCATGTGGCGCATCTGGAGACCGGAGTGCCCGATGCCCACCACAGACGTCCAGCCGCCCCTTCGGTGCCCCCACCCCGCTCATGCTCGAGGTTCTCCAGCCCTAGTGGGCATCAACCAACTGGTCCTTCCTCATCCCGGGGACAGGTTCCAGGGCCCTAACCCTAAACCATGGAGGGTATACCTCCAGCAGGTGGGCCCCAGCCCCTTAACCACCAAGCCTAAGCCCTCTACACACGATGTTTGCCCTCGGGCACACAAACCCATGAGAGCTGCACTACAGATGTCAAGTCCAGGGTGCCCGTGCGGAGGCCCTGGTCTGAGTCCAGGGTGCCCGTGCGGAGGCCCTGGTCTGAGTCCAGGGTGCCCGTGCGGAGGCCCTGGTCTGAGTCCAGGGTGCCCGTGCGGAGGCCCTGGTGCTGAGTCCAGGGTGCCCGTGCGGAGGCCCTGGTGCTGAGTCCAGGGTGCCCGTGCGGAGGCCCTGGTCTGAGTCCAGGGTGCCCGTGCGGAGGCCCTGGTGCTGAGTCCAGGGTGCCCGTGCGGAGGCCCTGGTGCTGAGTCCAGGGTGCCCGTGCGGAGGCCCTGGTCTGAGTCCAGGGTGCCCGTGCGGAGGCCCTGGTCTGAGTCCAGGGTGCCCGTGCGGAGGCCCTGGTGCTGATCCCAGGGTGCCCGTGCGGAGGCCCTGGTGCTGATCCCAGGGTGCCGTGCGAAGGCCCTGGCACTCGTACCCTTCTTTAATGCCTCTTACGTGCTGCCTCCAACAGTGCCCACTGTGGGTGCTCCTTGTCGTTTAGAACTTTGCATGCTTTTTCTTAAAAGGACTCCCCCAGGCTGTGTAGGCTTCAAGCCCCACAGACCTGGATCTGCATGCTCTTGCTGTCTCTCGCTGTCTCTCGCTGTCTCTCTCTATACATACACGCATTCTTACCCGGGGTCTCGTTATGCCGTGGCCCTCCTGCCTCAGCCGCTGCAGGAGCCAGGGCTGAGCGCACATGCCAGGATGCTGTCCGGCCCGTGTGGCCTCAGCCTGCCGAGAGGCGCGTCAGCCAGCACATGCTGCCATTTCATTTGTGACTTAAATTTATGATCAACTTGTAAAACTGTAATTGCCAGAGGGCTGTGAGCTCGCAGGGGTCAGGGGCACGAGCAGGTCCCCTCCCATGGGGCGTGTCACACTGACTACACCTTTCCCTCCCTTTCTCCCTCCGACCACGCACACGTGACTGGTATGTTTTCGAGCATCCAGGGCCGGGATGAACCTGTCACATGAGACCCAACTCCTGGTACAGTGGGCTTACCTTCTCAACTACAGGCCAGCCCTGTTGACTTTTTTTTAAGTTTATTTATTTATTTCTTCCATGAGCAAAAGAGACAGAGAGAGAGAGAGAGAAAGCGAGAGAGCACCCTCAACAGGGTCCTGAAGCCACAGTGCACCCCTACTTCACCCCGCAGGGTCCTGAGGCGCAGTGCACCCCTACTTCACCCCGCAGGGTCCTGAGGCCGCAGTGCACCCCTACTTCACCCCGCAGGGTCCTGAAGGCGCAGTGCACCCCTACTTCACCCCGCAGGGTCCTGAAGGCTCAGTGCACCCCTACTTCACCCCGCAGGGTCCTGAGGCCGCAGTGCACCCCTACTTCACCCCGCAGGGTCCTGAGGCGCAGTGCACCCCTACTTCACCCCGCAGGGTCCTGAAGGCGCAGTGCACCCCTACTTCACCCCGCAGGGTCCTGAAGGCTCAGTGCACCCCTACTTCACCCCGCAGGGTCCTGAAGGCACAGTGCACCCCTACTTCACCCCGCAGGGTCCTGAAGGCACAGTGCACCCCTACTTCACCCCGCAGGGTCCTGAAGGCTCAGTGCACCCCTACTTCACCCCGCAGGGTCCTGAAGGCTCAGTGCACCCCTACTTCACCCCGCAGGGTCCTGAAGGCACAGTGCACCCCTACTTCACCCCGCAGGGTCCTGAGGCGCAGTGCACCCCTACTTCACCCCGCAGGGTCCTGAAGGCACAGTGCACCCCTACTTCACCCCGCAGGGTCCTGAAGGCACAGTGCACCCCTACTTCACCCCGCAGGGTCCTGAAGGCTCAGTGCACCCCTGCCTTCAGCTGCCTGGGATGCTGGTCAGGTGTGCTCGGCGTACTCAGGGAAGTGTCTGGATTCGAACCAGGAACCTTCCCCGTGGGATGGCCTCACACAGCACTGTGCTCTACTGCTGCACCACCATCTGGCTCCATGTTGTCAACCCTCACGTGTCTTTTTTAGAATATGGAGATTTTTCACATAGAAATCCAACTTCCTGGTGTCTCTTTAAGAAATAAAAACTGGAAGCTTTAGTCCTGCCAGCGCAGACAGTGGGCCAGTCCTCCCGGTTTGCGGAGCCCCCCCCCCCCCCCCCCCCCGCCGCCCCAGGCTAAGCGACTTTCCCTCACTTCTTCACTCGCTGGGAAATGCTGACGCGTCGTGTCTCACCTGGTGGCCACGGCTTCTCCTGGGTAGTGGATGCTCTTGAAAACCAGCGCGAAGGCACCTTCCTGAAACACAGGCAGGCGGTGAGGAGCAGCCCTTGGCTACCACGCCCCGCAGGCCGGCCCACCCTCCTCCCAGGGCGCCCTGCAGCTCCGGGTGCCGAGCGCAGGAACGGCTTGCGCAGGGTGATATCGAGAGGGAAAAGGACACGAGGCACACGCTGAAGCCCAGAGACGGGGCCTGTGGGTCTCGCTGTGCACAACACAGACCACAGGCCACGAGGAGCCCGGTCCAGGACCCGGGCAGACCCCAGGTCTCTGTCAACTGGCAGCTCAGCTGCGTGGCCAGCGGGGCCCAGAGGTGGTGCCCAGGCCCCAGAGGGCCTCCGAGCCTCTGGAAAGGAAGGGGCGTCAGGCAGACTGTGCTGCTCTGTCACCAGCAGAGGACTGAGGAGGAGAGCTCTGCCCAGGCTCTGCCAGAGCCCCAAGTCGCTTCTGCTCAGAAAAGTTCAAGTTTAAAAGTTCCATTATCGGGGAGGAATTTCCAAAATTTTTAATTACAAACAGAACAGAAGTAAACCAGTGTTGCAATGCCAGCACGCCAGCATGGCTTCCTGCGCGGCCCACGGCGCCTACGCTGCCGCCGAGTGTGGGGTGGGCTCTGACAAATGTCCTCTCCATTACAGCCCCAGGCAGAAGTCACAGACAAAGGATGGTGACAGTAGACTTGCTTTCTAAAGTCTCTGAAAATGCCCACTCAGGGATGCTGTATTTCGTTTAAATTTTTAGATAGATTTTTGCTATAGGGTACGTGTGCTCACTGGAGAGACAAAGAGACAGAAAGAGAGAAATCACCCCCCCAAAGGGGATGGCCACACCACAATCCCTTCTCCTCTCGGGATTTTGGGCACGCACGCACACACACCCGGCGTGAGTTTTTTAAGGTGTTGGGTTCAAGATTTGAACCACAGTCAACTACCTGGGAGTCCAGCGACGTAACCATTACCCCGTTCGCTGGTCCCAAGGACGCTGTATTTAAAATCACAGTCCAGTGCTGCACGAGCTCTGACCCGGGGGGTGGCTAGTCCTGGCCCTGAACACTGACCCCAGCTGCACCGCCCTGGCGGGTCTCTGAAATGTCTGCACACTCTCCTCCCTGCCCGCCCCAGGGCCTGCGTCTGCTCTGACTCTCCTCCAAGGAAGAACCAGCTCGGACAGACCCCAATGTGCGCCCCATTTCCAGCTTTGCTGCCGGCCCGGCCCTCCGGGGGCTTGCTCTCTGGCGTTCTCTCCCAGGTCACGCCCCTCGGCCTGCAGAGCGCTCTCAGACCCCTCGCAAACACGCAGACGCGCCCTGGCCTGCACTCCACCCCACGTGCTCTGTCAACGAACAAGTTGCCACGGCAGTCCCCCCTCAGAGGCCCCCCAGCTGATGTCTGAGACCCGAGTGACAGGGCCTCTCCCAATTCGGAGCCACACAGGCCGGCTGGGCGGGACAGGTGCGGGGCAGAGCGGGACGGCAGCCGCGCTCACCAGCTGCTGGATGACCCTCTCGGCCAGCGTGGAGAACGTGACGTCCTCGGCGTCTCTGTGGTCGAACACGTACTTGATCAGCTTGGCGATGGCCTCCGTGTCGGTTTCGGACTCGAACTCATAGCCCTTGCTCTCCTGGAACAGAGAAGGGGTGCGGGGCTCGGAGGGCGGCGTCTGCGCTGCCAGGCCCTCCCCGTGACCTGCCCTGGAGGGACCAAGGCAAGAACAAGGAAAACGGGAAGGGAAGACGTTCTGGGGCGGAGCAGCACCCCGAGCCACCCCGCACTCCTGGAGCGCCCTGCTCCGAGCCGGCCGCGCTGATCTGGACATCGCACAAGAACAAGTTGGATGCCGAGCGGGGAGTCAAACCTGCCACGCCCGGACAGTGCATGGCCACCGGGACCTGCGGCCCTCGCGGCACCGCCCACCCACACACCCACCAGGAGTGCGTCTAGCCCCCCAGGGCGGAGGGGGCTAATGCCCCACGTCGCCTCCCTGGTCAGGTCTGGGCCGAGGCTTAGGCTCAAGGCTGTGACGTGGCTGACAGCGGGTCCCCTCCAGCTCCCACGTGTTTCCAGGGAGAGGGAAACCACTCCGCGCGCGCGTGTGCCTAGGGGAAGTGTCTTACCAGAAACTTCTTTAGGTCTTTGTAGTTCGTGATGATCCCGTTATGGATGACGACAAATTCTGAAAGGAAACGTGGGCCACAGAGGTGGTTACTAAGAGTTAAGGGCAGGTCGGGCGCGGAGGGACCGCGAACCCCCGTCCTTTGAGACCTCTGTGGCACGATCTGTTCAGTGATGGGGACCCGGGCGGGGAGAATGCGCCCCCTCTGTCCGCCAGCACCCCGCCCCGCCGGACCGTGCACCCTCCGCTCGTCCACGATCACCCACAGGATCCGGGACACGCGTGGGGTGGGGGCGATGACCCCTTATCCAGAAACCATCAGGCCGTTCTCGGCAAGGTGTCGGGCTAGATGGGCGCCAGCTGACATGGAGCCCGCGTGCCGTGAGCCCACGCTGCACGGCGCGGTGGGAACGTGTACGTCTCATTTACAGCCCCCGAGTCCTGGGGGACAGGCCCAGCGCTGGCGCCCTGGGCTCACTCCCCCTCAGCGTGGCGAGTGCGGGCTGGCAGGGTCTGTGTGCAGAGCAGCGGGCCCGCTCGCCTCCACCCACGCTGCTGCCACACGGGTGGGACCGGCAGCCCGAGGGGCAAGGTGTGCCTGCCCTCACCACCGCGTTCTCCGTGCGCGGCCAGTGTGAAAGGCCGAAGGCCGGCCAGAGTTCGGGACAAGTACCCCTTCGCCTTGTTTCTGGGAGCAGAAGGCAGACTGCCGCCCTCCCGTCAGCAACCCCGCGGGGTGTGCCCAGAGCCGGCGCTCTTCGCGAATGCTGCGGACCCACGTTCAGCCGTCTTCCGCTCTCCAAGGCTTTTTTTTCAATTTAGGAAATATTTTCTCCTATTATTTCAAAACCCTTTCCGTTATTGTTTTTATTTTCACCATAACTTCCTATTTTAAAAAAATCTATTGTTCATTTTTGTGTGGTCACATTAAAAAATGAGAGGGTCGATGAAAAACACCACTGCAGCAGGTGTGGGCACGGCTTGGCTCTGCGCCAGCCCCTCGGCGTCCCCACCGCCCCACGTCCACGTGCTCTGCCGTCCTCCAGGGAACGCGCCAGCCCCTCGGCGTCCCCACCGCCCCACGTGCTCTGCGTCCTCCGGGGAGCGCGCCATCCCTGAGCTGCATCTCTGGGCTCGGAGCCAGGCCCACTCCCTTATCTGGGCTCCTTGGTCCTAACTGGTGCCTGTAGACCACGCCATGGCGTCTGCCGTACTTTCTCCGACCTCAGCCCTGACTGCTCGCCGTCGGTTTCCTAGAGTCGTGCTTCCCTCGTGTTTTCTTCCGGGGAAGGTGGTGGCGGGCGTCAGGCCTCCTGGACGTGCGCCCCCCCGGGCTGACTGACGGCAGTCAGGGCGGATCCCGGGCTCCCCGAGCACCCTGCCGCGCTCCTCTCCAATTACTCATCCTGACTCCGGCAGGAGTCTCCACGTTTGGGTGTGGGCTTTCCTCGGAGCGTTCCTGCTTTAGGGACACGGCCGGGGTCACGGCCGCACGGAGGTGGGGGGGTTTCCGACCACGTTCCCCCTCACTTGGGGTAAGAGGCTGTGGCAGGTCAGGTCCAGGGCTCTCTCGGCCAGCACTGCTGCACCTGACGTGGGTTCAGCCAAACGCACGTCCCCGGTCCTCAGCCGCAGGGGGACTGCTGCCTGCCACCCGGTGTGAGGTGCCTGACCTGGAAGTGACCATCCTCTGCGAGGGCGTGGGTGGGACCGAAGGCGCAGTGCTGGCAGAAGGCGCCTACGGAGTGGCTCTGAGCACGAGGACACCCAGATAGCCCCGGCCGCTGTGCCACCCCGGCCGCTGTGCCACGCAGGTGGACAGGGCGCCCCCTCGAGTCTCTGCAGAGCCCCCCCGCCTTCCAGCCTGGGCAGGGGAGCTGGCTTTAGCGGGAAGCGGCCCCTCCGCACCTCTCCCTGCTCGCGCTGCACACTGCCGTGAGCACAGCGGTCAGCGGGGGGCAAGGAGCGGGCGGGGGGCAGTCACCGATCCCCCTGGCCCCGACTTCCGTGAGGCTTGAGGGCAGGGGGACCGCAGCTCACACTCCTGCGAACACGCCGCAGCAAACATGCAGACCTAGTTGGTCCTGGAAACACAGGGCTGGCAAGAACTCGTGCCAGAGTGTCTGGGCGGGTCCCGGCTGCCGCCAGCAGTTACCTGGGGCTGGACACCCTTCCCACCACCCCCAGGACCCGACCAGGCCTGACCAGGGGGCCCTCTGCAAGGCCCTGGTTCTGTTGCAGGCGCGTGCCTGCTCTAGGGGCCGGGGAGGAGGCTGGGGTTAGACGCTGCCCTGTCTCGTGTGCCCGCTGTGTCTTGCTAGGGGAGGCCTCGACAGGGGGCTGACGCAGAGCCCCGAAAGCTGCCCCTGGGAGCTGCAGGCCGCCCGGTCCTCCCCCACGGGAGGGGGGCTGGGATGTCACTGAAGAGAAGCAGGGCCTGGAGGAACATCGTGGGAGCCAGGCGGGGACCACCCTGCGAGTTGGGTCTGGCGTGCAGGGAGAACTGGGAAGCCCAGTGGCCAGAGTCTCCGTGTGCCCGCCACCCACTGTCCCCAGCGGCACTCCGAGGGAGCCGAGTTCTCTTACCTTCCAGCTTTCAAGGGATGCCAGGTCCGGGCGCTCGGGACACTGACTGCCTTGAAAACTGGAGTGAGCCGAGCCGAGGGCGTGCTGCGGGAAGAGCTCTCGGGTGGCCCGGCGCGCCCTGCTCCCCGACGCTAGCCCTTGGCTGCCCAGGGCTCCCTGAGGGCCAGGCCAGCCCTACCAGCCTCACCCCTGGCAGTCTCCGAGGGAGGCCGTGGTTTTGCTGAGTGAGGAAGATGCCCCAGCCCTCCCTACGACACTCGGCCTTGGGGAGGACTGTGGCCCTGGCCCTTGGGTCCCTCACACTGCCACCTGCCGATGGCGGCTGGTTCCAGGCAGCTCAGTGCTGGCCATACAGTGCCGTCATCGTCCCATCCAGGGCCGGGCTGAGTCTGCCCGACTGAAGCCCACGGCCACCGCCTGGGGCGCTGGGTAGGGGGGACGTTTGCATCCTCATGGGGAGACAGGGCAGGCGGGCAAGCCAGAGGGAAGTGGAAGCTGCTGTGGCTGCCTCACTGGACGGCGAGGACAGGCGGGGCCACCGTGCGGAGAACCGCTGCGCATGGGGCAGGGCACGCTGCCTACCGTTGCCCTTGTCCGAGCGCTGTGGGTGGCTGTTGACAGCATTGGGGGACTCCGTGGGTGGCCCAGCGCGTGTGGGCGAGGCCGAAGTGAGTCTCGAACTCCACCTTCAGGTCCATGCTGTCTTGTTCTAGGTGGAAGAAGAGCCAGTTTGCCACACTTTAAATCAAGCACTGCTGCAGGACTGCCGAGAGGTGGCATCGCCATGTGACACGTCACCCAGGCCAACGGCACTCCCACCAGGCCCCCGCCTGCCAGGCCAGGCCACAGTGCTGACCTTCTCTAGGTGCTTATCAGCCACGTGTAACTGACGTCCCACCTGAAATAAACTACCTTTAACAAGCAAATGTATCACTACCTATAGAGAAAAGTAACATTTGCCTGAAAAATAAAAATAAATACAAAACTGGGGCCAGCAGACGGTGTAATGGTTATGTTACTGGACTCCCTTTTAGTTGACTGCAGTTCAAGTCCCAGATCTGGGGCGCGTGTGTGGGTGCCCAAAAATCCCGAGAGGAGATGGAGAAGGACTGCGGCGTGGCTATTCCCCCCGGGGGGTGATTTCCTGCTTTCTGTCTGTCTCTCTGGCAAGTGCATGTGCCCTATAGCGGAAAAACTCCGAAAATACATACGTTTCATATGTCACTATTTTAAAAATTCTCCTCATGCCGCCATGTAAAATAAACCACCGGTCAGAAGCACGGCTCTTACAGCACAGCGCAGCCGGCTCCTTGTCCGAGCACGGACTCGGGTCACCTCCGGGCGCTGGTGCTACTGGGACCAAAGCGTTCCGCGGGGAGGCTGTGCAGAGGGCCCGGACCGCGAGCTCGCTTTCCACCTACTGTGAAGCTCCTCGTCCAGAGCCGTGACCTTCCCCTGCTTCTTCACCAGCTGGATCTGCCTTCCTTTGACCTCCTGACTGTGCCCATCGATCGCCACACCTGCAGTGTAGACAGGGGCTTGTGGTGGAATGAGAGTTCTTTCTCACCGCTTTTCACGAGCTGCGCGATGCTGTCTCCTGAGGTCCCTGCCTCCTGGGCGCAGGCGGGGAACCACGGACCCCAGCAGTTGTCTTGAAAGATGAGGCTGTGGCTGCGGTGAGGCTCGACAGCAAGTGCGAAGATCCTGCCTCCTGCCGGCCGCAGGGCCAGCGAGCATGCCGGGCCAGCATGCCGGGTGAGCGTGCTGGCGAGCGTGCCGGGCGAGTGTGCCAGGCGAGCGTGCCGGGGGAGTGTGCCAGGCAAGCGTGCCGGGCAAGCGTGCCAGGTGAGTGTGCTGGGCGAGCGTGCCGGGCGAGTGTGCCAGGCGAACGTGCCGGGCCAGCATGCCAGGTGAGCGTGCTGGGCGAGCGTGCCAGGTGAGCGTGCCATGCAGCGCTGGCCACTGGGCGCCGTCTGTGCAGAGGCCCCCGCTCGTGCACAGCCGGCCCCTCTCCTTTGGCCAAGCCCTCCCTCTGCCTGGTGAGTGGTTCTTTGAAAAATCCCAGTGGGGATTTTCCGTTGGGTCCTCATTTCTTGCCCTCTGCAATTTACTCTATTTTCTATAGTTTTCGGGTTTCTTTAGTGAACAAGTGCTATTTTTATATCAAAAATACCAGGAAACCCCCTGGCTGTAAATCCCCGCCGTACAGAAAGTGGGCCGCGGCCAGCGGAGCCGAAGCACCTACCCGCGGAGTCGTAGCCTCTGTACTCCAGCCGCTGCAGCCCCTTGATGAGGGTCTCGAAGATCTCCTTCCGGGTCCGGGGCACCCTGTAGTTCATGTAGGCGAAGATCCCTGTGGGGTGGGGTGGGGGCACGTCCGTCACACGCCATCCTCGTTAGCAAGCAGCGCTCCAGCGCAGATGGCCTCGGGGAAACACTTCCCAGCCATGGCCAAGGGCAGGCGTGGCCTTCCCAACGCAACCCGGCCGGCCCGCACTGCCCTGCTGCTGGAAGGGCGCTGTGCTCGGTTCTTCCCGCGGGGACAGCAACGCAGGATCCCGCCAGCCCCCTCGGCCCCGGGGGCCCCTCTGGAGAGCCTGTACTGAATGGGCTGAAGGAGCGCTCTCGCTGTGGCGGGGTTGCACCTCTGCCGGCCGGGAGCCCCACCCACCGTGCCCAGGGCCTGAGCGCACCTGGGAGGGTCGTGAAGACACGCCAGCCCTGCCAGGTGGGAGCGGTGTGGGCTTTGCTTCCGCCCCCACTAGTGCGGCCCGGCTTGGCTCTGGCACGAGCAGGCACCACCTTCACTGGACTGCTCTGCCGTGACCTTCCAACACCACCCCCCTTTTTGGGAGCAGGTCTGGGACCAGTACATGGCATAGGTTACGTCACTGGATTCCCACAAAGTTGACTGCAGTTCGAGTCCCGGACCCGGTGGTTAAACACACCAGGCGCATGTGTGTGCCCAAGATCCCGAGAGGAAAATGGAGAAGGGATTGTGGCGTGGCCACCCCCCAAGGGGGTGTCTTCTCACTTTGTGTTTCTCTGTCTCTCTGGCAAGTGAACATGCCCTACAGCAAACTCTCAGAAAGAAAGAAAGAAAGAAAGAAAGAAAGAAAGAAAGAAAGAAAGAAGAGAAAGAAAGAAAGGAAGGAAGGAAGGAAGGAAGGAAGGAAGGAAGGAAGGAAGGAAGGAAGGAAGAAAAGGAAGGAAGGAAGGAAGGAAGGAAGGAAGGAAGGAAGGAAGGAAGGAAGGAGAGGTCAGGTCTGACTGTCACCTAGGCTGACTTGAGCTTGACACCCCTCCTGCCTCGGCCCCCCAGCGTCCCTGGAATACAGATGCACCCCCTGAGCCCGGCCCTCAGTGGGACCAGGCAGCGACCCTGGGCCTCCCGCGTGGTTGCAGTCTGGGGAGGGCAGTGTGGGGGGCCAGCGCTGACACAGCAGCAAGGACGAGCCCCTCGTGCCCCCTGGGCCCTCAGCAGCCTCGGCTCCAGGGCAGGCCGAGGTCTGGTCTGGCTTTCCTCTCTGCATTTACATTTCAGGATGGTACTCTCTCCAGCAGCAGTGACCACGCAGAGGCCTAGAGGCTGGTGCTGCCCTCTCCTCCCACACTGGGGCTGGGAGTGCACCCAGGAGCCCTGACTCGGGACGGCACAGCCCTCGGGGCTGTCAGTGCTGCCCGCGGGAAGACGGCAGCGTGTGGGGCCGGGGGACGGCTGTTCCCCGTGATGCTCTGCTGGGACAAGAGAACGATCTGGCCAGGATTAAAACATGTCCAGACATAGGGGCTGGCGGGTGGCGTGATGGTTTAAGGGCACGGGGCTCCAGCATGACTGATGGCAGTTCAAGTCCCCAACCTGGTAGCTTGCTTTCTCATTTTCTCTCACTCTCATTCTCACTCTTGCTCTGTCCCTCTCTGGTCAAGTTCTCTCTGGTCAAGTTCTCTCTGGTCAAGTTGTAATAAATAAGTAAATAAAGTTAAATAAAATAATTCTTTAAAAAAAAAAAACTTGTCCAGAGATGAATCTGGGAGAGCACAACCTGCCACAGGTCACAAGGGCCGACCACGGTTGCAGACCTGGACTGTCACACCTCTGGCCAGGAAGGCAGACTTGCATTAGCGCGGGCTACCTGACGACGGCTAAGCTTCGGTGAAAACGAGCCGTCCTCCCAGCGGCAAGGAGGCCCCGACACGGACAGTGAGCTCACTAAGGCTCACCCTCACCCGGCGACGGCGCGCGCCCCAAAGCCACGCGCTGAGACTTGCTCGTGAGGGTATGAGAAAGAAATCTGACGCCCGTGAGCTCGAGGTGGGGACTCGGGAGTGACTGGCCCTGTGCGGGCCTCCCATGGGCCTACACGGAGGGGCAATAAGACCCGAGAGACACGTGGAACGAGACCCCCACCCTGCGGCCCCCCCACTCCCTTAAATCACCCAGACCCGGCCATTTCGGATCTTAGCAATGAACCAGACCACCACAGGCTCGGTGCGGCGCCGGGAGGAAAGTAAGGAGCGTTAAGTCGCGCCCTC